>CM024758.1:134654348-134699768 GCA_014218235.1 Colocasia esculenta | reverse complement strand
GACGTCACACACACCAATGGGACAGGACTAGAGTGAAGAGCGACCTGGAGTCAACTCATGAAGTTACCTTAGTACTATGGAGTCTAGTAGTTACTGTTTTAGATTTTCTTTCAATGTAATGTTGTCATGAGCTCTATATTGGCTCCGAATTAGTGGTTGTAATAGTCTTAGTGGAATTTCAATGAAATGAAGAGTTTATTCAATTTATTGTTCAATAGATGCTCTGAATCATTCAACTGGTGTACATTTCTCTACTATGTACTTGGTTCACGTTCTCGCCGATTTATTCCGCTGCTAAATTGGCGAGGCGTGACATGGTTAATATCCAGCTTCCATCCTTCAGCTATACTCTGGGCCTATTATTCCCAAGCCCTTGACATGAGTGTCCACAATGTGGACTCCACTGCGACGGAAGTAGAAACTTCAAACAGAGATGCTAAAATTCCCTGGTGATCCTGATTTGGGTTCTCTTGACCATAGAAGTCAGAGTCCCATCCTTCTCTATCTTCAGACAGACATAGAAAGCCTTGACAAGATCTGGATAACTTACATCAGAAAGGGTTGCAATCTTCGTCCATTTCAGCCTCTGTAGAGCTTCAACCAAACTGCCCATTCCGTTCTTCTCCAAGTCTGCTAAATCCACTGCCTTGTGCCCGCAAAGCTTTGCCTTGACTGAAGCGAACCTGGCTTGCTCTTCTGCGGTGAGGAAAGCAGCTCCGTAACCCCCAACACTACCAGAAACAGTTGAAGAGGCCATGGAATCAAGCAGGAAATGTTCTGGAGGTTTGGAAGGGTGGTTGAGGGAGAAACCCTCAAGAAATTTCTGGCGGGAAAGGTTGAATGCTTCAAATCTTAGAGAAGTCGATCCCGGGGACGAATGGTTATCGCCTCAGACAAACAGAAGGATGAAAGCGATAAGAAGGGAGACGAATCGATCCCACATAGATTTCAGAATTTATGAAATGGAGGATAAATGCCCCTTTTGAAGAGGTGCGCCTTTATGGCAGAATACGACAAACCCCGGTTCGAAAGAAATAAAGAATTACACAAATGAAACGACAGAAGAATTTACGCAAGAGGATAAATATGAAGTAATTGAGATAATTTTGCTCACTTCAAGGAGAAAATTAATTGGGCTCCGAAATTTAATATTTCAGTATTTAACAGATAAATCTATCACAATTTACACATGCCTAATTCCTTCTGAGAGAAGTGAACCTCTCTCGGGAAGACTTTTGTGAAGATATCTGCAACTGATTATTGTATCAATAAAAGATATTTCAATATTACCATTAGCTACATGATCACGAATAAAATGATATCTAACCTCAATGTGTTTGGTTCTTGAGTGATGTACTGGATTCGGGTAAGTTTTGACACTTGTGTTGTCACATAATAGTGGAATTGACTTGATGTGCATTCCGTAGTCCTCAAGTTGTTGCTTTATCCATAGGAGTTGTGTACAACAACTTCCAGTAGCCACGTACTCAGCTTCAGCTGTTGAGAGTTCTACTGAATTCTGCTTCTTAGAGGACTAGGATATCAAGCATCCTGCAAGAAATAAACAACAGCCACTGGTGCTTTTTCTATCTAGTTTGCATCCAGCATAGTCAGCATCACAGTACCCTACTAAATTTACTTCACATGATTTTGGATACCAGATACCTAGATCATGAGTTCTAGATAAATATCTGAAAATTCTTTTAACATAATTAAATGAGATTCTCTAGGGTCTGCTGATATCTAGCATACATGCATACACTAAATAGTATATCAGGTCTGCTGGCAGTTAGGTAAAGTAGAGAACCTATCATATCTCTATAGATCTTTTGATCTACTTTCTTACCATCTTTGTCACTGTCCATTCTTGTTGAAGTGCTCATGGGTTGATAGTGGCTTGGAATTTTCGAATCCAAACTTCTTCAAGAGCTCCTTGGTGTATTTGGCTTGACAGATGTGGGTGCCATCTCCTCCTTGCTGATTTGTAATCCAAGGAAGTAGTTCAGTTCCCCATCATGCTCATCTCAAATTCTCCTGCATAAGCTTCTCAAAGTACTTGCAAAGAGATTCATCAGTAGATCCAAAATTATGTCATCTACATAAATTTGTACAAGTAGTATGTGCTTGACCTTTGACTTTATAAATAAAGTGCTATCTACTTGTCCTCTTGTGAAACCATGATCTAATAAAAAGAACTAAGCCTTTCATACCAGGCTCTAGGTGCTGCTTTAAACCATATAATGCCTTATGAAGTTTAAAAACATGATTTGGAAATTCTGAATCATCAAAACCCGGGGTTGTTCTACATAAACTTCTTCTTAATGAAACCATTAAAAATACAGATTTGACATCCATTTGAAATAATTTCATATCTAGAGCAGATGCATATGCAAGTAAAATTCTAATAGCCTCAAGTCTAGCTACGGTGCATAGGTTTCATAGAAATCTTGTCTTCCTCTTTGAAATAGCCTTGAGCTACCAATCTGGCCTTGTTTCTTAAGATCACACCAGCTTCATCCAATTTATTTCTGAACACCCATTTGGTCCCAATAACTTGATGACCTGATGGTCTAGGAACAAGTGACCATACATGGTTTCTCTTGAACTGATTCAGTTCATCTGCATGGCTAGAATCCAAGACTCATCAGTAAGAGCTTCATTGACTGTCCTAGGCTCTATTTGAGAAACAAATGCTAGGTAATCACATGGGATACATTACCTCTTGTTTTTTACCCCACAGATGGATCACCAATAATATTTTTAGGTGGGGGTGATCTTTCTTGTATCTCCACTCCTTTGGAAGATTTCATGTTCAATGTATATTTGTGTAAGTCTTCCAGAGGTGGATCTTCTTGTCCTCAATTGATGTGTTCTTTAATTTCTTAGACAAGTCATATGCATCATCAATGTCGCTATCTTCTTCCTTTCTCAAGGAAGGGTTAGTTTCATCAAAAATAATATGTACAGACTGTTCAATCAATAAGGTGCGTTTGTTAAACACTCTATAACCTTTAGGTTTAGTACATACCCCATGAAGATGCCTTCATCTGATTTGGCATCCAACTTACCAATGTCTCTTTTGCCGTTGTTGTGAATGAAGCATGGACATCCAAAGGTTCTGAAGTGACTGATCTTTGGCTTCTTTCCCTTGAACAACTCATATGCAGTCTTCTTCAAGATGGGTCTGATCATTACTTATTAATGATATAGCTTGCTGTGTTCACTGCTTCAGCCAGAAATACTTGGTAAATCATATTCTGACAGCATTATTTGCCATATCCAATAAGGTTCTATCTTCCTCTCAGCAACTCTATTTTGCTGTAGTGTCCTGGTGCTGAGAAGTTATGCTCAATCCTTGGTCATCACAGAATTTTGCAAATTTTTCATTTTGAAACTCTCCTCCATGATCTGACCGGATTCCAACAATGCAAAACTTCTTATCTTTCTGCAACTTCTGCTGAAGCGTACAAAACTATCAAATGTATCATCTTTATGCTCCAAGAAGGAAACCCATGTGAATCTGAATAATCATCCACAATAACAAATCCAAATTCTTCCTCCAAGACTAGTGGTCCTCATTGGCCCGAATAAATCCATGTGAAGGAGTTCTAAGGGTTAGAGGTGGTTACCACAGTCTTTGACTTGAAGGAACTTTAGTGTGCTTCCCTTTTGCACACGGTCTGCATATACCATCCAATTTATTGCTGACCTTTGGCAGACCTTTCCACAAGACTTCTCTTTTGAGCTTATTCATGCCATCCAAACTGCAGTGGCCCAATCTTCTGTGCCACAGCTCAGTTGATGCTTTTTGCTGGCCTCTAAACAAACGTCTGATCCTTGAGTTCTTCAAGATAGAGCACATACATGTTCTTTTTCTGTTAGCTCGAAGATTAATGCTCCATCCTTCAGGATACTGCACTTGGACTCTTGGAACTTGATCTGATGACCTATGTCACAAAAGTTGGCTGATGCTTATGAGGTTGTGCTTTAGCCCTTTGAACACAATACATCTTCAATAACTGTTTTCCCTTTGTTGCTCACAGAACCACTGCCTATCACTGTTCCTTTCCATTATCTCCATAGGTGACTGTTCCTCTTCAGCTTGGCGATGAGTGAACAGCTTCTGTCCCTGACATGTGCGTTGAGCACCCGCTGTCTGTAATCACGGGGAATGTGCACCCCAAAGACACGCAACAGGATATTAAATCTAATAATATGGAAATAAGGAATGTGATCGCCAATAGATAGTTTCCATAAATAAGAATTAAGTAAGCTAACTACGCTAGGAACAGGAAAGAGGACAATGGACTTACTGAGATCGCGACGGATGACCCCGTCCCGATGGCTGTTATCGCGATGCTTGTACAGGGCGCGTCTATGCTGTCGCGTCGCCCTCCTCTGCCGCGTCCTCTGCAATGCGGGGAGAATGATGGTTGGGACTCTCTTCCTGCCCTCCGGCTCTGGGCAGAGGACAAGAGCCGCTCGTGGATCTTCGCTGGGTGCCTGCCAAAACAACGAAAACAAGAAATAAAACCCTGTTAGACTATGTAAGTGTAGTAGCTATTCTAAATGAAAGAAAGATGTGGAGCATGGAGGGAACGGACCTGGGGGTGGTTCTTAAACCCTTGGGTAGTAGGAAAATGTGGGGGAGGAATATACATGGGGAGAAATCATGGAGAGGAGAAGGAGGAAATCCTAACTCATGTATACATGTGTAAAACGTGGAAAAGAAAGTAAAAATCAAAACTAAACAGATACTGCCCGTTTGATGTGATTCTAGTTGGAGGTCGGAGAGGAGGATGTCGTGAACAACTTCATGAAGACATCTTGAAGAGATCTGGCTGGTTTGGGCTGTGGAAGAGATGATAATCCCGCATGTGTAGATCTCGATATGAGAGAGAAAGTGAAGATCAATCTGCTGTAACTTTTCGCACAAGCCACCAATCGACATGATTCCACTTCGAGGTTGAAGAGGGCTCTGTGGGGAGAAACTTTGATGAATAACCTCGAAGAGATCTGGCCTGGTTCGATCTCCACAAGTCGTGCAAGCACTGCTGGTCTGGAGGCGATATGAGAGAAAGAGGAGAGAGAAAGAAGGAAAACGGGAAGAACAGTTTCTCCTCTGCGTTGGGGACGATGGGACCTCGTGAGCAGAGCCTCCAGGGACCTCTCCTCGTGGTGGTAGCCTTCCTCTATCCCTAGAGAGTCCTAGGATGTGTTCAAGTGAGAGATATAGTCCAATCCCGAGTTAGAAAGAGAGTCCAAGTGTGGGAGAGTTTGAGAGTCTATCTAGAGTTTGGATGGGCTTGGGGGCTCCCTAGGGATGAGGATAGGAGGTTTGGGTCGTAATCCAACTCAAAGAGACTTTAGATAGGCTCTAGGATGGAAGAATAAGCTGAAAATCATGTAAAAACGTGTTACGTGTATGACGCTGTCGCGTCGGATCGTGGGGCCGCGTTCTTGTCGCGACCATGCACCAGGTCGCCACTATAAGACAGTCTGCATAGGTCCGAAAAAAGGGCCATAACTCTCTCCACAGAAATCCTATTGATGAGCCATTTGTTGCGTTGGATTCTAGACTCAGAGGGCTACAAAAAGATAGTATGATATGCCAAATTTGGATTAGAAATGAGGAAGTTATGAGCTCTCAAGTGAAGACATGTTCACAGAATGGGCAGATTGCACAGTTTTGATGTTTCAAGTGGATCTTGGCCATGAGCTTGAGAATGGGCTTAAAATTAAGGGTAAATGGGCTCATAATGGAGCCAGAGAAGGACTCCAAAGTGACGACCAATTTGAGACATCAATGATAGAACAAGAAATATGCCCAACTTATAGGCCAAAAACGGGTGTCTACAGATTGCCCCTCCTTGATGCCCACTTTGCAAGGGAGCGAAGTGGAAAGAGAGCGAAGTGTAATGAAATGGAATGGAGCGAGGATGAAGGAAGAGTGGACTGAAAAGTGGGCATCAAGGTAAAAGAGACACCTGTCACAACCAATAAGTGATAGAAATTCTTAGAAGACTCCGAACAAACCACAAGGAAGGGCGAGCACGGACGGCTCCTGTCTGGAACGACAAGAAAGGAAAGCAAAAGAAGATGATCAACCTCTTGATTAAGAGGTACCCTAGCTGATTGGCCTGTAGGTTTCATCTTGGGAGGACATGTGCGTTCTAGGCGAGTCACGAGACTCAAGGCCTGGGAGCGGTTCACAACCAAGACGGATCAGGGGGAATATTTAAGCTGATTTGATGAATGGAGGGAGTAAATTCCAGACAAGAGTCGTACTGGCCAACTAGACTAAGGGACTAGTTCAAAGAAGACCTTTAAATTGTGAGTGGAATAGGATTTCTTGTTCAAGAAACTTAAGCTTGATTGATCACACCGGGAAACAACCTTTGACAAATCATGAAGCATGAAGCTCAAAGTCCTACATGATGCATGCTGCGCTAAATAAAAAGAAATCATCAAATCAATATGCAAAGAAAAGAGAAAATAGAAAATACTCAAGGATAAAATTGTTAAGCCGAATAAGAAAGGGTCAAGAGACTACCTGCAACAGCAGTGTAGGCCTGAATCTATCGTCCCTATACTTACTTAACTTAACGGCCTATCCAGCGATTAGCAATGTGCACCTAGATTATCACTGTTTTTGTTAAAGGGGAACTCAAATCCCATAACACATTGAAAACCAGTTGGTCCTTGAGATAATATAGTAGTTAAGTACCATATAGTAATGCAAGAGAGAAAGGTTAGGGATACTTACCTGAACTTACCTGTGGAGCGCAGAACTCGCCATTTTTTTGGGTTTTGTTTTTTTTTCTGATTTTTTGTCCTTTTTGTGTAAATGAAGAAATAAACAAAGCACTAAACAAGCTAACAACAACAAGCATCACAGCTCAGTCACCCACATGATTGAAACAAGCACTGAAGAACAGCCAGGTTCACACATAGAGAATCCTCTCATGGAGCCATTCAGATGAATGAGAATATGTATGGGACTTCGGAAGGACTTGGTGGATAATAAGCTTGAAATTCAAATCAGGATGGGACTGAGGAGGAGACAGATCGTAAAGATGATGTGAGCAAGACTTAGGCAAAAGTAATGAAGAAATGTGGAGATCCGAGCGATTAATGCTCGGGAGCAATGTACCTGCACACTTAGCATGTAGATAGATCTGCTCATTTTGTTATTTTTAGTTTGAAAGCATCTATTTTTTTTGGAGTTTTGAAATTATATGATTTTTAGATTTTTTTGGAATATTGAATTTTTTTGATTTTTGACAATATTGATTTTTTAGATTTTTTGCAATATTTGATTGATTTTTTTTAGATTTTGAAAATATCTATTTTTTTTTTGGATTTTGAAAAAATCTATTTTTTTTGGGATTTTAAAAATATCTATTTTTTTATTTTGAATAACGCCTAAAGCCGACATTAGCCCTCCTAAAAAGACACGTGAGACGGAAGGTACTCACCCTTGCTACTACAGCACTAAAGCAAGATTAAACTACTGGCAAGGGGTCCTCATTCATTCCCCTTTCATTAAAGACCACCAAAAATGTCGGATGGCATTAAGATGGTGGCGTCCTATAGATGGTTGCCCCTGGCCACGGTGCCGCTACAAAGGCCATATCCGGGAGATGGTCCAGCCTTATAGGAAGAAAGATAAGAAAGCTTGTGGATAAGTCTAGTGCAAGTTTAAAGGACAAATTAGGTTTAGCTTCTTCCATGGACACCCCTTAGAGATTCGGTCTGTTGTGCAAGGACTTTTTGGTCATTTCATTTTTTTTCTTGCATGTTTCTTGCTTGGGGATGTGTACGACCGGGCTTAAGGGCGTCGCGGGGAACTGTACTGCCACTCTTTGCCATGCCCCTATTCCTCAATTTCCCTCATTTGTCCTTCTTTCATTTTCTTTCTTTGCAGGCTTGATTGACTGTCCCTATTTGAGATTTCCTCTCATCAAGATATGCTTAGGTTGGTCGCCTTGCCCAAAGAGCCCTTTTTTTGCCCCTACACTTCGACGAGGTAAAGAAAAGAACAACTTTGCACCTCCTAGGTATGGCCTAAGTAGCAACAATATTTGCTAGAGGAACCAACTATGGTTGCCATGGAGTGTGTGGTGATCCTTGCTTAAAGTGACTTTTAATGATAGGGGAAGGGATGTCAGACTCCTAGCGCGGAGTAATCTCTAGCTTGAGTGCTGCAAAAGCAAAATAAACCTAAGACTGACTCGACCACATCTTGTTGTGAACTGAGATGACTCTCTTTGATGCTCTTGGTGTTGAAACAAATATTTACATGGTATTTTGGTGCACAATGCGACCCTTTTATTGAAAGAACGTCCTGCATTAGTCTTTGGATATTGATTTTGGTGGATTTTAATTAGCTTATTTGCAGGAAAAAGTAGGGGTGACAAGAATTGGAGTCAACTCAACACAAACAAGAGGGAGACAAAGCTCTACATGAATATGAGGGATAAGAACCCTTGAACAAAATGATTTACAAAAAAGGGAAGAATGTTAGTGAGGGCTAAAGCCTCGGAAACAATGAGAAAAAAGGTCAGGACCCCAAATAGGGAGTGATGGAGGAATCGGGTCAGGCCCGTGATCAGGAGGGGTTGAAGAATGAACTATAGGATGGAGGGTGGAGGATCTAGAGGGTTAGAAGGGAAACGGAAGGAGGGAATCAGGACCAAGATCAGATGTCCTATAGGATGTGGATCCGGCCTACAATCAGGAGGCTCGGGTGGAAGAGGAAGAGGGAATCCTGAGCACTAGAAAGAAGTCAGGTGACCCGGTGGATACAGAAAGACCCTGAGAACCCAGAGGGTGATCGGGTGGCTCAGGAGGAGAGGATGAAAAGGTATCTTGAGTACCAGAGGATGATCAGGGAGCTCAAGTGGAGAAGGTGAAAAGAAACCCTGAGTACCCAGAGGGTGATCGGGCGGCTCAGGTGGAGGAGATAGGGAGGGTCCAAAGACGAGGGGAGTAGGAGGGGAAGAATGCGACACTAGTCCAGGATTGAGAGATCGGGCGCCTCCTCTGGGAACTAGATTGACCAGGATGAGTAGCATTGAAGATCAAGGTCAGAGGATGACAGGATAGGGAGATCGACATTTCTCTTGAAGAACTTGAATTTGATTGCAACCTCCTTTGCTTCTTGGCAGATTTCTTCTTGTGACACCACAGCTTCTTTGCTCTCACAGACAGATACGACGGTTTCATTTTGACATGTCTTCTTAAATAGCGGGACCAGGCGGCAAATGGCCTCGCTCTTCTCCGCAGCCACATGGCTCTCTCCTCAATTGCCATAGTTGTCGTATGTGTACTTGCCCCTTGGCTATCATTTGTATACCCAACCTTTACAGATACCCATGAGGGAATGCCATAAATTGGCTTTTTCATGTGGATGGTGCAGACCCATGGGAACTTGATGCGTGGTACCATAAGCTTGAGATTTGGCACATTGGCTTGACAGTCTGGCATGAAAACCAAATCCCTTGACAGTTGAAGAGGAGAGGCTTCTGGGAGTGTGATGGGTGGCACTAGCACGACAACTGACTGACAGACTGAGGCAAATTGCAAAGGGCTCTTGGCAAAACCTTGAGTGCTCTTAGTGGCATAGCAATGAGCCCCTGGTCGGGTTGAACCCTGGCAAGGAGGGCTTTGGAGGCTTTGGGCATCACGACTTCTTGCCCCCTTTAGCGACAACTGGGGTCATGATAGCCTTAGCAGATGCGTGAGATAGCACGACATTTGTTGAGAACTCCTTCTCTTGACCAGCCATATGCAATATAACTGAGCGAGGAGTGATGATGGCATTGATGGTAGAATTTCCGATAAGCAATGTAATTGCTACCGTCCCGCTTTGGATCTGGCTGGCACTAGTGCCTGGAAACTCTTTTGATAGTCATCTTCTAAGGATATGAAGGCTCATCCTTCCCGAATGTGCCCGAGATAAGGACGTAGACCGACATGCGACTGATGTAGTTGTAAGGGTCGAAACACATGACCGGAACTGGGCTACCTTTACTCGGTCCATCTTGCATAGGGGAAGTAGTTTCAAGGCATGCTGCTGGTAGTGCACACCCGCTCCATTGGTTGATTATGGTGATGGCTATGGTGGGTTTGTCAGTGCGAAGGGTTTAGTGTGAGGTGAGGATGTGGCAAGGATAGGTTTGTGCAGAGAGAGCTCTTCCTCCAACTCAGAGGTTGAGTTAGCCTAAGCCTGGGGGTAGGAAACTCTTGCTCCAGCTCAGAGGTGAGTGGAGCTTGCTCGAGCCTTGGTGCTGTGGTGGTGGTTTGCTCAGGCGTAGCGGTGGGGTGGAGATAGTGGTGAGGGGTAAGGATGGAGGGTTTATGGGAGGGAGGGATCAGCGGATTGCGGCGTTGTGGAGATGACTGGCGGTGCACTGACATAATACGTCGAGTTGACAACTTGTCGTTGTGTCGCTGTGGCTATCAAGGGTAGGTATGGTGGTGCTAGCCTGAGCAAGGTTGGTGGAGGGGGGTTGTTGAGGTTGTGACGGAGCGGATGGTGCACTTGGAGGATAAGTAAAGAAGTGCCTTTGGCCTTGAACTGGGGTAGATGGCGACTGCTCGGTGTTGGTACTTGTTGTCTTGACAGTGATGCTAGTTGCTTGGGCGGCTGTTCCGCTGCTTTGATGAAGAGGACTAGCTTTGCTTTTCTCTTCTCTTGACAATGCAGAATGAGTCTATGCATTTCAGCCCAATCTATCTTGTGCTCTAGATCATAGATCACATCCCGAAATTCGTAGCAGTTCACAACTGTATGCCGGATGGCGATGATATGGGCAATATTCTGATCGGTCCACTGTCATGTCCCAGCTTGGCTTTCTAGAGGGAGTTCCAATGCATTGATGGACATAGGGCTGTGAAGACATCAGAGAGAGATTCAGGCAACAGATGATAATGGGCTCGCTTTGGGCCAATGGATGTCGTGATGGGTGAGTATTGGATGGTGTGGTGCGGCGGCACGGGTGAGGGGGTTGTTCTTGTGTGAAGTGGGGCAAGTTGGCTATATGAAGGTGGAGGTGTATAGTGGTTAGAGGGAGTGGGTAGGCGTGGGGTGGTGGATGGTATCAACTTGGGCCTGGGTTTGGACTCCTTCATAAATGGGCCCTTGAAATGAAGAATTTGGTTGTTGGGCCTCGAACATGGATGGCATGGGGGAGTCAAGGAGTTGGGTTTTAACAAAGCGAGCATGGCTGTATAATTGTTGTATGGATGTGATGTCGTTCATAGCCAGGATGTGGCGGTACATGGGCGTTGCATTAGCAATGATAAGCTTGATTTTCTCCACTTCCGGGATGTGCATCTGGACATGCGCGGACATCTGACGCCACCGGTCGACATAGGTTGCAAAATCTTCATCGGGCTTCATCTGCTCAGCCACCAGATCGGCCATTGAATACTCGGGCCCGGCCCGGTCTTGATATTGCTGTACGAATTTGGCCTTGACGATTTCAAAATCCTCGACTCATTGAGAGGCAGGGAATAGAACCACTCCAGAGCAGGCCCATCCAATGACCGCCTAAAAAGATAAGCCAATAAGCGGCGATCATGTTGATAGGACACCGACTCATAGAGAAAATCCTTCAGATGGATGTAAGGGTCTCTAGCCCCATTGTATTTGCGATAAACAGGGAGCTGAGAAGGTGGAGGGATCCGGAGACCACGGAAATCAGGGAGAGTATCATTGAAGGAAGGTTTAGCTTTAACTGCCTCTGCAAGTCACTGAGCTCTCGCTTCATAAACTCGAACTCGGATTGGAAATCTTGAGCCGAGGTGGATTGTGGATAGCGAGGACCAGCTTAGGAATGAGAGCGGAATCGAGAGTCAAGGTCCGGGCCAGATTGAGCATAAGGGTCGGTTGCAATGATGTGGGCTAAACAGAAGAATGGCCCGATCGGGAATGACAAGTGGGTGGATCTAGAATGAGCAGGATAATGTGGACCTGTGGGCCCATCCTGGAAGAAGACCGCAGAGTAAAGGTGGATAACAATTCACGGGCCTGGTCAGGGCCCAATTCAAGTAGGAGGCTCTCCAATTCGACGGTCTCATTAGAGGAGGATGGGACGAGGTAAAGTGGGAAAAGGTACTCTCCTCAGCCGATGATGGCCCTGGACTGGGCCGAATTTGGAAGAGACTCATGAGAAAAGGGTCACATGAGGAGAGGTTGGAGGATAGGTGAAGTGAAAAAGAGCCATGAGAGGGTGAGGAATCAAAAGGATACACTAAAATACAAAAGGGGGGTGCAACAACAATTAAAATCATGCAAGGAGGGGATGAGAAAGGAAGTTCTCAAGCAAACACCCAAGTTAACATGATATGCGTTAGGGTTTTAGGGTTATCACTTAGCCTTTTAATGGATTGATTGAATTGAATTACACTTGGCTAAAGGAGGACCCTAATGGGTATGGACTCAAGTACCCGGTGACACTAAGGGGATGCACAAACTCACGCGTGATACAGCTTGATCTATGGGAACAACAGGTACAACCAGCCGGCGAACCGCAACATGCGTACGGCCACGGGGACTTACGGAGGCCCTCGGTAGGTGGCCCTGGTCAGCCCACGAGTACTCGCAGGTGAGAGGGTCATCTCTACCGAGGAGGAAAACCTAATCAGCACGGATCAGAAGGGTATGCATGAGCCTAGGTGCACCAAGGTGCATGCAAGTCTAACCTAAACTAACAATAGTGACTGGCAGGTCTCTGCTGACGTCGCGACGACCAGATCCTCCGCGACCTTATCGCGACCAAAGATTCGGCCACGACAGCAACAGGGCACAGAAACCGACAGTCACACGCAAACAGCAGCAAACAGAGTAACCTAAAACCACAATACAATCACGGAAGGAAGTAAACAACACAGTGTAGCTATCTAGATAGACAAAAACTGATGCAGGAGGAAAACAACAACATACATGCGTACTATAGTCACGTCCCCGACCACCGCCGCGTCCAGGTCGCGGTCACCCAATACGCCATGACAAGAATCGAGAACGTACAGTGGAAATAAAAAGAAAAGTCGAGCCCTAGCAGGATTCTAACAGACAGAAGCGTGAATATACGTAGCAGAACAGCATGGGGAAGACATGGAACACCTTCAGTGAAGGAACAAACATGAGGAGAGGGAGAACACGTACCTGTAGTCGCGTCCGCCCTTATGGACGAGATGCTATCGCGGCGGCGCGATGAGCCGCGTAACAACCGAGAACAAAAGGACAAGAAAAACACAGGAACAAACCTAACAGGGATCTAAGAAGCACATAAACAGATCATCTGGCAGGGCACACAAGCAAAATCGGCGAAGCTAGCACTGAAGGTCCCACCGTGATCGCCAAAGAGGTGTAATCACGGGGAATGTGCACCCAAAAGACACGCAACAGAATATTAAATCTAATAATATGGAAATAAGGAATGTGATCGCCACCTAGATAGTTGCCATAAATAAGAATTAAGAAGCTAACTATGCTAGGAACAGGAAGAGGACAGTGGACTTACTGAGATCGCGACGGATGACCTCGTCGCGAGGGCTGTATCGCATATGGAAGGGTGTCTGGTGGAAACATGGCGAGGGGGTCCAAACTTACGACTAGTCAACGGCTGGTAGTACCCGACCAATCATCGGCTTTGGGAAAGGATCACATTGGGTGAGCAAAGCTCTTTTGGGAATGCCTGGTCAACACTTTGGTACGGACATAACCTAGACGGTCTGCTTAGCGAAGAATGCTGATAAGGTCAACACAATGACGTCAAAGGCAAAACAAAGTGTCAAGGCAATGTGGTACTTTGCAGACGTCCAGAACTAGAGCTGCAACATTTGAAAAGTGGTGCAACCTAAAGCTCATAGGAAACAGATAATGTAGCCATTTAATATTGAGAATAAAGATTGGTTTGAATAAGGTGGTTAAACAGTTATAGAGAGGCTAAAAGGCAGGAATAAGAAAACGTCTTAAGGCAGATAAAGGATGATATATATTGAAATAGTAAGTGTACTTTGTATCGTCGAAGAACGTGATGGCAACATTGGTTATTTGGAAAAGATGATGATGCAACCCTAAGAGTTATTATTGGGCTATATCAGGATGAGTAAGGAAGAATTGAAGAATGGTTATGATTTTTTGAAAGGTGAATCTGCATGATAAGATTGGTGAATAGTTTATATGGAAAATATAAGATTAAATGGGTAGTGGGGTAAATGTACGAATGATTTCTGAAATGAAGGTCTAATGACATGGAATGGAGAAATGTATCGCATTGAATAGGATTCTGTGTATTATGGATAAGGATGATAATTTTCTCGATTGAAGAATTGATTGCATGATTAAGAAATATGATGTGAGAATTGTAGTTGGAGGAAGAGGATATGATTAGGAAGTGTTTCAATGGTTGAAGCATATTGAGATTTCTGGATATGTCTCGAATATTACTGGTAAATGTCTGAGGAAAATATACGGAATGAAGACTGCTGCCATGCATGCAAAGACTGATACCAATTGTTTTCGTGAGTTCAAAAATTAGGAGCAATGACTGATGCTGAGTCAATCTTCAGGATTTTATCTGCATCAGACTCAAACTTCATGACTTCAAAATGGCAAAATATAACACAAACAGCGCAAATTAAGATTATATTCCTCTAGAATTCTTGATCAAGGAGACCTGATCAGCCATTTGCCATATGAGGTAGGATCGGAGGACCAGTACAATTTCGATGGATGTATCCGTTTGAGAGGTATATTCCTACGTCTCAATTTATTCACATTACAACGATCTTTTATATTCATATGTATTCATTTGAATATTGTCGTAGGTGCATGCATGATCTTAAGATGAAAGTCCGCAACAAAGCACAAGTTGAGGGCTCCATACCCAGGCGTACCTTATTGAAGAGATATCGAACTTTTGTTCGATTACTTTGACACGGAAATCAAACCCGACGCACTCAAACTCCACGTAATGATGATGGTGGAGATTCTAATGTGTCTGACCGACTCTCTGTATTCAAGGTCCCGGACGAGCGTTCGGTATTCTTCTACTCGCGCACTCGAAGACAGAGAGTTGTAGCTGCGGAGATCTACATTTCATAAATTGCGCAGAACTAGACCCCTACATGAGTAAGCTCTCAACACTAATGATGTACATCATTTGCGAGCAATACTGCAGAACTTAGAGGTTGTGGGACATTTACATTGCAGAGAGTTTAACTCGGTCATACTACAACGGAATCCATGTCTGACTGACGTGCAGGTTGAAAAGGAACGGGAGAAGTCTTTTCCTACTTGGTAAAGATCTCGAGTAAGTGTCTAAATATTTGAAGCATAAGTGTTATGGTCATATGCATACTTAGTTGTTGTAATTTGTCATTGTCTGTCCCTTTTTTAATAATAGGTTGAACAAGGTTTTATTACTGTCAAGAGTACAAGAGATCAGTTATGGGCCCTCGAAGATTGTACGTGTCTAACCAGGCTACATTGTGAATGGATACCGATTTCACACAAGAGATTATGGACGAAATAACTCTATGATGAACAACGGCGTATGTGTGAAGGGAAGTGCCTACAATGAAAATGAAATAGACTATTATGGCATTCTCGAAGAAGTCTTGAACTGCAATTTTTGGGACAAGGCAACAATGTATTTCTCTTCAAGTGTCATGGTTTGATCCGACCTCAATTCGTAATGACACAACATAGGGATTGTCGATGTCAAGCATAAGTCCAAGTTGAGTACGTATGAGCCATCATTCTGGCGGCACAAGCCCAACAAATTTAATTCAAATTATTCGTCCCTCAAATGAGAGATTGGTGGGGCTGCATGTAGAGTGAAATCAAGGCTATTCCCTGAGTATGAGCTTGTCCCGGCTGATTCAGCTCAAAGGTGTTAATGACAATTTTTTCCAATCAGATCGGAGTGACGCACGAGAGTTGGCGGCTTCTACACAGTTCAATGTTGATGATAAAATGAACCAATTTGCTATATAAGGATAACGAACAGGAAGAAGTTAACCCAATGCCCTTGAGCGGGAGGTGGAGTCTGAGGAGGGAGGAAGAGTCCCGGCATGATGAGGACGAATTCGAGGAGGATGACGAAGATGACGCTGAATTAAACATATCTTCAGCATCTGATGATGAATATAGATAATATTATAAAATTTTGTAAGAACTGAGTGTTGTTGCTACTTATATGTATTCAATAGCTACTTCAAATTTGAGTGCTGATGACAGGTTTTATCTTTATTTATCTCATAAAGATATGGTACGTGGAGGACGGAGTCGGAGGGTTTCCACCTCCGTAGGCTGAGGGTTCGCCTCTCCGTCCACGACAGGTATATGTATATGTAAACACAAAACTCTATATAATATTGTTCATATTAAATTCAAATTTTCTAACGTACATACAATTTTGCAGGGACTGCCTCCCCGTCCACGCCGGTCGTCCCGGCGACAGGTATATGTATATGTAAACACAAAACTCTATATATTATTGTTCATATTAAATTCATATTTTCTAACGTACATACAATTTTGCAGGGACTGCCTCCCCGTCCATGCCGGTCGTCCCGGCGACAGGTATATGTATATGTAAACACAAAACTCTATATATTATTGTTCATATTAAATTCATATTTTCTAACGTACATACAATTTTGCTGGGATTGCCTCCCCGTCCACGCCGTCGTCCCGGCAACAGGTATATGTATATGTAAACACAAAACTCTATATATTATTTCATATCAAAATTCATATTTTCTAACATACATACATTTTGCAGGGACTGCCTCCCCGACCATGCCAGTAGCGCCACCTTTCCCTTCTTCCTCATCACCAGGTACATGTATGTTTCCATATATTAGTATGTTCTTGTCTTCCAATTTATACAACAATAGTGTACTTAATTGTTTTCAACAGAGGTGGAGAGGCAGCATCCAGCAGCGGATGAGGAGGGGCCTCAGCTACCTGGACGACAACCATGTTGGATTTCAGGGTAAACTTGATCACTTCAAACTTACCGTATTTGTTATTCATGTACAAAACTAATGTGCAATTGCAGGGGGAAGATAGATCCCGATTCTGCTTCCCGCTATATTACGACGTTGGTCGACGAACACATTCCAGGACTAGTGGATGCATGGAGAGAGTTCCCGGTGCCCGTCTGAGATTTATTATTTGACATGTTCATGGTATTATGAATTTTTACTGATTTGAAGTCATTCTTTAATTACTATCTATGTTAGTACACAAAGTTGAGTAATTTTATTTATTTATAGCAGAGGTATGCGTTCACGAGACCCGAGGATCTCCCTCGAGCTCGAGCCGTCTGGGAGTCTATTGCCCAGACTAATTAAGAAAGTCGATGTGGGAGGCCGGGACAAGGCAATGAAGACCACAGGCAGCCTGGATCCTACGACTTGGCTGGATTACGGCCATGTTTGGCTGAGGAGGGACTATTGGGAGTCCCTTTGTCATCGTTGGGCTATTGGACCATGGTAGGAGCGGCCACAGGTGGGAAAACGCAACTGATCAACTCATCCGGAGAAGAATGTGCATACTAGTGGGTCCGTATCTTATGCGACCCACAGCAAAAAATTGGTAAGCATATTATTGTTCAATTGCTTAATACATTATCTATTATTGTGAAACTAACTAATTTTGTTGAATTGTAAGCGTCACGAGCTCGAGCGTGCCCCTACTTTTCGCGTGTTATTTGATCGGACTCATAAGCGGAAGGGGACGGATGACTATGTCAGCGAGAGTGCTCGCACGATTGCTGTAAGTCAAAATATAAATTTTGAATTCAATTAAGATATTAAAATAATTTGATTTCAAAAATTTAGTTTTAATTTGTCTGCAGGAGACCTATGACAGGGCGATGGCGGATCGCTATGCAGATGGCACTCCCCAGCCAGACTTGGATCCGGAGGCTTGGGTCGACACAGCGGGAGGGCCGAGGAAGGGTCGAGTCTACGGCTTTGGGGACAGCCTGGATACTACTCCAGTGTGTCCCTCATATACCAGTTCGGTCGCTCCTCCGGAATACGCGAGTTCATCTGTTGCGCCGCCTGGCAGTGGTGTAGAGGAGATGAGAACCCTCATCCGAGAAAAACTACAGACGCACTTTGGCGTTATGGTCGAGCAGTTGATCTCAGCCATGTAGGGAGTACGCCCCTCATAGCCAGCCCCTCAGGTCAGTATTACTATTAATTTCATATAGTTTGAATGAAATGAAACCACTAAAGAAGGTCAAAAGGGAAAAAAGAAATCTAAATTAAGAAACCTATAAAGAAGTCCCTTTATACAATCAACTTATGGAAGGATAAAAAATCCACATGAGCACTCAAATTACTATTCTAAGATAAACAGAAGTGTAAAGGGCGTTCAAATGACTAATCTAAAAAAAAAACCAAGTCTAAAGAATCAAAACACGCAACCGGGGGTCCAAAATCCCAAAATGGGATTCGATCGACTTGTCGTTTGCTCCAACACAACCGGGTAGGTGAAATTGACGTGTGCGAACTGACAGAATCCGAATTGGATTCTCGGTTTGGGTTGGGCATTCAAATGACTAATCTAAAAAATACCCAAGGTAAAGGATCAGAACAAGCAACTCGGGGGTCCAAAATCCCAAATAGGGATCTGATCGGGGTGTCCTTCGCTCCGACACGACCGGGTGGGTGAAAGTGACGTGTGCGAACTGACAGAATCCGAATTGGATTCCCGGATTGGGTTGGGTGTTCAAATGACTAATCCTAAAAAAACCCAAGTCTAAAGAATCAAAACACGCAACCCGGGGTCTAAAATCCCAAAATGGGATCCGATCGACGTGCCGTTCGCTCCGACACGACGGGTAGGAGAAATTGACGTGTGCGAACTGACGGAATCCGAATTGGATTCCCGGATTGGGTTGGGCATTCAAATGACTAATCTAAAAAAACCCAAGTCTAAAGAATCAAAACACGCAACCCGGGGGTTCAAAATCCAAAAATTGGATCCGATCGACGTGTCGTTTGCTCCGACACGACCGGGTAGGTGAAATTGACATGTGCGAACTGACGGAATCCAAATTGGATTCCCGGTTTGGGTTGGGCGTTCAAATGACTAATCTAAAAAATACCCAGGTAAAGGATCAAAACACGCAACCCGGGGGTCCAAAATCCCAAAATGAGATCTGATCGACGTGTCGTTCACTCCGACACGACTGGGTAGGTGAAATTGACGTGTGCGAACTGACGAAATCCAAATTGGATTCCCAGTTTGGGTTGGGCGTTCAAATGACTAATCTAAAAAATACCTATGGTAAAGGATTAAAACAAGCAACTTGGTGCTCCAAAATCCCAAATAGGGATCTGATCGGGGTGTCGTTCGCTCCGACACGACCGGGTGGGTGAAAGTGACGTGTGCGAACTGACGGAATCCGAATTGGATTCCGGATTGGTTGGGCATTCAAATGACATATCAGAGTTGGAAAGAACTTTAAGAAGGTTATCAAGAATTTAGAAGGATGGAAAAAACAAAGTATTTTTTTAGAGAGCTATCGTATTGGTCAATGTACTCATTCGGCACAACCTGAATGTAATGCAAATTGAGAAGAATGTATGTGACAATTTGTTGGGAACTTTGAACCTTCTTGGTGGGGAAAAGAGAAAAGACAGTCTGAATGCACGATTAGATATGGAACTATGGGGAATAAGACCAGAATTCCCTCCACAGACAGACAGTCATAAGAAGACCAGGTTACTAGTGGCAAAATATACATTGAACAGATTGCAAACAACGGCTGTGTGCACTTTCTGCGTAATATACAAGTTCCAGATGGACATTCCTCCAATTTGATGAAATATGTAGATATTGCCAATTGAAAATTGGTAGGGCTGAAGAGTCATGATTGCCATATATGCATGCCAGTATTATTGCCTTTGGCAATCGTAGTATTGTCAATCAAGATGTGATAGACCCAATTATAGAGTTAAGTATATATTTTAGAGATGTCTATTCCAAAGTTCTTCAATATGATCGTTTGCTTAGATTGGAAGATGAGATTGCAGTAACACTATGTAAGTTGGAACAAAATTTTCCACTATCTTTTTTTGATGTCATGGTTCATTTGATTGTAAATCTTGCATATGAAGCGAGAATTGCTAGTCTAGTTCAATACCGATGAATATATCCTACAAAGAGATTTTGAATAATTGAAAGACTATGTTTTAAATAGGGCACATCCAGAAGGTTCAATTGTTGAAGGCTACCTTATGGAGAAAACTATCTCATTTTTTTTTCAATATATATGGACTGTATTGACACTTGCTTTAACTGAAGTGAAAAGAACTATGACGGCCCCTTTGAAGACAATAATGAAGGAGGTTGTTCGATATTTAAATCTTCATGATGTTTCTTAACAGGAAATGGTAGTAGTCGCATATTGTCTGAAGAAGAAGTTGATAATTTACATCTGTACATTCAAAAACAGATTGAAGACATCGATGAATATTTTTATGAACACAGGAGATGTGTTGAGAGTTCAAGACGTATAGAAATAAATTTCTTGAAATTGTTCCAGAGTTATGTTGAAGATTTGAACGATGCAAATGATTCGGTGTATGTTGCATCGAACAAGTAGGATGATCATATCTAGAAGGGGGGGGGTTGAATAGATCTAACACCAAACTCAGCGAAAGCTTAAGCAATTTAGAAATTACTTAAGATTATAGATCCATTCAGATAGAAAATCTCACTGATCTGATGTGTGAGTGTGTGTAGTTGATGTGTGAAGCCATTAGACAAGTAGTGTGAAGGCGAAATTCCTATGCATGCATGTAGCACAGAATTAGATCAACCACTGCACAAGAGATTTTTACGTGGTTCGGAAATCACACTAGTAATTCCTACATCCACCCTCACACAATAAGGCCACACTACTTAAATATGAGTACAACACACACACTTGAGCTCGACGGCTCAAACCACACACACATAGAGCTCGATGGCTCATACCACACACATGAGCACGACATCTTAGACCACACTAGCTAGATCAAATTCACAAGAAATCAGATCCTCTAGCACTTATTTGATTCAACACACTTACATGCACACTGAAATCTGCAATGACAAATTGCGAAGAACACTTCAACAGAAATGAATGAAAGAGAGGTGAAATGGATGTTCCTTGTTGAAGATGATCTTCAGAAGCTTGAATTGAAGGTCCTTGACAAGATCAGATGAAGTACTCCTTCATCCACGATGCTCTGTTTCAGATCTGTTGCTTTGCACGATTCTTTCTTCTTCCTCTGCTGCTCTTCTCCTTGATCTGCTCCTTCTTCAGCACTCCAATACTTTCTCTCACTGCTTGGCTTGATCCCCACGTCCTCTATGATGGATTTGATGGATTGCTGCTCCAGATGAGACAAGAGACCTTTTATAGCCTCTGTGCAGTCCCTTTTACGTGGGAGACAAGTGCACAAAAACCTAGGATTCTTCTAAGGTTGCCACGTGTCCAAAGATCCTTCTTCTTGTTGCCACTTGGATGAAAGGGTATTTTGGTAATAAGAAAATCTCCCAGAAGTCTCCAGAGATAAGTTACACCTTTGGAAATCATACACTTTATGTTTATGAGTTTTCACACAATGTGTGTCGACACTAGTTTGCATGTGTGTCGACACTAGTGACTAAGTATCAGTTTCATATTACTGGCATGCCACTTGTGTCGACCTGATTAGCAACTTGTGTTGACCTGATTGACAGTTAGTGTCAACTTGATTAACAACTAGTGCCGACCTTCTGTGTATTTCTTCAAATATGGCTCACTGGAAGGATACTAGTGTCGACCAGATTTTCAACTAGTATCGATCTGATGTTTAACTAGTGTCGACACTACTTTGACAAAAAATGTGTAAACCTGTATATATGAAGTGTGAATCATCAAAACATGTCATAATCATCAAAATATGAAATGTGAAGCATCAAGAACATGTTTGTTAGTCATCATTATAATATGTACAATATGTCATCATCAAAATCAAAGTATGATTGTGTAAACATTATCCACAACCAAATGTTTTAGTCACCATTAAAATCATCATAAAAATAAATTAAATACACACTTAACACAACATTCTCCCCCTTTTGATGATGACAAAATAAATGCTCATACATTTTCTTCTCATTCTTTTTCTTCCCCATAAGCCCATAGGAGCTCATGCAATTTCTCCCCCTTTGACAACATCAAAAAGTTGGACGGGAAATATAAATGGTTAATGATCAAGAAATGAATTTGTGAAAAGGAATGTTCATGAATGATCAAAATGAGTGAGGTAAAGTGATATTGTAGCAATCCGATATTTTTACTAAATAAATAAATCAGAAAAGTAAAGGAAACTGATTTAAGTAAAACCTATTAAATAAAAAGAAGTAATGGGCTTTACTAAATAGTTCATATAAAAGTTATTGAGCCAAAATAAGAGTTATGAAATATGGAATAAGAGAAAAATATCCTAAATTTGTAACTTTTTTGTTTCCTAAATTGAAAAGAGCAAGTAAATCATTAATATAGCTAATATATAGTGGAATTGGACTCCTAACCCTACCTTAATTAGCTAGGTACGAAATTGGAACCCAACCTAACCCAATTAGGAGAAGCAAAGCTTGTAAGGTTGGAGGAAACAAGGAAATTCGGAGTTTAATAGAAGTTAGAGTTATAATAGGAATTAAACTTACTAGATGCTTACATACATCCCCAACTTCTTCATGGCTGACCTTATTACGTTGCTGAGACTTCTTGGACGTGGAGGAGAGGCCAAAGGAGAAGGGAATCGTGGGGAGAAGGTTAGTTTAAAGATCTACAAGTTGTTCTTCGAGTTCTAAGCACTAGAAGCCAAATAGACCCAAAGGTAGGCACTCTCACAAGCAAAATTAAATCACTCTCGTCTGTAGATTGTTCTTAATACTAGGAACAAAGCCCTCTATTTTCCCTAATTTCTATCGACCCTATCATGAGGATTTCTTGTTGGAAGTTCTGTTAATATCATGCTCCTGAACCCTCATGTATACCTTAGATCTCTATCTACACTTGATCTCATGCTATGCAATTTTTACTGTGCATACTACATGTTGTTAGGAACCGTTTGCCATATTTTCCCCCAATTTTTATTGAGTATCTTGCTCGAATTAATTCTTTTTCCATCACTGTATCATGTTTTTTGTTCTTTGCGAAAGAATCGGATCAAAACCTATCAATAAAATGCTAAGTTTCTAATTCCTCCTTACTGGTTATACCCTCTTAAGTCTATTTTCATTTAAAACTTGTTTCATAATTTTTCGTAAACTGTACACTAAGATTTTTAATTTTAAACTCCCTTGTGTCAATCCTTGGAAAGCCTAGACCGCAATCCAAAGGAAGGTCTTTTCTTTTTCGGGCTCAAGCACAGACCCTGAGAACGCAACGACCCGGTAGACCGCATTCTCAAGAGTGGGTCGCGACCAAGAACCTGTCGCGTTCTGAAACCGTACGTCGTGTTCTGTCTGCCTGTCCCAGATGGTCTTGTCGTGATCTTTGACAGACCCCATCGTGTTCTGAATGTACCCTGTCGCATTCCTTACAAGGGTACGTCGCCTTCTAGAATTTTGTGTATAAACCCCAAATTTTTGTGGTTCTTGACTTTCTACAGTGAATATACCTTCTGTTAACAGTCTTAAACATATTAAAAGAAGATGACAGAATATGAATATATAATGGTTATTTAAAAGATGTACACTTGATCTTTCATATCTATGATTTGCTCTATCACATGCACATACTTGTAACCACCCTCATATGACTTGACATGGCATTAAAATTTCTATAATGCATCTGGTAATTTACTTCAATATTGTATATAATTGCTCTATTTTAATGGACTTGTCTTCGTTTTCTCTCGATGTTTTGGAATACCGTTACCGATGCTCCACTATTCTAGAATTCCTTTGGAACGTCGAGCAACTTGTTTCTATATACACTTTCTCTTGACTTGGACAAACTCTCCGTCAGATATTTCTTCTGCCAGACTAGTGAATCCTTGTTCAAAGCCTCCGTAAGTCTCCTCTGTTCATGGATTCCCACATGGTTGACGAGCCGGTTGTACCCTCAATATCCATAACACCCTTTAGGGATCAGCATGATCCAAACGGCCTTAGAATGCTCTCTCTCTTACCATGAGATCAGGTCGAACCTCTGGACTATGTGCGTAGCATAGCCAATAGTTGGTTAGTGAATTCTACGTGAATGCCAGCACCAATCACGTGTGTTGTGCAACCGTTACTATCGCCTATTTAACGATGTTTCAAGCGCAATGACTCATAGCTCTCATCTATACTCTAATCGCTCATCTATTCACATCCCTTACACTCTCGTCTATTCATCAATTACTCTCATCTATTCTTGGTACTCTTTCTGGCCATTTACTGATTGTCTAAAGATAAATAATATGACTAATGCTTGGCAATATAAAGGGCCCGGTCTGGTCCTGGGAGGTATGCCCAAAAGTGCTAGTGCCTGCGGGAGTTAATTGACCAGAGTGTTTGGCATTACACTCAAGTGCTATCTATCTCGACTATCTAAATGACAATCAAAGTACTATGCTATACTCGACTCGTTGTGCCATCGTGAACTATATTGTGCTATTTGTGCTATGGCCATCCTGCTCATTGTGCTATACTTGACGCTTGTACTATATGAATCATGCTATCACTTGCTTGACAATACTTGACTCTCACTCTCTATCATCAGTTACTCTACTCTTTAATATATTAATCATTTAAAGCATGCCTGATCATGAGATTTAAGTCCTATTGGGCATTATTGCTCACCCTGTGTTATTTGATATGTGTTCTCAGGTGAAACTAAAGAAGATACCTACACTCATGAGGAGGGAAATGATCATGAGTGAATCAAGAGTACCCTGGCGTATTAGTATTATGTTAGAGTCTTAGTTTAGTCTTTTACTTTCATCCATTGTAATGATGTCATTTGGGCCCTATAGAATGGCTCTGATATTAGTGGTTGTAATAGACATTTGAGGAATTTTCAATAAAATACATTTTATTTAGGATTATTCTTTGTCCAATGGTTTGATGTCTATTATACACTCTATACTCGCTCACTTGCAACTGCCTCACATTCCGATATTCTGCATCGGGGCGTGACAGTTTAATTTGTGGTATCAGAGCCTAGGTTGTTCTTAAGTATAGGATGATCTAGGTTGACCAGCCCCGACTAGAGTCAGTTATCCTAGCTATGTGAGATGTGTTTAGAACTATTGGTAATTAGATAAAATGAACCCACACACACACAAATTAAAATTTCCCATCAATATCCTAACGATAAGTTACTTTTGTAGGAACTTAAGCCATTAAGATGACTATTGAACGAGCTCAGATGAGGGGAATGCAACAAACAATTCAGGAGCTCACCCGTGCACTTCTACAAGCTACACAAGGTGGTGGAAATGCGGTGCAGGCGAGCTGCATTGTAGGTGAGGGATTATTCCTCGCCATCTGATGGATCTAGTTACCAGAACCTTCTCCTTGCTACTCAGCATGGGACTGAACTTCATGTTGTTCATGATGTGGGTGTTCCACAACAATTTCTTCAGATATATTTACTTGAGAGGGAGCTGGTCCTCGCACCAACTGGACTCCTTCCAGTTAGAATTTTTTCAAGTTGATTATATGAGCCAAGCAGTAGATGTTGTATCTTAGTATCATTTTAGACTTGGCATGACCAAGAGGGATCTTGACTTTAAGAAAGATACCAAACAACTGGGCTGCATATGGAAGACTTTGTCTTAGTTCTAGTCTGGTTGACTTATGAAGTAACTGACAAAAGATAGTTGCTAAATTTGCCTTTTCCTTAGTGAGTAGACAGTAAAGCAAGAATCTCTAAAGTCCTGTCACTCTATGTCTGCCTCCACCTTGAGGTGTCAAAATGGTGATGCAAATATGATGAAGTACTATATTCAAGGGAGAAAATTTATTTGCATTTATGCTAGACACCCTAGTATGTACAATATTCTCCTTATCATGATCAAGCCCAGTCATGAGAGAGTAAGCTTCATGCAGGCAGAAATTGAATTCATGGGGATTATGACCATCATTTGGAATATCCAAAGTTTCACTCACAAAATCTGTTGTCAGAGTTATGGGAATCCCTTGAACAATAGTTTCCAGAGTATGTTCTTTACTAACCAGATTTTTGTAGAATTCTTGAACTAGGGTTGGATAGAAAGTTCTATGATTATTGATAAAACTAGTCCAACCTTGAAAATCTATCATCTCAAAAAGTTCTAGAAAGAAATTTCTCATACCTTCATCATGAATGTCCATAGTTCTTGGATTCAAAATATGTCTGTTTTCAGTTGGTTTTGTGCTGCTTCCTATTCCTGACTACTTTCACTATCTTCATTTATTGACACATTCTTGGATCCTGAAGGTTGCTCAGTACTGTGTGACTTAGAATCACTACTGTCTGCCCTGTCAGAGATATTCCCTAATTCCATCTCAACCATTTGTGAATTTTTATTTTCAGAAGCATTCGAATCATTTAGAGTACTGTGACTAGACTTCTTAGAAGTGGAAACTTCTTGATCATATGTGCTTTGACTATCAGACGATTGATTTGAGCCTTGAACATTAGGGTTTTCTTCCTCAGTGTGCACGACATTAGATGATTGATCATCTTCTTCCTCGCCGGAACTACCCAAATCAACAAACTCACTCTTTTTCTTGCCCTTTGATAAGGTCTTCTCCTTAGCAGATCTGGGATGCGTGAATCTCCGGCTAAAGAAAGTGGGAACTACTGGCTGCCTCTTCTGCGGTGCAGTGCTTTTTTCGTTGTCATTCCGTGCCTTGGAATGACGTTCGGAAGAAGCTGGCTCAACATCCTTCTGCTTGCCAACTCGACGAGCAGATGACACCATGATGGAATTGAGGGAGAAGTGAATCCTCGCTGGAGCATAATGAAAGGTTGTTGAAGACAAGAGTGAGAGAGAAGAAGAAAGTGCGGTCTGTTTTGAATGAGCCAGAACGGGCATAAGTGCTGAGACTATTTGGTGAAGAAGGAACGTCACGCGTCGACCTGCCCTAGACAGTGCAGTGGTCAAGCAAAACAGTAAAGTGTAACTTATTCCATTGAAAGAAATTACAAGTTGTGTCGACACTGAGACAAAGTGTGTCAACTCAAGTAAGAAGGATTTAGTTAAGAATTCAGATGAATGATGATAAGAGCATTTAAACATGACTAGATTTGAACTTTTGGGAATCTTTGAGGAAGTTAAAGAAGTTATACTCTTCCCTCACTATATGCTCCTCTTAGTTAAATTAATGGTTTGAAAGTTATAAGCTTTAGTTTAACCAATTAAAAGAAACTGATGGACTAAGAGGCATAAGTAACAGAATTAAAAACACTTCTTCAAGTTGAACTTGCAGTCTTCTTAAATCTTACTCAACAAATATAAAAGAAGATCCTGGTGGAATATTAAAAAATAATCCATGAAGTATTGAAATAAAAAACTATCTTGAGAATATTTCAGAGACTTTAATTTCAATTAAAAAAAATTATTTTACTTCTTCAAAATTAGTGAACATTTAGATATATCGTTTCTTTTTCATGCAAGAGCTCATTTTTTTACACACCGGAGCTCTTGATTACTCAAGTGAGGTAATCATCTTGTCACAAGGGTTGTGTGCGACTTTTCATGTGAGGATATATGTTGGTTAGACACAAGAATCCCCAGTTACTCAGTAAGCACAAAAAGGAATTTTTATCAACCCTGAACAGAATTAACTAGCTCTTCATGACATACATTAAATTCAACTAATTTTCTCAGGATATGTAGTTTCTCAGAGACTAGTCATTGTTCTGCCACAACAATATTATATGAGAATGTTCTTGAACACCTTTTAAACTCAAGGAAAGTTTGAGAACAATACATCTCAGATGATTTTTAGTATTCAACCAGAGAAACTAGAATACACAAGAATTTTAGAAATGAAGAAGATGCAACTTTCACTTTGTATAAGGTTTTTAAAAACTGTTATTTAACATCTTTTAAGTATTTTCAATAAATTTCAAGGTTAAACTCAATAGTTTATAAATGACAAACCATTTCTTTTACTTTCAGAGATAATGAAGATTAGAGGATAAGGATTTAACTCCCCCAGAAGAGTTTCCCACTTGCAAAATTCATCACAGTTAAAGACCCCCCCCCCCCCCCCTCAAAAGATGAATCTATGTAGAAATGGAGGAGAATGCCCAGAGGTTGAATGAATGTTAAGATTTCAAGAGAAATGGAGTTTGTGTCGACTCAACCGTCCCATAGCAGTTACTATGAAGCTCAACTTGCCCAGCTTATTTGATAACAACTGAATCAATGAAACTTCCATTCCATACATTGTTATTTTTAAAAAAATGGGTTCATGAAACTCATACTATTTAAGATAAACCTCCCCCTAACTAAGTGCAGCAAAATTGATGTATACTGATCAAGCAACAAACAATGTCAAGCATGATAACATGAAATCAATCAAGTAGACACTTGTAAGCAATTAGTCAGACAATCATTCATCAATCAATCAAGCAAAGTCCAAGTTCTCTTCTCAAATATGAAAATCTCTCATTACACAGAGGTTTTGCAAAAATATCAGCAATCTGCTTAGATGTTTTAATGAAATGCAGTTCAAATGAATTCTTGCTTACTTCATCTCTTAAAAAATGATTGATTTCAGTATGCTTAGTCCTAGAGTGCTGAATTGGATTTTTTTGTCAAGTTTATTGCACTAGTGTTATCACACATTATTGGGACATATCTAAAATCTACTTGGTAGTCTTAGAGTTGATGTTTAATCCATAATATTGTGATTAAAGCCAATTTTAGAAAAGGAATAGATTCTCCTACAACTATTATCTTAGCAGATAGAGGATTTACCCAAGACTCACAGTCTATAATAGGTATGATACAAAGTAATCTTATCTATCAATATCTTAAATTTAGAATATTTCCACAATATTCGATCAGTCTAAGTGATAAAAACTTAGATGAAGGTCTATATATTTATCATGAATTAAGGAATGTTGAAATGTTAGAAGGAAGTAAACCTCTAACTATCACACTTGAGTGCCACAACTCCTTGCAGCTACATATTCTGCTTCTGCAGTAGAGAGAGCAACCAAGTGTTGTTTCTTGGAGGCCCAAGAGACTAAACACCCTCCCAAAAACTAGCAATAGCCACTAGTACTCTTTCTATCCAATTTATAGCCAACATAATCCGCATCTAAATATGAGACTAACTTATACTCACAAGATGTTGGATACCATAATCCCAAATTATGAGTTCCCGCCAGATATCTAATTTTTTTTTTTTGCAACACTCATATGAGATTCTCTAGGACTAGCCTGAAATCTAGTGCACATGAACACAGAGAATTGGATATCAAGTCTAGAAGCAGTGAGATAGAGCAGTGATCCGATCATACCTCTGTAGGTTTTGCATCTACCAAGTTACCTTTCAGATCGTCATCCAGACTTGATGTAGTGCTCATTGAAGTTGTCATAGCTTTGGTGTTTTGCATTATGTATTTCTTTAGCAACTCTTGAATATATTTTGACTGATTGATGAATGTACCTTCTTTATTTTGAAATACCTGTAATCCAAGAAAAAAGTTCAGCTCTCCCATTAAGCTCATCTCAAACTCACTTGTCAATAGATCAGCAAACTCCTTACACAGAGTAGATTTTGTTGATCCAAATAGAATATCTGTAACGACCCAAGAACCCGACCCTCGCCCACACCGAGGACCCGACTTTCGCAGTAGCCACCCACGGATCCGGGGACCCGGAAGGGCTATGAACAACGTCTAACAGGATATGTAACGGAAGTAAACGTCAACTGCTAAACTAGAAGAGTACAGGCGGAAACAGAAGAGAGAGCGAGACCGATGTGTGCCGCTCTAAGTACAGTCCCAACGCACGCACGCTAGTACAAGTAAAAGGCAGGGGAAGAACAAGTCCCTTAGGGGCATACCCTGAGGGTGACGTACACTGAAAAAAAGGGGAACCACTGCTAGCTATGGGGACTCCGACTACCGCCCCGTCTCCTCCGCCCGGCGCGCACCCTGCCGCTGCTGGGAAGTCTCACCTGGGAAAAGGAGGGATGAGCTTCACAACAGAAGCTCAGTAGGGACTACCAATCTCCTACTGGCTCTAAACAGGCAGGAGAAATATATATATATATAATAAAAGACAGCAGTTTACATCTTCTACCTACAGACGGAAGTGCGGAAGCGAAACTACAACTAGAACGGTACGGAAAGTACTCACGGTCGGAAACTCCGCACGACTGCTCGTCGTGACCACCACACGGCTAGTAAACGCAGACGGAAGGAACTCCGCCTGGACAAGGAACACTAGCTACAGAAACGCTACCACTAGTCAAGGTCAGGTGCGCCCACCGACGTCTTATCCTCGACCCGGGTCCTGACCCTCACGTCTCGTCAGAGCGAGGTAGGAACACAAGTAACACAACAGTAACCGCCGTAGTCTGTCCGGACTACGGTCCCACGCCTGGCCTCTCTAAGCGGTTACGGGGCCGCAAAGAGCGAGGCAGTGAGAAGAAGGACTGGCTGGCCTGCGCCGGGTAGAACTCCTAACTGTCCTCGGCGTCCCAGACCACCCACGAGAGCTCTGCAAGTGGCTCACACGCCACTGTCCTAACCACCATTTTCCCCTAAGCTCCGGAGTCCGTCTGGTGGCTGCCAACTCGAGCACACTCGTAGCCCGGAGTACTCCCTCAACAGGCTCCCGAGGGCGGGGGTCCCAAGAAATGGTAACAACCTCTCACACGGAACAAGCCCTCAAGTGCCGAGCACCGGGCGAAAGACTAGTGTAGACCGCACTAGGGAACTAGCACAAGTGCCACGGGAACAGTAAAAGAAGAGCGGAAACGGAAAGAGGCCAAACCTGTCTCTCGGTCGGAGTCGCGACGCAGCGGGCCGTCGCGACCATGTCGCGACGCCCTAGCAGGTCGCGACCGGGACGCGACGCACAGGAGCGCCGCGACCATGTCGCGGTCGGGCGCACCACCGCGACATGATCGCGGCCTCCGAGGCGACCGCGTCACCAGCCGAGCAGGGTTCCGGAGCATACTCTCCAGGAACCCTCCCCAAAACACGAAACACATTCACAAGGGGGAAGGGGATCATGCACGACATGTAACAAAGCTATAAATCCACCAAGCCACCCACGATCCCTCAAAACATGGATCTACGCTCGAAGGAAACCTCACTCAACTCGAGCATGGAGTTCTCACACTCCCAAGCCCCAACCACAAGGAAACCAAGGTCAAGAGGGGGAGGGGATCATGCTCAGGGCGAGAGGATCAAGAGTCCCTACCTCCACACGAAGAACGAACCCGTAATGGCCTTCTCCTAGGAAGGAACTCCTCCTCCTCCTCGCACCGACAACCCGAGCACACGCCCTGCACGAACGGCACGTCCACGCCTCAACACGAGCACCACGAGAGAAAGGGAACGCCGAGAAACGAGAGGGAACTCGAGAGGGGGGAGACAGAGTGAAAAGGTGAGGGAGGAAATGGGGCGCGCCTTCGGTTTTGAACCGATGGCCCCCAGAACGCGACGTAGCGGCCCGACGCGACACTGGCACTGTCGCGACGCCACAAGCGTCGCGACCATGTCGCGGCCGCCCGCCAAGCGCGACTCTAAAAGCACGGTCAAACCTCGAAGACCGGAAAAGCAAACGCGACGACCTGGCAGGTCGCGTCAACGCCGCACGACCCTGCCACCCGACACGACTGCTGACAGACAGGACAGCGGTCAAGTCATGTCAGAACACAGTCGCGACAGCCAGGGGTGATGCGACAAGGACGCGACGCTCACCCCCGTCGCGACACGAACCGCCAATGCTGTCGCGGCAGGCCGCTCTGGCGCGACCATGTCGCTGCCAGGGCGCCTTTCGCGACCTTGAGGACGGGGCCAAGGGCCCAAGGGGGCCGGGTCTTACAATATCATCCACATAAATTTGGACAACCAGAATATCATTTTCTTGCACTTTAGTAAAGAGGGTTTGATCTACTATACCTCTAGAATAACCCTTACCTGTAAGGAATGAGCTCAACCTGTCATACCAAGTCTTGGGAGCCTGCTTTAAACCATAAAGTGTCTTGTCGAGCTTGAACACATGGTTAGGAAAATTTGAGCATTCAAAACTAGGAGGTTGTTCTACAAAAACTTTCTCTTTTATTAAACCATTTATAAAGGCACTTTTTACATCAATTTGTTGAAGTTTGATGCGGTGAGTGCATGCAAAAGAGAGCAAGATTCTGATAGCCTCTAGCCTAGCTATAGGAGCAAAAGATTCTTCGAAGTCTATTCCAAATTCTTGATTATAACCTTTTGAAACTAGCCAAGCCATTTTTATTATTATCTTACCTTCTCACTTGTTTTATTTTTGAAAACCCATTTAGTTCCAATGACACTCTGAGAGGTAGGTGTTGGAACTAAATGCCACACTTTATTTCTTTCAAATTGATTTAGCTCTTCTTGCATAGCATTTATCCAAAAAACATCTTTTAGAGCATCTTTAATATTTTTAGGTTTAGTCTGTGAAACAAGGGCCATTTGATCTAATTCATGGATTAGCCTAAAATGTGATCTTGTTCTAGGTGGATCAAGCAAGTTACCAACAAGGTTGTCTTGAGGATGATCTCTAAGCGTTCTGATATTCAGTTGATCTTTATTCTCATTGATAGTTGATGTTCCTTGCCCATCTTCCTCATCTGGAATTTCACTTGCACTTGATCCCTCTCCTTGCTGGTCATTTGGATCTTTCTTTTCCAGGAATTCCCCATCATCCTTTTCCGACAAACATCATCATTAAACTCATCAAAGGTTATATGAGGGGATTCTTCAACAATTTGATCATTGACATTAACAACTCTATATGCTCTGGAATGATCTGAATAACTAAGAAAAATACCCAACTCACTTTTGGGTTCAAATTTATCCAAATCTTTTTTCCTATTGTTCAAAATGAAACATTTTGTTCCAAACACTTTGAAGTGGGCAATGGAAGGTTTCTTACCTTTCAGAAGTTCATATGGCGTCATTTTACTTAGAGGTCTTACCAATGCACGGTTTATGATGTAGCATGAGATGTTTGCGGCTTCTGCCCAAAATTTTCTAGGCAAGCCACTTTCAATCAACATAGTTTTTGCCATTTCTACCAAGGTTCGATTTCGTCTTTCTACTACTCCATTTTGTTTAGGAGTTCTGGGTGATGAGAATCTGTGAGTAATTCCTTCTTTCCTGTAGAGATTTTCAAAGTCAGTATTTTCAAACGCACCACTATGGTCAGACAAAATTGAAATTATCTTGAATTTTCCTTCTTGTAAGATTTTCTTATAGAACTCCAAAAATTTCATGAATACATCACTTTTGTGAGCAAGAAAGAATACCCAAGTAAATCTAAAAAAGTCATCAACTAGTACAAATCCAAACCTTTTACCATTAAAACTGTTGGTCCTTGTGGGTCCAAACAATCTATGTGAATGCGTTTGAAAGGCTTAGAAGATTGACTTTCAGATTTACTTTTGAAGGATTTTCTTATTTGCTTACCTTGAGTACATGCTTCACAAATTTTGTTATTTTTCTTGAAGGAAATTTCAGGTAGACCTTTAACCATATTGAATTTAACCTTTTATGCAGCATATTGTAGCTAGCAAGGCCTAGTCTACGATGCCACAAACATGCAAGATCATTCTTATTAGCAGCAAGACATAAATTGTCATTTTTGGGATCATCTAAGTCAACCATGTAAACATTATTAATTCTCTTACCGTGAATTTGACACAGTCTAAATTTGGCTCAAAGATGGTACATACAAGAGAGTCAAAGATTACCTTATGACCTTTGTCACCGAGTTGACTTATGCTCAGTAAGTTGTATTAGACACAGAAAGAGAGAGCATAAGAGGGGGAGAGAAATAGAGCTGTGAGGAAAAAGGTCCTCGAACAGAACTCCCTACGGGAAGAGAAGTTATTGCATCATGTTTTTTTTTTTTTTTTTTGGCAAATACCTAGAAGAGGCAGAGGGAGAGTGCTCACCCCCTCAGGGAGGGGATAAGGTTACCACTCCACCACCACACTACTCCCAGGAAATTTTATTAAAAGCATGAAGCAAAGATACATTATGGCCTGATAGAGGGGAACCCTGCCTTATCCAAACAGCAGGCACCCTTTACAGTAGGGGGGAGATCGGCCCAGGATAACCAGAAATTACAATCAGACTGAGAGGAACAACCAAAGTTAGCGAGAGAGTCCGCAACTTGATTGGCCTCCCTAAAAACATGACAAAAAGAAACATGGAGAGTCTGACACTTAGTTAGAATGTCATTTACAGGGAGAGCAATCCTCCATGGACAGCGAAACCGACCCTTAATAACCTGAACAAGAACCAAAGAGTCAGACTCAATCAAGATGCTGTTGACGGCATGAGCGCAACACAGAGAGAGCCCATCCCTGAGAGCAAGAGCTTCAGTCTCAAGGCTGGATCGAATGTGAGGATATCGGTGAGCAAAGCAGAAAATAACATCCCCACGATCATTCCGAAGAATACCACCACCAGCTGCAATACCCATAGATCTCTTGAAGGCACCATCGACATTGAGCTTGAATCTCCCCGTTGGGGGGAGTAACCACCTGACGATTCTAGGAATCCGATTAGAAGGCTGCTGAACATGAATACCCCACTGAGAAAGGAATGTAATCTGAACTGGAGCAATGTCTTTCAACACAAGCAAAGAGGCGGCGATAGCATCCTGCACATTCATCCGAACTTTGAAGAGCAGATGAGAACTGGTCATAGCGACAGAGTCAACCTTGAGCGATTCCTACTACACCACATCTCCCATATAACAGAGAGGAATATGAAACGAACAAGTTATTGCATCAATGTCAAGTCATGGTTGAAGCTTGTTACTGTCCAGATAATGCAGAGCATCAGAAATCCTACTTGATCTAAGGAATACAATCTTCAAGCTCCTTCCAGATACAAAGTACGAGGAACTCAAGTCTGAAGCGGAACCCATATAAACATCAATTGATGAATTGAACAGATCACGAGAGAACCCCAACCTGTTGCAAGAGTGTTTGATAAAATCTCCCTCTCTCCTATCAGATTTACTTGAGCAACATTTTTCTTTTTCCTTCATACCATACACTACAAGAAAATGCGGGATTTCCGACGGATACCATCCGTCAGAATCCGACGGCAATCCGTCGGAAAAAGAGACTTCCGACAGCTTTCTGTCGAAAGCTCGTCGGAAATGGTCCGTCGGAAATATCTGGTCAGAAATTACCGACGGGACAAAATTCCGTCGGAAATCCGTCAAAAATACCGACATAATTATCCGTCGGAAATTGGGTCGGTAATATCCGACGGAAAACGTCAGAAAAGGTTGTCAGAAATTTGGTCAGTATTTACCGACAGAAAATTGTCGGAAAGTCCGTTGGAATTTCAGTCGATAAATTCCGACCACAAATCTGTCGGAAACTAATCAGTCAGCACTTTAGACAGAAATGCCGACGGGCGTTTTCCGTCGGTAATCTATATTTTCGACGGACTATTATCCATCGGAAATTCGTCGAAAATTTCTTTAATTTTTTTTAAATAAAAAAATAACAATGATTTTTCAAACCTGCTACAATATTCATAAATTTCACAAATAATCACAATCAACATAAAATCATAAAATACAAAAAAATAAAATCATACACAATAATAAATACAAAAAAATCAGGACAGATCTGCTGGATCGTCTGCTGTCCCCGCCTAGTGATCGTCAGGTGCCGGAGGTGGATCCTATATTAAAAAAATTAATATGAGAAACATTAATAAAAATTAATATACATACATTATTTTCAAAAATTAAATTTAAAATATGTGATTATTTCTCAAGTTTAATTAAAAATTATTTTAGATCCGTCGTTTCTTGGGTTTTTTTAGATCCGTCGTTTCAACGCCCAACCCAATCCGAGAATCTAAATCAGATTCCATCAATTCGCACACGTCACTTTCACCCACCCAGTCGTGTCGGAGCAAATGGTACGCCGATCAGATCCCTATTTGGGATTTTGGACCCCCGGGTTGTGTGTTTTGACCCTTTAGACTTGGTTTTTCTTAGATCCGTCATTTCAACGCCCAACCCAATCCGGGAATCCAAATCGGATTCCGTCAGTTCGCACACGTCACTTTCACCCACCAGGTCGTGCCAGAGCAAACGACACGCCGATCCGATCCCTATTTGGGATTTTGGACCCCCGGGTTGTGTGTTTTGATCTTTTAGACTTGGCTTTTTTTAGATCCGTCATTTTAACGCCCAACCAATCTGGGAATCCAAATCAGATTTCGTCAGTTAGCACACGTCAATTTAACCCACCCGTTCGTGTCGGAGCAAACGACACGCCGATCAGATCCCTATTTGGGATTTTGGACCCCCGAGTTGTGTGTTTTGACCCTTTAGACTTGAGTTTTTTTTAGATCCGTCATTTCAACACCCAACCCAATCCGGGAATCCAAATCGGATTCTGTCAGTTCGCACACGTCAATTTAACCCACCCGGTCGTGTCGGAGCGAACGACATGCCGATCAGATCCCTATTTGGGATTTTGGACCCCCGGGTTGTGTGTTTTGACCCTTTAGACTTGGGTTTTTTTTAGATCCGTCATTTCAACGCCCAACCCAATCTGGGAATCCAAATCGGATTTCGTCAGTTCGCACACGTCAATTTAACCCACCCGGTCGTGTCGGAGCGAACGACACGCCGATCAGATCCCTATTTGGGATTTTGGACCCCCGGGTTGTGTGTTTTGTTCCTTTAGACTTGGGTGTTTTTTAGATCCATCATTTCAACGCCCACCCAATCCGGGAATCCAAATCGGATTCCGTCAGTTCGCACATGTCAATTTAACCCACCCGGTCGTGTCGGAGCAAACAGTACACCGATCAGATCCCTATTTGGATTTTGGACCCCCGGGTTGTGTGTTTTGACCCTTTAGACTTGGGTTTTTTTTAGATCCATCATTTCAACGCCCAACCCAATCCGGGAATCCAAATCCGATTCCGTCAGTTCGCACACGTAAATTTAACCCACCCAGTCGTGTCGGAGCGAACGGCACGCCGATCAGATCCCTATTTGGTATTTTAGACCCCCGGGTTGTGTGTTTTGACTTTTTAGACTTGGGTTTTTTTTAGATCCGTCATTTCAATGTCCAACCCAATCCGGAATCCAAATCAGATTCTGTCAGTTCGCACACGTCACTTTAACCCACCCGGTCGTGTCCGAATGAACGACACGCCGATTAGATCCCTATTTGTGATTTTGGACCCCCTGGTTGTGTGTTTTAACCCTTTAGACTTGGGTTTTTTTTTAGATCCGTCATTTCAACGCCCAACCCAATCCGGGAATCCAAATCGGATTCCGTCAGTTCGCACAAGTCAATTTAACCCACCCGGTCGTGTCGGAGTGAACGACACGCCGATCAGATCCCTCTTTGGGATTTTGGACCCCCGGGTTGTGTGTTTTGACCCTTTAGACTTGGGTTTTTTTTAGAACCGTCATTTCAACGCCCAACCCTATCCGGGAATCCAAATCGGATTCCGTCAGTTCGCACACGTCAATTTAACCCACCCGGTCGTATCGGAGCGAACGGCACGCCGATCAGATCCCTATTGGGATTTTGGACCCCCGGGTTCTGTATTTTGACCCTTTAGACTCAGGTTTTTTTAGATCCGTCATTTCAACGCCCAACCCAATCCGGGAATCTAAATTGGATTCCGTCAGTTCGCACACGTCACTTTAACCCACCCAGTCGTGTCGGAGCGAACGACACGCCGATCAGATCCCTATTTGGGATTTTGGACCCCCGGGTGTGTGTTTTGACACTTTAGACTTGGGTTTTTTTTAGATCCGTCATTTCAACGGCCAACCCAATCCGGGAATCCAAATCGGATTCCGTCAGTTCGAACACGTCAATTTAACCCACCGGTCGTGTCGGAGCGAACAACACGCCGATCAGATCCCTATTTGGGATTTTGGACCCCCGGGTTGTGTGTTTTGACCCTTTAGACTTGGGTTTTTTTTAAATCCGTCATTTCAACTTGTGTTTTGCCATTCTTAGTGGTTTCATTTCATTCAAAGTATATGAATTTAATAGTAATACTGACCTGAGCGGATGGCTGTGAGGGGCGTACTCCCTGCATGGCTGAGATCAACTGCTGAACTATATCACCGAAGTGCGTCCGTAGCTCTTCCCGAATGAGGGATCTCATCTCCTCTACACCACTGACGGGCGGTGCAGCAGATGAACTCGCGTATGCCAGAGGAGCGACCGAACTCGCATATGAGGACAACACTGGAGTAGTATCCAGGCTGTCCCCAAAGCCGTACACTCGACCCTTCCTGGCCCTCCCGCTGCGTCGACCCAAGCCTCCGGATCCAAGTCTGGCTGGGGAGTGCCCTCTACATAGCGATCCGCCATCGTCCTGTCATAGGTCTCCTGCAGAACAAATTAAAACTAAATAATTGAAAACAAATTATTTTAATATCTTAATTGAATTCAAAATTTATAGCTTGACTTACAGCAATCGTGCGAGCACTCTCGCTGACATAGTCATCCGTCCCCTTCCGCTTATGAGTCCGATCAAATAACTCGCGAAACGTAGGGGCAAGCTCGAGCTCATGATGCTTACAATTCAACAAAATTAGTTAGTTTCACAATAATAATCAATGTATTAAGCAATTGAACAATAATATGCTTACCAATTTTGGCTGTGGGTCGCATAAGATACGGACCCACTAGTATGCACATTCTTCTCCGGATGAGTTGATCGGTTGCGTTTTGCCGCCTGTGACCGCTCTTGCCATGGTCTAGTAGCCCAATGCTCACAAAGGGACTCCCAATAGTCCTTCCTCAGCCAAACAGAGCCGTAATCCAGCCAAGCCATAGGATCCCGGTTGCTTGTGGTCTTCATTGCCTTGTCCCGGGCCTCCCACATCGACTTTCTTAAATTAGTCTGGGCAGTAGACTCCCAGACGGCTCGAGCTCGAGGGAGATCCTCAGGTCTCGTGAACACGTACCTCCACTATAAAGAAATAAATTACTCAACTGTCTGCACTAACAGAGATAGTAATTAAATAAATGACTTCAAATCAGTAAAAATTATAATACCGTGAACATGTCAAATAATTAATCTCGGACGGGCACCGAGATCTCTCTCCTTGCATCCACTGGTCCTGGAATATGTGCGTGGACCAACGTCGTAATATAGCGGGAAGCAGAACCGAGATCTATCTTCCCCCTGCAATTGCACATTAATTTTGTACATGAAATGTATAACATAAATAACAAATACAGTAAGTTTGAAGTGATCAAGTTTACCCTGAGATCCAACATGGCTGTCGTCCCGGTAGCTGAGGCCCCTCCTCATCCGCTGCTGGATGCTGGCTCTCCACCTCTGTTGAAAACAATTAAGTACACTATTGTTGTATAAATTGGAAGAAAAGAAACATACTAATCTATGGAAACATACATGTACCTGGTGGTGAGGAGAAAGAAAAGGTGGCGCTACTCACGTGGTCGACGGGGAGGCGGTCCCTGCAAAATTATATACACATTAGAAAATATGAATTTAAATTGAACAATAATATATAGAGTTTTGTGTTTAGATATACGTATACCTGTCGCCGGGACGACTGGCGTGGACGGGGAGGCAGTCCCTACATAATTGTATGTACGTTAGATCTCGTGAATTTATATGAACAATAATATGTAGAGTTTTGTGTGTACATATGCATATCCCTGTCGCCGGGACGACTGGCGTGGACGGGGAGGCAGTCCCTGCAAAATTGTATGTTCGTTAGAAAATATGAATTTAATATGAACATAATATAAAAACTCTTGTGTGTACATATGCATATACCTGTCGTGGACGGGGACGCGGACCCTCGGCCTACGGACGTGGAAACCGTCCGACTCCGTCATCCACGTATCATATCTCTATTGTGATAAATAAAGATATAACATGTCATCAGCACTCAAATTTGAAGTAGCTATTGAATAACATAATTAACAACAACACGAAGTTCTTACAATGTAGGGTATATTATCTATATTCATCATCAGATGCTGAAGATATGTTTAATTCAGCGTCATCTTCGTCATCCTCCTCGAATTCGTCCTCATCATGCTGGGACTCTTCCTCCACATCAGACTCCACCTCCCGCTCAAGGGAATTTGGGTCAACTTCTTCCTGTTGTTATCCTTATATAAGAAAATTGTTTCATTTATATCATCAACATTGAACTGCGTAGAACCGCCAACGCTCAAGGGCATCAGTCTTTGCATGAAACATGGCAGTCATGACTCTTCATTCCGTATATTTTCCCCTCGTTGACATTTACACAACGGGCAATATTCGAGACATATCCATCCAGAAATCTCAATTGCTTCAACCCATTGCAACACTTCCTTAATCTGTCTAGCCCCAAGCACATATGAAGCTTTAGGTTGCACCATTTTTCCACTAACATGCTGCAGCTCTAGTTCTGGATGTCTGCAAAGTACTTTCAAATCCATTCGTGCCTTGACGTTATCCTTCGTTTTGCCTTTGACATCCATAACTGTGTTGAACACATTATCAAAACATTCTTCTCTATATGCATGATGTCCAGGTTATGTCGTATCAAAAGTGTTGACCAATAAGGCAATTCCCAAAATATACTTTGCTTCACCCAATTGTGATCCTTCCCAAAGCCGGGGATTTGTCGGGTACTACCAGGAAGTTGTGATACAGTCGGTAAGTTCTGGACCCGCCTCGCCATGTTTCCACCAGACACCCGTTCCATATCTACCTCCTCCATCACAATTGTATTTTTCATAAAAGAATCCTTTTGCTTTCGGAAAGGATGGTCACTCGGTAGAAACCGAAGGTGACAATCGAACCAACATGATTTCCCCCCAGATTTCAATACGAATGATTTAGAATCCTCCATGCAATAAGGACATGCCAACCTCCCATGTGTGCTCTAGCCAGATAACATGCCGTACGCTGGGAAGTCACTTATTGTCCACATTAATGCAGCCTTCAAATTGAAATTCTATTTTCTGGATGCATCATAAGAGAGAACCCCATCTGACCATAACAATTTTAGTTCATGAATCAACTGTCTGAGATATATGTCTATATTTTTTCCTGGACTTTTTGGACCCAGAATCAGCAATGAAAAGAACAGATTCTCACGCTTCATGCACATGCCTGGTGGAAGGTTATACGGTGTTAGAAATACTGGCCAACATGAGTAAGATGCCACCGAGCCTCCGAATGGATTGAAACCGTTTGTGCATAAACCCAGCCGCACGTTGCGTGGATCCCTTGAGAAGTAAGGATGAGTACGGCTAAAATGAGCCCAAGCTTCACCATCGGCAGGATGACTCATTTCAAGATCGTCACGACGGACTCTTTCCGCATGCCAAGTCATGTGTCCAGCTGTCTTCGGGACATGAACAACTACTGCAATCTAGGTGTGATCGGAAAGTACCACAATGACTTATACGGAACATCCTTCTACTTTGACTTGTCCCCTCTCTTAAGCTTGAATCTATCATGCTTACAAATACAACATGATGTCTTATCTGCATCATCTTTGTAGTACAACATACAGTGATTCGGACATGCATCAATTTTCATAAAACCAACCCAGATCATTCACCATCTTCTTCGCAAGGTAAAAATTAGCAAGTAACCTCTCTGATTGAGGAAGCATACTCTTGACGAGTAAGAGAAGCCGATCAAAACAACTCTCGCTCATATGAAATTCAGATTTCAAATTCAGTAGTTGCGACACTGTAGACAACCGTGTATGCTTCTCACAACCATCCATAATGGCTCATCAGCATCTTGAAGTAACTGATAAAATCTTTGAGCTGTATCATTCGGCACTTCTTCATTTGTTTGATCTTCATGAATATTGAACTCCGGACCAGCAGCATCGACAACCATGTCTACGTACGTACTTGTGGAGGCAAAGTAATTAGCTGGTGCAGACGACTGAATATTCAACTCACCATGAGACGACCATAACTCATAATGGGCAACAAATTCTCTCGTATACAAATGATGCTGCACATCCCATGTCGATATCCACTTTCTGTTCTTACAAGCCGAACACGGACATCAGATGTTACCCATCGGATCAACTGCTACTGATGAATTACTCAATGCAAACTGAATAAAACTATCAACTCCGTCTTTAAACTCCTCTGTCACAACTCCATTCACTATTCCACGGTACATCCATGACCGATTCTCATAGACATTTTTCCTACACAGATTAAATATCATGTCACGAGTTAAAATCCAACACACCCTCACATCATTCAGTACCATACATATGATACATACGTTATATGGAGAGTCACAGAGCTAATGGTGAAACAAAGCGTTGACGTAAAGATAAATGAAGAGTAAGCATACATGAATATCAAATAAATTTGAGCACTATATAAATACTTAATGGTATTGAACATTAAAAGAACACAAACTGTGATGTCTTCATATTAAGCCACCACCACTTGATCGTCTCTTTATTCACCAGCTTCTCATTAGATTTCCTAGTTTTGAACTAACCACTGATATCCCTAAATATAGTTTGCCAATACATCTGTTCGTACATAATATGAAGACATAACTATTAGAATGTCAAGTTCTTTGACACAATATTTTTCACAAATTTTGACCAGTCTTTTCCACTAAACATGTACATACTACCACACCAATTGCGTCGTAAGATTACAGAATATCGCAGTCCTTTTTCATCTTGAACAATAACTATAATCCACTTTTGTTTTCTAAACTTTGTCTTTCTTCTTTCCGAATAATCTTTATGATTTTCTTCATCTTCTCTTTCACCAAAAGTAAACCATCATGCAATCTTCGAATATCCATTGGTAATATTTTACGTTCAAACAAACACGTACTTTGATACGTTGGACATTTGTTCTTCTTTGAGTCTAATTTCCAATCGCGAACTCTCATCACTAATTAGAAAAATTGATAACAGTTTATTCATGAGTAATTTAAAATATAAATTAAATCATAATATGATAAATATGAAAGAATCAATCAAATGGCTACAAATAAACATACGAATGTTGAAGGATTAACTTGCAGTGTGAAATATGTGAAGTAAATAAACAATGTTTAACAAAGAAAGTCATTGCATTGTTTATTTTCATGTAAAGAGTAAAAAAATAACAGCGAGCAAGATAAAAAAATAACTTCATTTACCAAAAGCTTTGAATATAAGCATTAGGAGAAGAACTTGTAGGTCCGGTGAATTGAGTGTTAATAATTTTTTAAGATCTTTTAAGTGAATCACGAGATTGTAAATACAAAGAAGACAGGTAGAAGAGAGGAACAAATCATACAAAGAGATTATATATTTTTAAAGAGATTCAACTCAGTTGAGTGTTGTCTTATATAAGCTTTGATTATATAATTTTTAAAGAGATTCAAATCATACAAAGAGCAAAATCATAACACTATGAACAAGAAGATCGTATTCGCGGACCACAAAAATATTTTTTGGCAGACAACCTAAAAGGCCAGCGGGGAATTGTTCTCCTCATTCAACCTTTTTTCATGGAGAAAGGAGGGGAGAAAAGTAGTTTAGTGGCGCATTTTTTTAACACAATTTTTTAACACAGGACAAACCCCCTGGATCCACACACACACCACTACTTACAAAGTATTTATTATGGAGCGCGATTTATTGTCCATCTAAATGTGTCTGACTAATACGAAGAATGGGGACAATGACAGTTTTAGAAAATTATAATTCAGTTTTAGGCCCAGAATCATAGAAGATACAAGAATAAACTTATTTATACAAATGAACCTAGAGAAACACATCTAAGCAAACCCACAGCATGAAATATGTCAACACGTTGCACCACCAATAGAGAACGTTTATTAAAGGGGATAACATCGCAAACCAATCGGTAAATAATATATACCTTCATGGTATAGGAATGCCAAAAGAGAAAACTTACCTGAAAGTGATAAGCAAATTAATCAAACATACACATTTTATCATGTCAGATGCACAGAAGATGGGAGTTAGGTGACCCTTAGAATTATGTAAAGGAAGCTGCCTTCCATGGAGACAAATGAGTTTAGTAGACAACAACATATGCTGGTATTCACTGCTAAAGGCGAAGGCAAAAAGTATTTCTGGCATTTGCAGAACAAAATTGACATAAAGGTGATTTTTTTGCACTAAGCATTGAAATCAGAACATGGGCATGAATAATATTCAGTTTGAAACATGAAAAGTTAAACTAAAGCCAATTAGATTCAAATAGTACAAGAGGAACAATGAACACAAAGATGAAATGTCAAAAAAGGGTCAGCATGTACAGACCGTAAAAGTTATTAAAGAGGAACTTCACTACAAGAAATTGCAGTATTTCCGACAGACATAATCCGTCGGAAATCCGACGGTAATCCGTCGGAAACAAAGACTTCCGACAGTTTTCCGTCGAACGGTCGTCGGAACTGATCTGTCGGAAACAACTGGTCAGAAATTACCGACGGAAAAATATTCCGTCGGAAATGTGTCGGAAATACCGACAGAAATATCCGTCGAAAAATGGGTCGGAATTTCCGACGACAACCGTCGGAATATGTGTCAGAAATTTGGTCGGATTGACCGACGGACCGTTCCGTCAGCATTTCCGTCAGTAAAGTCCGACGACCCATCCGTCGGAAAATAATCCGTCAGAACTTTAGACAGACATGCTGACGGCTTTTTTCCGTCAGTAATATGTATTTTCCGACGGAATAGTATCCGTCAGAAATTCCGTCGGAAAGTTCTCTAATTTTTTTTTTAAAATAAAGAAATAACAATGATTTCAACCTGCTACAATATTCAAATTTCACAAATACTCACAATCAACATAAAATCATAAAATATAACAATGTAAAATCATACATAAAATAATACAAAAAATCAGGACAGATCTGCAGGATCGTCTGCTGTCCCCGCCTCGTGATTGTCAGCTGCCGGAGGTGGATCCTATATTAAGAAAAAATTAATATGAGAACAATTAATAAAACATTAATAGAATTTCAACATAATTTTCAAATTTCTTTACAAATATGGTGATTATTTCTCAAGTTGATTTAGAAACTATTTTTAGATTCGGGTTCGTTTCTTGGACTTGTTTTTTTAGATCCGTCATTTCACGCCCAACCCACTCCGGAATCCAATCGGATTCCGTCAGTTCGCACA
>CM024758.1:134584043-134654248 GCA_014218235.1 Colocasia esculenta | reverse complement strand
TGGACACGTGGCTGCTGGGATTTAGGGGATTTGACCTAGGGTTCCGTGCCCATTCACCCCAAAGCACTTTATGGACATATGGGGCTATAAATACCCATGTTCCTTGTACCCAAAGAAGAGAGAGCCCATACACTTCCTGAAGAACCTTTTGGCGGCTGAAAGGGGCTTTCCAGATCTGTCTCCATCTCCAGAAGCTTCAAGCCATCCTTTCAAGAGGAAGGACAAGGGAATCAAGGGGAATCCCTGGAGAGAAGGTTGCTGTGCAAGGCAAGGGAGCAGACCAATGAAGAGGACAGGAGAAGAAGGATCTCTGGCATTTCAGATGCCATCAAAGCAGAGCATCGCCAATTGAGGAGGATCTCCATCGATTTCCATCAAGCCTTCTCAATTGAAGCGTCTGCAAGGCCTTCATCGAAGAACACTCTTTCTACATCTATTTGCTTTATCTGAGTTCGTTCTTCCTTAGTTCGTCAATGAGATTTGTGCATGAAGTTCTGTACAAAATTTATGTACGAAACTGTCTTGAATCAGATCATTGCTAGAGGATCTGATCTCTTTGTGTTTGATCTAGCTTTTGTACTCTGAGCCGTCGAGCTCAGGTTTGTGAGTCGTCGCACTCACTGTGTGGTTTGAGCCGTCGTGCTCAATTTGGAGTCGTCGTACTCCGGTTGTTGTTTGAGCCGTCGTGCTCAGTTTGGAGTCGTCGTGCTCCAGGTGTTCTTGAGTCGTCGGCTCAAGGGTTTGGAGTCGTCATGCTCCAGGTGTTTCTTGAGTCGTCGTGCTCAAGGGTGGTTGGAGTCGTCGTGTTCTTGTGTGAGTTGTACTCAAGGTTTTTGAGTAGTGTGGCCTCACTGTGTGAGGGGTGGACGTAGGAGTCACTGGAGGTGATTCCGAACCACCTAAAAATCCTCTGTGCATGGTTTGATTTATGGTTGCCTTTGTGTCTCGCTAGATGCATGCATAGGGATTTCGTTCACACTACTAATTGATTTGCTCACACACCCAAATCACACTTCAGATCAGTAAATTAATGGGTGATTTGATCTCTGATTAGAAGTAATTTTAATTGCTTAAGCTTCCGCGTTAATTGGCATTAGATCTATTCAACCCCCCCTTCTAGATCTGATCCTTCCACCCATCCGTTCCTAACATGGCCACTCATCGTCCGGCCTTGGCAATGCGTTGTGTCCGACGGAGCTAGCCGTCGCGCAGTCATCCGTGTTGCGACCAGTGCATGGTCGAGTTCTTGTCGCGCCCGGTCAATGGGTCAGACTGATTTACCTTTGGTCGTCTGATGCCTGGCAAGGTGGCAGGCATGGCAAACTGACCTATCAGGTTGTCGCGGGCGTCCCTTTAGGACGCGTTCTGGTCGCGGTGTGGGCAGCCGTCGCGTTAAGGTTGGTAACGCGTGCCCTGCCCCGTCGCGTTTGGGGACCGAAGGCTAAAAGCCTTGGCCGGCGCCCCTTCTTCCTTCTTTTCCCCTTTTTCCTTCCCTTCCTCCTCTCTGAGGTGGGAAGCCTCCTTCCCTTGTTCTCCGACGTTTGGAGCTCGGTGGCGGTGCCGGCGGCTCGTGGTCGAGCGGCGGAGCGGCGAGGAGCGAGGGGGAGGCGGCCGAGGTGTCGTGAAGGCCCTTCGTGGGTTCGTTCTTTGTTAAATGGGTAGGGATATCTTGTGCCCATACTTGTTGGTGTGGATTGGATCCCTCACGGTTCTTTGCATGTCTTTACAGCTTTCCCCATCCTCCCCACCCTGTGGATGTGTAGTTGTAGTGTGTTGTGGCGACCCTGGGATGTAGCATCCTAGCGGTCTGCCTCCCGACTGATGTCGCGACCGCAGTGCACGTCGCGACATCAGAGGAGGCGTTGCCTCGGTCGGACGCGACCTTATCGCGGTGCGGTTGGCCGTTGCGATAAGGGTTGTGTCGTGACCCAGTTTTCGTCGCGACAAGGTGTTGTCGCGACCCCCTTCCCTGTCGCGACCCTGTGCTTGTCGTAGTTGCCCTTCCCGTCAGGATGGGATCGCGACGGGCTAGGAGCGCGCAACAGCACCTGGCTTGCCTCGGGTTTTCTGTGGCCTCGGTTGGCGTGTCGACATGTGCCCCAGGGCAGGTGTGCCTTAGGACCTTACGGTGGGAACGCGGTAGGTTGCCTCCCTGCGTTCAGTGACCGAAGGTGACACCTTCGTGGCCGTGTCCTAGCAGTGGTGCTAGGAGGCTCGTGTCTGTCTAATAATCGATTGTCTGACTGCCAATCGATTATTAGACGAGCGATGGTTTCTATTCTGTCTGGTGGTGTTCCGATTTCTCGGGCCGTGCCGTGTGTGCCGGCGTTGGCCGACGGCCCTTCTGGGGTTATGGAAGAGGTGTCGTGCATGCCTGTGCCTGCTGGGCTTATCTTGTTTACAAGCCAGCTGTGCCGGTTTCTGTGGTGGTTGCCCTGCAATTCCCTTTTCGCCGGTGCTAGGCACTTGAGGGCTTGTCCGTGAGATAGGTTGTTACCGTTACCTGGGACCCCCAGCCCCGCGCGTCTGTGTCAGAGGAGTTTTCCAGGGCGGCAGGCGTGCTCAAGTCACGGACTTGGAGTAGAAGGGGGAAACGGTGGGGACAGCGGCGTAGAGTCATTTGTAGAGCTCTCTTAGCTGGGTCTGGGTCACTGAGGTGGTTGAGGCGCTCATCCAGTGTGAACCAGCTAGTCCTTCTCACTACCTCGCTCTGCGTTGGTTCCGGAGCCGCATAGGGAGGTTAGGCGTAGGGCCGTAGTTCAGCCGGACTGCGGTGGTTATGGTTGTTCTCTGTTGTGGCTCGCTAGCCTCACTCTATGGGGGAGGTTGTAAAGGAGTCGACAGCTGGCGAGCGAGAGGGGTGGATTGTTTGTCCCTCTCTTAGCTGCCTGTGGCGGTGGCTTGGTTGTTCTTGTTGTGACGCGGTTCATGTTGTTTCTAAGTGAGTCTTGTTGTCCTAGCCTACATATTGGTTGTAGCCTAGTCATGTCTAGCTTCCGTGGGCTCTATTTGTTGTTGGGTTCTCATGTGGGAGAATGTGGGTTACAACAAGTGCTTAAATGTTTTTGATGATGAGCAATACTAATTGATGTTATGTGAAATGTTCACAAATGGTATGTTTGTTTTTGATGATGAACATTTAATGAACAAGACAAAATTGATGTTTTATGAATGTGTGAAACATGATGAGAATGACAATTGGATGCAAATGAAACACATGTTTTATATGTTCATTATATCTCACTAATTATGTCTTTTAATGTAGGTGTGAATGTACACAAGACAAAGCCCAAAATCCAAGTGCAAAAGAACAAGACAAGTTGCTGAAATAGTGCACCTGTCAACAGATGAATAGTGCATCTGTCAACAGATGAATAGTGCACCTGTTGACAGATGAATAGTGCCTGTCGACAGATACACACAGAAATCTATTTCCAGAAAGCCCAGTCTTCGTTTTTGCAAACCTGTCAGCAGCTGTCGACAACAGCAAGTCGGCTGTCGACAGACGGAGTTTTGGGAAGATTTAATGGCTGGGATATGATCTATATTTTGGTGTTTCCTTTTACCACGACTCTCTATACTTAAACACCCTTATATAAGGATCATATGAGGCTATTTTCGCAGCAAGAAGCCACCATACCAAAACCTAAGCAAAGATCAAGAAGAAAGCTCTCTTCATGCTGCTCTGCTTCAACTCTCTGCCCAGAACAAAGAAGAACAACCTTCCAAGCGGAGTTGAAACCGGTTCGTCTTCAAGTCAAGCTTCTCCATCATCACGTGGTCTTCAACAACGTGAAGCTTGAAGTCTTCTGGACGAACTCTCTGAAGAGTTCTTCATCTGAATTATTTCTATATCTCAGAACTCTTCCTCTTCCATATTTTTCACAATCTTTGTGTGTGTGTATTGATTGGATATCAGTGCATGGATTTTGTGGAAGTGTGTGGTTTGTGATCTGTACAAGGGTTGTGTATAGATCATAGTGTGTGTGGTAGTGGTTCAAGCGTTCTTTGTGCTTGATCCATGTGTGGATTGTTGTTCTGATTGCGTGTTTGCATCAGACAACGTGTGTGTGTGTGTCGTTGAGCCGTTGTGCTCGTGTGTGTGTGTTGTACTTAGTTCTTGAGTAGTGTGTCCTCACTGTGTGAGGGGTGGACGTAGGAGTCACGTGGTGTGATCTCCGAACCACCTAAAAATCCTTGTGCACTGTGGTTTGATTTGTGGTTTGATCTATATTGCGCTAGATGCATGCATAGGGATTTCGTCTACACACTAACTATTAATTTGTTCACACACATTACATCAGATTAGAGGGGTTTTAATTGAGTAGATCTATTAATCCGAAGTAATTTTTAAATTGCTTAAGTTTCCGCTGCAAATCTATTCAACCCCCCCTTCTAGCTTTGCCATCACCGAGTATCCGATGCTAACAATTGGTATCAGAGCAGGATTTTTGTTCATCGATTGTGATTTGGCATATCTGTTTATGTGTGCTTAATTGCTCTGATCGGGCTTATAATTGATTCTGAACTGATCTGATCACTTTGTTGGTTGGTTTATTTATCTACTACATACTCAGAAATATGTCTGAGTTCTCGAGTATCATAAATAGACCAATGATTATTGAGTTTGATGACAAGGCTCATAAAATGCAGGTCTCCTCTATGAAAACATGCAAGTCTGGAAGGGAAATCAATGAAAAATGCTACATGGCTCATGGTAGCTCAAGAGGCTCTTCCCGTTCAGACGAATCTGAAGAATCACAACTATCAGAGAAGTCAAGAAAGTATCAAAGGTCAGGTAAATCAAATTCAGATCATTTGATGCATCAGTATCCAATTCTGATTCAGAGAATGAATATCTTATGATGAATTGATAGAATGCTATGAGCACATGTGCAAACAATTTAAAACTGTTAAACATCAAAACAAGAAGCTAAAAGAAAATCTGGAAAAGAATGAAATGATAATTGATAATGCTCAAGCATTCTATGAAGAAAATGAAACATTGAAAATGGAGAATGAAAAATTGGAAAAGGAAGTCAAAAACTATGAAATCAATTTTTCCAAATTGAAAGAAGATCATGATCAGGTTGAATCTGAAAATTTTGATTTGAAAAATAAAAATGAAAAATTGATTGATCATAATGAGAATCTCAAATTTGATAATGATCAATTGAACAAACAAATCTCTAACATGGCTCATGATCATCAAATAAACGAAAAATGCAATCAACTGGTTGAGGAAAATGATCATCTGAAAAAGAAGATATGATGCTTATATCATGACAGACCATTAAATGATGAATGGAACAACTTTAAGAAGAAAATTGTTGACTTGGAAAATCAAGTTGTTCAAAGTGAAATTGAAAAGAACAAAATAAAAATGGTCTGGATGTCATGAAAAATCAACTTCTAATTCTGAAAAGAAATTGTTGCATTGAAAGTAGAAGAAGAAAAATTAACAAATGAACTTGAAGTGGCTATCAAACAAAGTCAAAACTCTACTAAAGTTCATGTTCAGAAAAATGTTCAAAAACAAAGTAATAAATTGAATAAAAGGCTGCAAAAAGGAAGAATCATGTTTCAATTGAAAATCAGAAAAAGAAAACAGGACTCTAAAAGGTCTCCTCATCCACTCCATCAGTCCACAAAGCTACAAGGCAATCTCCAACTCCACATCATGCCAAGAGATATCAACGGGTACCACTTTCTTCTTCTCAACTCAAGGATAATCAAAGGTACTCTAAAGAATCTCAGAGATTCCAGCAAATGCACTCATACTATGGTAAGCTCCAGGTAAATACTCAACCCGTTTGCTTTATTGCAATAGACCTGGTCACCATGCCAATTTCTGTTGGAATAAAGGTCAACAGTATCATAATCATGCCAAACCAGTCCAATGCTTCACATGTCATAAAATTGGTCATACTTATAAGAACTGTTGGCATAAAAACCATGATTATGTGCATGTTTCAAAGCTCCATAATAATCCATGTGTTCATACAGACAAGGATAAACATCATGTTCATAAAGATAAAAAATTTCACGTATCTATGAACAGGAAAATTGCACAAAACAATCGAAATCCAAAAACCAAATCACTTTGGATTCTGAAATCTTCATTGTTAGATTCGGACATTAATGTCATTGTAGGACCCAAGCAAGTGTGGGTCCCAAAACAAGCTTTATCAACAAGCTGAGATGTCTTGCAGCCAAAAATTAGAAATGGATTCTTGACATTGGCTGTGCAAGGCAAGAAATGATGGAGAACAAAGTTAAATTTTTATTTTCTGACTGTGATTGAAGACTGTTCAGGTAAAATCTCTTTATCACTTCAGTTTTGAACTGCAAGAATTCAAATGGATTTTTACCTTTATCTGAGTAATGAAAATGTGTCCTAATGCTACCCCCACATGACAATGCCACTTAGCAATTGGAATCATGTCATCTTGCTTGCTTAACTGTGCACATGACCTCTTGGTATATCAAATGATGACATGTGGAAAAACAAGTTATGCTTGTTTGGAAACGATCATTATGCGTGAGTAAAATACTCCGCCAATTACAAAAAGTCATATTATGCATAAGGCTAATAATGTGCTACCTTTTATGCATGTGTTATGGGGGAGTAAATTTTGAACATGCTTATGGATGTTCTTTTGTGTGCAAATGCTTGAATGATGAGTTATCATATGCACACTCTATGGGGGAGTAAGTTAAGGCTAGGTGAGTGAAATTCATAAGGGATACCCTTCATTTTAATGTGTATTTATCCCTCAATCTTATGGTTCAAGTCACTCTCAATTCAAAGCCCTAAAGTTGAAGTTTCAAAGCTCCTGTCGACAGCCCTGAACCACACTGTCGATAGATATGACTTCACAGAAACCAGTTTTTGAACTCTGAGTGTTTCTGTCGATAGACGATTTCCATCTGTCGACAGCCAAGCACTGTTCTTGACCTCCCAGAACCAAGTCTTTCAGGTCTGTGTGCATCTGTCGACAGGCACTCCCTTGCTGTCGACAGATACACATTACAATGATAAATCTTTATCTTTTCTAATCCTTACTTTATGAGTATGTTCATATTATTGATGCAAGGGGAGAATTTGGACTTGCTATTCATTGCAACCTTTCATATTCACATAGTATCAAAGACATTGAATTAATCACAATGATTTTGATATAATATTTTGTGCTTGAGTTTAGGTTGTGTCATCTAGAAAACATTGATCAAATCTAATGATTTTATCCTAACTCACTTGAATGACTCCCTTGTGGATTATCATGTTTCTAAAATGGTTTGATAAGTAAGAAGTTTTTGAACTTAGTGTTTTACATTAACCATTGACATTAATAACCATTGACCTTGATTGTTAAAAATATAAAAAAAATGAAGAAAAGCTACCTATTTCAAACACTCAAAAGTTCATAAAAAGTATTTGAAATGGGACAAAGGCAGAGCAATTATGAGTATCACTGAGTAACTGGGACATGGGCATCACAAATGTCTATCTTCACGTCAAAAAGTCTTTTCATTATCTCTGCACAATGGTATGATGGTCACTCACACTGAGTAACTGGGGGTACGTGCATCCCTCATGTCTACCTTCACGTCAAAAGGTGAAAGTGATCCTAATTACTACTTTTCCCACGTTAACTTGACAAAGAAATAATTCAATGAAAGAAATAGAGTGTAGCCTCCATGTTTTTACATCAAGGGCAATGTGTTGTTTATTGTTAATCGCTCATGTAGACATTACTTTCAAGTACCAACTGATCATCACCCACAAAGGAACATGTTTTTCTACAACGGTTTTATTCAAAGGGGTTATCTTATTTTTAATGTTTTTGAACGATGTCTTCTAAATGCTACAACTTGAGATTTCCGAAGTATTATTTCTTAACCATTGTAGAATTTGTGTCTAACTACTAGTGTTATGACATCTTTCAATGGGTATAAACCAGTTCTCAACCTTAAAATTCTAATTGAACACTCAACCCCACTCATATCTTTCACAATTCAGTTCTGGGGTCAAGTAGTTCTTTGCTTCATTTCCTTCCACTTCTTTGAGTCATCCATCTGTTAACTTCATCATCTCTTTACCCTTCACTTTTGCTTTTGTTGTTCATGCAATGGATGCCCTTTTTGTAATTGTGTGTACTTATTGATCACTGATTGGAAACACAGTTCCTTGCTTCATTCTTATCCATTTGTGCATGACTTGTCTTTCTAGATGTTGCCAAAAGGGGGAGAAACATCAATTATGCAAAAATTAAAAGTTTTGTCATCATCAAAAAGGGGGAGAATGTTGGGTTACAACAAATGCTTAAATGTTTTTGATGATGAGCAATACTAATTGATGTTATATGAAATGTTCACAAATGTTATGTTTGTTTTTGATGATGAACATTTCATGAACAAGATAAAATTGATGTGTTATGAATGTGTGAAACTTGATGAGAATGACAATTGGATGCAAATGAAACACATATTTTATATGTTCATTATATCTCACTAATTATGTCTTTTAATGTAGGTGTGAATGTACACAAGACAAAGCCCAAAATCCAAGTGCAAAAGAACAAGACAAGTTGCTGAAATAGTGCACCTGTCAATAGATGAATAGTGCATCTGTCAACAGATGAATAGTGCACTTGTCGACAGATGAATAGTGCCTGTCGACAGATACACACAAAAATCTATTTCCAGAAAGCCCAGTCTTCTGGTTTTTGCAAACCTGTCAGCACCTGTCGACAGTAGAAAGTCGGATGTCGACAGACGGAGATTTGGAAGATTTAATGGCTGGGATATGATCTATATTTTGGTGTTTCCTTTTACCACGTCTCTCTATACTTAAACACCCTTAATAAGGATCATATGAGGCTATTTTCGCAGCAAGAAGCCACCATACCAAAACCCTAAGCAAAGATCAAGAAGAAAGCTCTCTTCATGCTGCTCTGCTTCAACTCTCTGCCCAGAACAAAGAAGAACAACCTTCCAAGCGGAGTTGAAACCGGTTCGTCTTCAAGTCAAGCTTCTCCATCATCACGTGGTCTTCAACAACGTGAAGCTTGAAGTCTTTTGGACGAACTCTCTGAAGAGTTCTTCATCTGAATTTATTTCTATATCTCAGAACTCTTCCTCTTCCATATTTTTCACCAATCTTTGTGTGTGTGTATTGATTGGATATCAGTGCATGGATTTTGTGGAAGTGTGTGGTTTGTGATCTGTACAAGGGTTGTGTATAGATCATAGTGTGTGGTAGTGGTTCAAGCGTTCCTTGTGCTTGATCCATGTGTGGATTGTTGTTCTGATTGCGTGTTTGCATCAGACAACGTGTGTGTGTGTCGTTGAGCCGTTGTGCTCGTGTGTGTGTGTTGTACTCAGTTCCTGAGTAGTGTGTCCTCGCTGTGTGAGGGGTGGACGTAGGAGTCACGTGGTGTGTTCTCCGAACCACCTAAAAATCCCTTGTGCACTGTGGTTTGATTTGTGGTTTGATCTATATTGCGCTAGATGCATGCATAGGGATTTCATCTACACACTAACTATTAATTTGTTCACACACATTACATCAGATTAGAGGGGTTTTAATTGAGTAGATCTATTAATCCGAAGTAATTTTTAAATTGCTTAAGTTTCCGCTGCAAATCTATTCAACCCCCCCTTCTAGCTTTGCCATCACCGAGTATCCGATGCTAACATTTGTTTGGCCTCATGGGCCGTGTTTAGTGGCTTCTGCTCTGCGGGTTCTCTCAGGGTGCCTAGTGTAGACACCCGACCGCTGGTTTAGTAACCCGTTCCTTGGTACCGTCATTGGTGGCACCGGAGTGTGTAGTTTCCCTGACCTCGTGGAGTGTCCGAGGTGCAGGATGGTTCTGATTGTGGGCCCTCGACCTTGTGGAGGTCTGAGGTGGCCATGCCTGTGGTGAGATGGTGCTTCTCACGTGGTTGCTCGTTGTCTCTCGTGGTGACTCCTGGTTGTTCCTTCCCGACCTCGTGGAGGTCTGGGATGTTGGGTGCTTGTGTCGTGAGACTCTAGTCTCACGTGGTTGCTCCGGTGTTCCGTGAGCTTCTCTATCTCGGCGGGTGCGTGCCGAGGTGTTGCTCCCGCATTGTGTTGACTCCGCTAGTTCTGCGGGAGTCGTGTTTGGCCCGACCTTGGTTGTGGGTTGTGGCATTACTCTGTTCCACTGCTTTGTAGTACTCTGCATTAGGTGATCCCCACTTTACTGCTTTGTAGAGTAGTTTTGCTTCCGCTCTGTTGGAGTTCTTGCTGCGCTGGCTGGTAAGGGACTGGTTATCCCTACTGAGCCTTGTTCACGAGGCTCACCCCCCCTACTCTCTTCAAGTAGGGACTCGCTTTCGCAAGAGTTCATTGTCGGACGGTCGTGGTGGCGGCTTGTTCATCATGTGTTGCCAGCAGTGTGAGTTGTGAGCGTGAGCGCTTGTACCGTGAATTGAGAGTGGCCTTTTTGCAAGTCCTCGGGGTATGTCCCTTAAGGACTGCACCTTCTTTCTGTCCTTGTACTTTTATTTGGGACATGTTGTACATAATTTCCTTATTAATGTATGAACTTTCTTGTTATAGTTATTTGAATTCATTGTTTATCTCACTAGACTAAATTCTAACCCTTCCGGGTCTTCGGATCCGTGGGTGGCGGCACGACCTTCGGGGTCCCTGCAGGGTTTCCGGGAGGTCGGGTCGTTACAGGTTCTGCCTGTGACAAGCGTAGGGACTGGGTCGCTTGGGCGACTCTTCAAAACCAATTTTGGAAGGTGGTCTCGGTGTGAGAAGCCTCTGGCATGTTCAGATGTCTATGGTCATCAAGATTCATTGGAATATCTTCCATGGTTCTTCTCTGTGGGCCTCCTATGCTAAAGGAAGATACTTTCATAATGGTCATCTTATTTCCCATCCGCATGCTATTTCTAAGAAGCCGTTTTATGATGCTTATGACATTATTATGAAACACACATGATGGGTGCTGGGTAATGGTGGCAGTATCAGATTCTTCGATGATATTTGGTTTGGTGAAAAATCCGCTTAGAGAGCTCTTATCCCTCCCTTCCCAGGAGGCTTCACCTACTGTTCGAGAGGTTTTTCTAAATCACTAGTATCCTCTTCATTACCTTATTCCTCAGGGTCTCAAGGAGTTGCAGCTTTCTTCCTATGAAGACTAAGGAAGCTTTTGTGTGTATAGAGTTAGATATAATTAAGCCCAGACCGGACAGGATATGGATTGGTTGTGGCTCTGATGGTTTTGGCAGAAGATCAACTATTATGGTATCCCTGCGGTTTGTTCCTTTTGTCAGAAGCTGGGTCATGAAGTTTCTGACTGCCACAAAAAGAATAAGCAGCCAGACTTACAAATGACAACACAAAGTGATATTCCCCAGTTACATCAGGTCCAGAAGGAAGTGTCCATGCAAGTGCCGGTGAAGAGAACTTGGCATCAGAAAATTACACAGGAGGAACCTGCTCGAATTTTGTCAGGAAATAGGTTTTCGGTTCTGGAGGAGGAAAAAGAAAACACTGATGATAACCCATTGACTACTCCAGAGGTGTTAGCTCATAGTCCCCAGAAAAGGTCTGTGTTAGAGCTGGAAGCTCGGATGCATCTACTGAGAAGGTGCAAGGTTTGCATGGTGATGCTATTTTGCATGGGCTGCAACAAAGTGGAAAAGGGTACAACTCTGACAGGGAAGCTGATGCTCATGACATAAGGGATATTGCTCATCATTTGGCTGACAGGGAGATTAGTTCTTCTTCTCCGGTGACGGTGCTTGAGGAAGGAGGCGATATTGTGGAGATGAACCATGCTGATTCTTCTGAATTCTTTCCTAAACCTCCTGATGATCATTTACAGAAGGTCTCTATTGTTGCAGCTAATGAAAATATGTACATGCTGAACTTTGCCACTGTGGAAGATCCTCATACTCATAAAAAGGTCGGTGCAAGAACTAGGTCACATGCCAAGGCCGCGGGGGCTCAGTCTGGATATGTTTCCTCATGAATAGTCCTTTTATTTACTGGAATGTTAGGGGTATTTCCAAGAATGCCTCTAGGAAATCTTTACGTAGATTGTCAGGACAAATAAAGCTGATATAGTTTCTATAGCTGAGCCGATGGTTCCATTGAGCCAGGCAGCTTCCTTATGTAATTTTATTAGCATGTAGAGCTTTGCGGGGAATGCTGGGGAGGATTCTAAAATATGGGTTTTTTGGCATAACATATCCATGTAGGTCTTCTCTTCCTCCGATCAGTTTATTACCCTAACAGTTATTAAAGAAGGCAAGACAGTTATGATGGTTTCCTTTGTGTATGTGAGTTGTAATGCTACCACCAGACGTAGCTTATTTGATGAGCTGATCAGCTTATCTGATACTGTTACAGTTTCTTGGATTATAGGGGGGGGGGGATTTCAATTGTGTATCTAACCCTACTGAGAAGCTTGGAGGTCGGTTTAGCAACATGCAGGCATGGTGGATTTCAACGCCTTTATACATGCATCTTCTTTAACTGACGCTGGTACATTGGTTCGCAGTATACTTGGTCTAATAGTCGCACTGGGCAGGCGTCAGTCAAGGGCAGGCTAGACCACTTTCTTTTTAACACTGATTTTGGCAATAGCTTTCTTGGCCTTAGTGTGAGGCATCTCATTAGACGTACTTCGGACCATTCCCCTCTGCTGGCTTCATTTGTGGAAGAAGCTCGTGTTTCGGCCAGATTTGTTTTCCAGGCTATGTGGACTTCCACACCTCTTTTCAAGACACGGTTAAGCTGGTGTGGAATAAGAATACTGCTTGGCATCCTAATACTTTTACCATTCTTTTCATGAAGCTTAAAGCTGTCAAGAAGGCTTTGCGTGTATGGAATAAAAATGTTTATGGTAATGTGGAAGAAAATGTTTTGCTTTTGGAGAATGAAGTAAGAATTAAGCAAGACCAGTTTGATAGAAATCCTACTCCGGATAATCGCTCTATTTTGGGTGAGGTAACAGCAAATCATAAGAGAGCCCTTCACTGCATGCACACTTTCTGGGCACAAAAAGCAAGAATGAACTGGATGGAAAATGGGGACAGAAATTCTGCTTTTTATCATGATGTTGTTCAAGGCTATCGAAGACGTAATAAAATTCAGAGGATTCAAATTGATGGGATCTGGACTGAGGACCAAGAGGCTATACGGAATGAGGCAGCTCGTTTCTTTCAAAATCTTTTGCAGACTTCTGATCATTCGATTGATCATTCCCTTCTTGATGTTATTCCTCAATTCATTTCAGATGACCAAAATCTGGCTCTTTGTGCTTCTCCCACGTTGGAGGAAGTAAGGAAAGCGGTTTGGAGTATGAATGGTAATAGCTCCCCTTGCCCTGATTGTTTTACTGGTATTTTCTTTACTTCCTGTTGGGATATTGTTCAGGCTGATGTTTTTGCTGCTGTTAGTGGATGTTTCCATGGCTATTCCTTCCCTAGAGGGGTTACTTCAACTCTTATTGCTCTTGTCCCAAAGAAGGCTCAACCAGTTTCCTTCAATGATTTTCGCCTAGTCAGCTTATGTAATTTTTGTTATAAAATTGTCTCTAGGATCTTATGTGACAGATTGGTTACAATTTTACCTGAAATTATTTCTGAAGAGCAGGGAGCATTTGTTAAAGGGAGATTTATTCTAGACAATGTGTCCCTCTCCTGTCAGCTAGTGCGAGACATGGATAGGAAGATTAGAGGGGGTAACGCCATTTTTAAGTTGGATATCTGAAAGGCTTATGATAGTGCTGAGTGGGATTTTTTATTTGCTGTTGTTAAGAAATTTGGTTTTGCCTCCAGATTTGTTTCTCATGTTGGCATGTTGCTATCAAATTGCTGGTTCTCGGTCTTGGTTAATGGTATGCATGCTGGATATTTTAAATCCACCAGAGGTCTCCGGCAGGGAGATCCCATTGCTCCTGCTCTCTTCATCATAATGGAAGAAGTGCTTAGTCGTGGATTGAAGAACATGGTCTCCACTGGCCGCCTTATCCCTTATGCTGGTCCCAGAGGCTACCCGCCTCCTTCACACCTTATTTATGCTGATGATACCATCATTTTTAGCAATGACAACATCCATAATGTGAAGCGTTTAATGCAATTTCTGAATAAATATGCTCTCTCTTCTGGCCAGCTTATAAACATGGGTAAAAGCTCTTTTATGGTTTATCAGAAAGCTTCCATCCAATCTGTTCAAAAAATCAAAGATGTCACTTGGTATATGAGACAAGCTGGCCCGCTCCTTTACCTTGGCGTTCCACTGAGATCTGGTAAGGTCCTCACTTCTGACTACAAATCCCTCATTGATAGAGTCAATGATACTCTTGGTAGTTGGAAGGCCAAGCTTATTTCTCAAGCTGGCCAGATAATTCTCATCAACTCGGTGCTCTCTTCTCTACCGGTCTACCTGGCGACAGCCTCCTGCCTTCCTAGAACAATTACTTCTTATATTGAGAAATGTTCTACTGCTTTTTTCTGGAATGGAATCGATGGCTCTCGCCATCGTCATTGGGTTGCATGGAATAAAATTCAATGTCCAAAGGTGGAGGGAGGATTAGGAATTCGTAACATCCATCATGTGCAAACTTCCCTTGCTGTGAAACAAATGCATAACATTTGTCATGGCAGCTCCTTATGGTCTACGTACGCTAGAAGACGCTTTGTAGTACAAAATTACTCTCATATTCCTGGTATGCCCAAGCGTCTTTGTCTGGCTGCCAATTCCCTAATCCACTCTAATACTAGGTGGATTCATGGTAAGGGAGACAGGATTGACATCTTAAAAGACATTTGGTTTATAGACCGGCCACTCGCTGATACTCTTCAGGGCCCTTTGGACTCGGGTATTTCATTACAGGAAGTTGTTATGGATGTTTCCCATCCCTTGAGGTCCATAATTCTCCTGGTGTTTTTCATGGTTTATCCTTAACTCATGATGATGATAGGTGCATCTGGGCCGCTTCCTCTAGCGATGAGTTCTCCACCAGATCAACTTACAATTTGGTAAGATAGAATGGGGTTCGCCGGCCTGCCATTATGAATATTTGGCATCATTCTTTCCACCCAAGGGCCTCTTTATTTTGTTGGACAATTCTCAACAGAGCTGTGCCTGTGGATGGAAGAATTTCTGAAAGTGGAGTTCCTCTAGTATCAAAATGCCACTATTGTGCATCCCCTTAGAGTGAAGATCTCAATCATGTTTTTATAAATAGTGATATTGCTACTTTGATGTGGAAATGGTTCCTTCCTCTTGTTAGCAGCAAAGTTCATCTTCATCCTCAAATCACTGCTAGAATTTGGAGCATTATTCAAAATTCGAATGTTCGCTCTCCTGTTGATTTATTTCCATATATTGTCTGATTCTAATGCTTTGGGAGCTTTGGAAATGTAGATGTGCTGGCAGATTTGAAAATAAAAAAATTTGGCCTGCAAACATTATCAGAAATATCAAGCCCCACATTTGTTTTGCTCTTGGGAAGACCACTTTTAATACTGATCCATCGCTGGCTGAAGAACAACTTCTCCATACTTATGGTTTTTTCTATCATTCCTCTCCTATGCAGATGAAGCTGGTCCGCTGGATCCCTCCCATTGCTGATTTCAGTTTAAATGTGGATGGGGCCTCTAAAGGAAATCCCGGTATCTATGGAGGAGGTGGGTGCGTTCGGGATAGACATGGCAAAGTTCTTGTTGCATTTGCCAATTTATATGGTGAAGGAAAAAGTATGATCGTAGAGGCAAGGGCACTTTGTGATGGTCTTCGCCTAGCTCATTTTCTAGGGGTCCGCCTTTCTACAGTTTATTCAGATTCGTCATCCCTGGTTCAATCTATTCAGCAGGGCAAATGCATCAACTAGCACATTCAGCGCTGGTGGTGATCTATTAGGGACTTGTTACATGAAGATTTCATCGTTCTTTCTCATATTTTCAGAGAGACCAACCAAGTGGCGGATCGGCTTGCTAACCATGCAATTGTTTCTATGTGTAATGAGGTTTTTTGGGGCTCTCATAGTCTACCTCAAGCTTGTAAGGGGCCTTTGTTGATTGATAGATCGAGTCTTATGAATATTAGACTGATCTAATGGGGGTATGCCCCTTCATATTGTACCTTTGTTTTCCATATGTATTATTTAGGCCCAGAGTTTCCTGCTGGTGGAGTGGGACCATTCTCCCTCCCTGGGGGAGGGTGCACTCTCTTGGCTAGGCCTCTGAGGACCATTTTTTTTTTTTAAAAGAAGGAGAAAATCGACAGAAATTCATGGGATGACCCTAAGACAATACTTGAACATCCATAATTTTTACAGTATGTACAACCATCCAGAAGTTTGAAAATCATATCATACAGATAGAAATCACAGTTCTGTAAAAACAGAAGAACTTGGCGGCAAGGGTCTGGCCATCAATGTGGGTTAACAGCACAATAGGTTGTCGCTAACTCAAGAACTTGGCGGCAACAAGGTTGCCATCAACCTTCTGTTTGCAGAAAAGTGCAGACCGAATGCAATAAAAGAGAGAATTTGAGGATCTAGGACATGATGTAAAAATCTGCAAAAATGTCAAAACTCTAGGGGACATATCTAGGGATGATACCCTAACCTACTTGCCTGTAGAAAAACCTTTGAAGATCAAATTTGGCGATGAAGGCCTCCCTGGCCAAGCCAAGAAGGTGATTTCTTCAACTCCAAATCTGGTCCTCACGACTACACAAACGGTCTCCCGTAGTCAAGAGAGCTTCTTCACCTCCAGATCAACCTTTCAGTCGAAGAAGGGAGAAGCCTCCTAAACACCAGATCTAGCCTTACAAAAGTCTGACTTTCTCACAACTAACCGTAGGAATTTCCTCTGAACCAATGGGTCTAACCTAGCGAAAATACTTAGGTTATATAGGTTAAGAGTCGGGGTAAGCCTAGCATTAGGATTCCTGACCATTGGGGAATGTTTCCTAATTAGATTCTGGAGAAAATGGGGCCGTTTCAGATATGGAATTCCAAACATCGCCAGTGAAATAAACGACCACTTTGCTGCCGTTAATAGGAAGTGGACGTCAATCGATCTTGACATCTAGATCCTCTTGCCATGCAGTCAACGACACAGAAGTTGCCGTCAACCTGCTCTTAACGTTAATGTATGTTGACGTTAAACAGGGATTTTAGGCATAACTTAAAAACATCAAACAACATACATATACAAAAATAAATAAATACATTAAGCACAAAATAATTAAATACAATATGTACATAATTGAATAGATATAATATATATTAGTTTGAGGGCCGTACACCCTCTCCCCCTAAAAGAAAACTTCATCCTCGAAGTTAGAACAGAGATACTAACCAAACAATGAGGATATTGCTTCTTCATGGCATCCTCAAGCTCCCATGTAGCCTCCTCCCTAGAGAAATTCCTCCATAACACCTTCACAGATGCAATACTCTTGTTCCTGAGGTGCTGAACCTTCCGGTCTAGGATAGCTACTGGTCGCTCTACATAAGACAAGTCTTGCTGAATCTCCACTAGCTCGTGACTGATAACATGGGACAGATCTCTCACGTATCTCCTGAGCATAGACACGTGGAAAACTGGGTGCACACTAGCTAGCGCTGGGGGTAAAGCTAGCTCATATGCCACACTGCCCATCCGCTTGAGAATCTCAAATGGGCCAATGAATCTCGGACTTAACTTTCTATGCCTGCCAAACCTGACCACGCCTCGGGTAGGCGAAACCTTGAGAAATACATGCTCGCCACCCTCGAACTCTAAGTCCTTCCTTCTGTTGTCAGCATATCTCATCTGCCTATCCTGCGCTGCAACCAATCTCTGCCTGATAAGCTGAATCTTATCCGAAGTCTCTTGCACCAACTCCGGACCAACCAACTACCTATCACTTGTCTCCTCCCAGCACAAAGGAGATCTACAAGGCCGCCCGTACAAAGCCTCGAATGGAGCCATGCCGATGCTTGCATGAAAACTGTTGTTGTAGGCGAACTCCACATAAGGTAGATGACGTTCCCAATCACCTCTTCAATCAAGCACACATGCTCTCAACATATCGTCGAGTGTCTGGATCGTCCTCTCGGACTGGCCATCTGTGTGAGCGTGAAATGCCAAACTAAGCTCTAACTGAGAACCCAACACCTTCTGATGACCCTGCCACAGCCTCGATGTAAACCGTGGGTTTCTGTTAGAAATAATAGACTTTGGCACACCATGCAACCTCACAATGCTGCTAACATACAACCTATCCAAACTCTCTACAGACTGTTTCTCTACTTCATTCTCTGCTTATCTATTTCTTTTTGCTAACAAGGAGTCCTATGTCTAGTCCCCAAGCAACATCTTGGGATTTCACTAAGCGAGAGTACAGTCCCCCTTAAGGACACTTACACATCTAGCAACAGCTGGCCTTCTCTTCTCTACCTAAAGAGGAAATAAAGCACCTGATGCAACAGTCTTCCTTCTTGTTGAAGGTAATAACCACCCACTCAAGTAGGTCTTCTCTTCACACCCAAGAAGAACACTAAAAAAATGAGTAAGAAGTGGATGGCCCCTAGACCAAGCTTATACAAACTGCTTGATTTGAGGTAATGTTTGAGAGATAATGAATATCGACAAGGGACTCTCTCTCAGATCTACTAAGGCTCTCAAAGGCTAAGCAATTTGCTATGGAGAGCTATGAGCTACAGAAGGTTTGAATGGACGAGCGAGCTCTTCTTTCTTCTAGGATCTTCAGAATGCAAGCTTGAAAAGTTCTCCAGGAAAAGATGTCTTGCATGGAGTCACTAGTCTTCTATTTATCATCTTTGAAAGATTTTGATTGTTGAAGTATCCGTTTTCTCACATTATGATGCACGTTGGAGTGTCTGGTCCGAAGTGTGGAGCTAGAGAGCCTGCAACCATTATGCTGGGGTAGACATTCACACACAAAGAAAGATTGTCTGAATCTCTTCTAGCTTCTATCAGGTTGACAGGTCCAACTTGGCAACGTGCGCTTCTACCGAAACCCTGCACACAATAAATGCTGACATATAAACAACTTATCTTTGTCTAAACTGTCAGTCAATATTAGTACTCGTGCTATATGAAGATACACAAAAGAGGAAATGTCATTCTTTCATCACATAAAGCGTGACTTTATGTGACATAAGTGAGATAAGAAAATATATTGTGCAGAGATATTGTTCCATCATAATAAATGTTGAAGACCACATGATACGCGGGAAGATTTGAAATCGACAAGGATTTGAAAATATATTTGAATATCATATGGAATGTATCTTAAAAGGAATTTAAATAAGATTATTCAACAGCTGTCTAAACATAATCGTTAATAGAGCGTTGATGTATGGAGACAGTCTGTGTAAAGAGAGAGTCGATGTTGATATGAAATCAATGATATAATCATAATCCATGAGAGAATGTAAACCATGTTGAAACCAAGTCGATGTGAACATAATCCATATATGAAATCGATGTTCTATACAAAGTCGTTGTTTAACTTAAGTCGTTATTGTACTGAAATGATGTGTGGATGAAATCGTTGTTTGAAACAAAGTCATTGTTCAAGTAGAGTCGTTGTTTCACATGAAGTCATTGTTACTTATGAAATTGATGTTTAAGTAAAATCATTGTAAAAACGAAGTCGTTGTTTCATATGAAGTCGATGTTCATATGAAGTCGATGTTTAAGTGAAACGAAGTTGATGTAGCAACAGAATCGATGTTTAAGTGAACAAAGTTGATGTAGCAACAACGAAATCGATGTTTAAGTGAAATGAAGTCGATGCAGCAACAAAATAGATGTTTTACTGAGGAAATCATTGTTTAAGTGAAGTCGATGTAGAGACGAAGTTGATGTTTCGAAATCGATGTTCTACTGAGGAAATCATTGTTTAAGTGAAGTCGATGTAGAAACGAAGTTGATATTTGAAAATCGATGTTCTACTGAGGAAATCATTGTTTAAGTGAAGTCGATGTTTCGAAATCGATGTTCTACTAAGAAAATGTTGTTTAAGTGAAGTCGATGTAGAAACGAAGTTGATGTTTCGAAATCGATGTTCTACTGAGGAACTCGTTGTTTAAGTGAAGTCGATGTTCTACTAAGGAAATCGTTGTTTAAGTGAAGCAGTAATCATTCTGAGATATACACAATGAAGTCGATGTATACTTAGACAAAATATGCAATAAGCTTCAAATGATAGTGAGTGTAGAAAACTTACAAATTTTGTTTGAATTACTGCTTGAGGATAAACTTCAGAAAATGTTGTAGATAATATTTTTCAAGATTTTGTTAATCACCAAAAATACATATAATGAGTAATAAATTATTGGATATGGACTGATCATCAATCTCCCCCTTTTTGGTGATGACAAAACCTAAAGAATTGCACATATATAAAATACTGAAATAAAATTTCAAAAATTTTTAAGTTTGTATTTCAGAACATTTTCTCCCCCTTTTTCTCATTAAGAAAAAAGTAATAGATAAGCAGAGAATGAAGTAGAAGAGACAAAGATAAATGGGAGCTAAGGAGGGAAATTTATTCATGAGTGGGGGTAGACATGTAGAAGGCAGGTGACAGACTGTGAGCATGGCGAGTAATAAGCTGCCAAGCTTTGACTTCCTGCTCTTTAGAAAGATCTCTAAAAACACCCCAACTAATATTATATGATGGCCCCATATCTGGACTTAGTCGCTTGATGTGGAGTAGTCTCTTCTCTTCAATGAATGAGTATACTCCTTATTGCTAAGAGATGACTTGTAGGGACCAGCAGTTCCAAAACTGGCATGCTGAAGGAATTTGTTAATGGAGAGAGGGTAGTGAAGATTGTGAGCAAGCAGATCCTTATGTAGAGCTACATAAACCTTGTATCTTTCAATCCAGATTGAATAAGGATCTGAGACCAGGTTGATGGAGTTGAGATCCATGAACTGCTCTGGAGTAAGACTGAGCTGATTGGACTATGATAAGGAGATGTTTGTCCTCTCAAGCTGAAGGTCTGACTCATGGTAGACTCTATACCAGTCAGAATTGACAAATCTTTCACACTCTGCTAGCAGTGGAGCTAAAACTGAAGACTTGATAAACCCTCTTTGATATTCCCTGTAGAGGAATCTGTGAAATGCAAGAGGAGCTCCCTTCTGACAAATATCCTTGCCATAACTCTGGCAAATCTCTCAAAGATAATAGGACCCACATCTGAGTACATAAGAAAAATGGAGCTTAGGGAGAAAAACAACCTCAGGCATTTTCAAGGTGGCAAAGCAACCTGAAGAGGGGTATTGACTGGATTCTCAGTACGGAGCTGAGCAATGGCTACCCTGAATTGACCAAGCTGAACTTCTGGCAAGCGATTTACAAAGCAATAATCTTGATACATCTGGAATTGCCTAACCAGTTTGATATCCTTCTAAATGAAGGGACCCCAGGTTGATCTGTGCTGGCAGACAAACCACTCAGTTAAGGTGAGAGGGTGGTCTGAGGGTGGAAAGATATTGGACCTGGCAATTTCAAATTTTCTGTAGATAGATTTGTTAGCCCTGGCCTATTGATCCTCAGTCTTTGACTCAGCAGAAGAGAGAATTTTTGCTTGGTCAGGCTTGGGTATTAGTGTAAGACCCTCGAATTTCCGTCGCATTATATGTATTTGTGTGTGTATATTTATGCTGATGTATGTATATACATATTTACGTACGTATTAATTAGTATAATTACGTGTGCATGTGTTTATACTAGATGTAAATAATGCATGTATTGATTGGTGATAGTATGCATACGCTACCATATACATATTGCATGTATAATGCATGGCATGCATAGTTTTCTGCATGTTAGGGTTCTGGCCGAAGGCCAGATTGGCGTCAATACCAGGACGTCGAGGAGGTGTCAGCGTCCACCCATGGACGCCAACACTAATCCTGGCATCTAACGATGTGGACGCCTATTTCTCTGACCTGCATGCGTTGCAGAGCCAGAAATTCTGGAAACAAGGTAGCTCACCCATTGGGGAGCTGTCCCCAACGGCTCTGAGAGCCATCTTGTCACCCTGGAGTGGGAGAGAGGCCTCCCATATGTCTGAACCCGGATCTGCCTTCCCCAACCCTCTCTTCACCCTTTGCAAGAGAGAAACAAGAGGAGAAAACCCTAGCTTCTGAGCTGTGAGAACCCCCACTTTGCACCCAAGAATCTGACCCTCTGAAGCTGGATCCGGCCATCTTCCTCGACAAAGAGCTAGCTGGACTGAAGGGAGACCTCCCCGACGTTTCCTTACTGTGGAGATCATCCAGAGCCCGAGGAAGGAGATCTTGGAGGACGGTTTGCACCTTCTTGGACTATCCAAGGAGGGCTTCACCAGCACTTTCATCCATTTAAGCAATTTCCTAGAGGCAGTAACCTACCATACTCCCCGTATGTGTCTAGGTCGATTCTACATTTTATGAATTTTCTCGTGTCCTAGATGAAGGATCGAGATTAATGTATGGAAAAGATCTAGAGGGGGGGGATGAATAGATCTTAGCCACTTTTGCGGAAGCTTAAGTAATTTGAAAATTATCTAGAATCAGAGGTAATATTATCAGTGAAAAAACTACAGATCTGATTAGATTTGAGTGAGTTGAAAAACTTAGATGTTAACAAGTTGATTAAGTGAATTAAAACGAATCCTATGCAAGCGTCTAACGGATGAATCAATCAAACCACAGAAGACAAATGCACAGGGATTTTTAGGTGGTTCGGAAATCACCCATGTGATTCCTACATCCACCCCTCACAACCTGTGAGGCTTCACTAACACAACTGGTTACACACCCAAAGGAGCCTGACAACTCCAACACGGAGAGCTTACAACTCACACCACTTCTAGAGCAAGACTACTCTAGAAACACACTGAGCAAGACTGCTCAAACCAACCTTGAGCTTAACAACTCAAACTGAGCTCGACGGCTCACCACAACCTGAGCACAATGCTCACACAAATTGAGCACAATGCTCACACTTAAACTTGCTAGACACCAACTTAAGACTAAGATCCTCTAGCAACAGATCTAGTCGAAATTTGAGAACTCTAAAGAGAGTTATGCAGAAGCACTTGCATAATCTCAAGAGATATCTCAGAAGAACAGAAGAAAAGTTAAATTGAATTGAAAGTCTTCGTTCTTCAGTGTACTCCCTTGTAGAGACTTGAATTGGGAAGAAGCATGTGAAGCTGGAAGTCCAGGTCGATGCTCTGCAATCTGAGAAGATGGATCTTCCTCGAGTTTCTCACCAAAGAAGTCTTCTACAGATCTGCCTTCTGGGAATGCTTCAGAGGAATCTTCAGGAATCAAATTCCAATTCCCACACCTTGAATTGGTGGGAATTGTCTTCTGGAAGCAATTGAAGAGCAGAGGAAGGAGACACGAGCTCTTCTGGCCGCCAGGAGCTTCTTGGAGGCACTGAGAGAGTTGGGTCTATTGTCCTTTTTGAAGGCAAGCCAAAAAGAACCTTTTATACCCTTAGGATTCCAAAGATACCCTTTTGGGGTACAAGGGCACGCTTTCCTAGGAGATTCTGATCGCCCTAGAAGGACACGTGGCAGCCATCAACTTTAGGATGAAAAGTTTCCGTAGTGTGTCGACCTGCCCTGGTGGTAGTGTCGACACACTGTCCAAATATGGAAACTGTTGTTCTGGGAAGAAGGTCCCGTGTCGACCTGCTCTTGAGTGTGTCGACCTGCTGTCCCAATTCCTCAAACTGGCTGTTCTGGGAACTGGGTCTAGTGTCGACCTGCCCTGGGAGTGTGTCGACCTGAGTAGGCTTGATCTCTGGAAAACTGCCACTCGAGTCGACACACTCTTGACATGTGTCGACACAGTCTCAACATTTTTACACATTTTGCCTTTGAATCTGTGTTGATGTGTCGACACCATTGATGGGTGTGTCGACACATCTTTTGCATAAAAATGTTTGTACCTAAAAATAAACACATATATCATTAGTTAAATGATTTATCATGACCATAAATGATAAATGTGGTTTGAAAAATACTTTTTGAACATGAATTTCAGGTATGATGTTTTTGACATGTTTCAATTAAATTGCTTTAAGAACACTTCTTTTCATCATCAAAATAGGAGGGAAATGATATGATTATGCATTCAACCCAACAATCTCCCCCTTTTTGATGATGGCAACATTAAATCCATTTTTCAATGTGGTTTTGATGAAGTGTGATTTTAAGCAATTTTGATTGTTTAAATTTTTGTTTTCCTTTTTGTTCATACTTGTCAAGGTCCTTTTGATATTGTTCAGTAACAATTGATGATTTGTTTGTGAGATACAGTGTTACTTGAAATTAGAGATTTTGTGCACACAAGTCAAACAATTGGACAAGTATTCAAACACAAAGACAAAGATTTGTATTCACAATCACAAAACTTTGCATTGAAGCCAAACAACCATTTCATTTCATTCAAAACATCATTACATCAAAATATTACATTCTTCTCCCCCTTTGACATTATCAAAATAAAGGTACATTAGGTAGAAGATGAAGGAGGAGGAATTGGAGCAAGAAGAATCTCAATGTCTGACAATCTTTTGTCCATTGACTTCATGCTTGACTTGATGTTTTCATGGATAGTTGTCAGCCTAGTGTGAAGAAAATGCTCCATTCTATCAGAATGCTCTATCAAGGTGCTTTGAGTTCTTTTCAATTCTTCTGAAGCAGGTTGAGAACTTGATGAAGATCCATCTGACCAGCCAGGCCTTGAAATTATCTTCACTTCCTTGTGCAAGGTTGAGATCTCTTTACCAATGTGTTCATTGAAATTTTTCATGCTTTCCAACTCATCAGCTAGATGAGCAAGCTGAGAGAGAGTTGCTGTAGAGTTGAAGACATCTGCTTGGGAATTTGCCAAAATTCCCTGAAGTACAACTTCCAGCTTATCTTGATGCTCTTTCAGCTCAATATAGGAATCTCCCAGAGTGCCTATGAGTCTGTTGAATCTCTGTGCTGCATGATCTGAGGCTTCCTTCTGCTCAATAAATTTAGCTGACACTGAATTCTCAAGCCTTTGAACTCTCAACTCAAATCTGTCTGACATGGTTTGAATAGAGGAGTTCAATGTATCAAATTTATCATTGAGAAAAGAGAGTAATTCTGGTGGAATTGAGGACCCACCAGAAGAAGTAGATGATTGGAATGTAGAGGTGAAATGTGGAGGTTGAAAAGTATGTTGCATTGAAGAGGAAGGGTCAGCTTGAGGTGGAATAGGTGTTTCAAGCTGAATGCCATCTTCAGGAAGGATATGAGGCTGGTCCTCATCCATTAGAGGCTGATCCTCTGGCATTTGAATTGGATCCTCTTCAACTTGAGGCTGTTCCTCATGATGTAGATCTCCTTGAGCTGGAGGCTGTGCCTCTTGTGCTTGGTGCTGATCTTCTTCAACCTGAGGCTGGTCCTCCTGTGCTGGAGGAGCCTCAACCACAATTGGCCCTCTTTTAATCTGATTTCCCTCCATCTAAATCCCATAAACTTTTGAATGTTCTTAAAAGTGTAGATGTTTGACTTGGGAATGGATTGGGACTTCTCATTGTCCAAGGGCACACCAAAGTGCTTGAACACTGAGGTCAGATGTGCTCCATAAGGAAGAGATCTCTTGAGGTCTTTTCTTGTGGTTTCAGAAATGATTTGATAAAGAATCACATGGAGGTTATCTTGATGTCTTTGACCATGCAATAGAGGATGAACCTCTGGATGTCTGTCAATCTATCCCTCCCACCACCTTGAGGGATAATTATGGTTGTCAAAATGTGGTGGATTACCCTTAACACAGGTGGAAATGAATTGGCATTAAACCTGGTTACATAGTTTGTTTGGGATCAGATGGATCTGCAGGATGGCCTGTCAAGATTGAATAGGCTTCATGTAAATCAAATTCAAATTCATGGTAGTCAGCCCCCTCATCTGGCACTTTGAAAATGAAGGCAGCTACTGCAGTTGGCATGTCTATATTATTCCCTTGACTTTGGATTCAAAACCTTCTTCTGTGCAGGTAAGGTTTTTGTAGAATTCTCTAACTAACCTTGGATAGCAGACTTGAAATTCAGATATAAAGGGTATCCAAGACTGGAAGGAAAAGTATGTTTGAATTTCAGGAAGAGAGTCTGCTAGTTGGTGTCTGAAAGATCAAGAATTCTAGGCTTCAAAATCAGTTTGGCTGCACTTACTGACTCTGAGGGAATATCCTCTTGAGACTCAGAAGAGGAGGAAGATGATTCCTCAGGGTTTTCAGAAGAAGAACCCGGAATTTCTGGTCTAGGGTTTGGATGACTTCTACCTCTGCCTGAAGAGGAAGGTCTACCTCTTTTGGAAGCTCTGTGAGGTGCAGAAGAAGATCCTGGAAGCTCTGCAGGATCATTTCTTCTCTTGGTTCTCCTTTCCATCTGGGCATCGGCACTGGCTGCCGGAATCGGCCTTGAAGAGGCCTGAGATCGTGCGCCACGCCGGGGACCCATCTTCCGGACCATGGTGCAGGAGGAGTGGAATTTGGAGAGGAAATGGAAGAGTGGAGAGGTGATGAAGGATGGATGAGAGTTAGAGAGAATTTGGAGGAATTCTTGCCGGAAAAGGCTTGAAATGAGGCCGTCGGGTCGACCTGACTCCAAATAGAGATGCAGTGGTACACTGCCCCGCAGGAACAACAAGGGTTTAAGGTGACCCTAACGGGCTGAAAAAGAAGTTCTGGCAAGGGATGTGTCGACACAGAGAGAGGTGTGTCGACCTGACCCAGAGTGTGTGTCGACACAGTCTCATAGTGTGTCGACACGGCCTTGATGAAAAATTGAATTTTGAAGAGAAAATTTTTGAGAAATTTGGGAATATCTTTAGAATGATTAAGAATGAGAGGAATTATCATTTCAAGGATTTTTAAGGGGCTTAAAAATTCATTTGTTATATTTTTCAAAAATGCATCACAATCAAGTTTTTCAAGGAATTTCCTAACAGGATATTAGCATTCCAAGATTTGAGTCAACAAATGATAAATTGAGGGATATAATGTATTTAACAATCAACTAAAAACTACCATGTTTCTCAATTTTCAAGAATTAAAGATGTCATCTAGACCAAAGACAATTTTGTTGAAATTAAAACACACACTTAAAGAACAACTTGATGAAAAAGAAGATGATTCTTTCTAAACAAATCTCCAATATTTTCATATTTTTGTTCTTTTAACAAACTATCAAATGATATAAATCTCTTTCACTCAAGTACTAGTGCTTTTTACACACCATAGTCCCTGGATACTTAAGATTTAGTCATTGTCAAGTCTCAAAGGGGTAAATGATGACCTTTTGACATGAAAATATACGTTTTGTAGACGCCAATATTTCCAGTTACTCAGTCATCATCAAAAAGCATAGCACATTTTTTGCTTAGTGTAATTTATTTTCAATTTTGATCCCCTTTGAACAGAGTTAGCAATAATGCCTCATGACATGCATGGCACTTCATTCATTGTGAAGGTGTGCAGTTTCTCAGCACAGATGCCATTGCTCTGTGGGATTTTACAAGATTTTGGAGAGTATGTGAGATAGAGGTCAAATTCATCCAGTCATCAGTTGCAAACAAGGAAAGGTTCAAAGCACAAATTGTTATTTAGTTTAGGAAGAGATCTGAATTTCTGTGGATTGAGAGACATAGTTGAAAGTTGATTAGTAAAAATATATAGATCACTCAAGGTTCATTTTGAGACTCTAGACTTTAGAATGAGGACATCATGCAAGGAATTGATGAAATGCAAGAAGGGTGTTGAATTTTGCAAAAAGATGACTTGTGAATTTTCTAGCTCCCCCTGAGATGATGATTTCAACCATTTTTCATCAAAATAAAGATATGCAATTTTGAAATCAGAAAGAAATTTTCTTCTTGGACAACAAGAACTTCTCCTCAACAATTGTATATCCATTTCTTGGTACTTGGCGGAGACACATACTCTCGCATAGTGAAAGTGTCCAGACAAGCATAACCTGTCCTTCTCCAAATCACCATTTGATATACCAAGAGATTTCAACACAATAGAGTTGAAGAATTCATTATCAAAAAGAAATAGAAGTTAAAACTGTGCAAGTTTTGAAATCAGAAAAGAATTCTCTTTGAACAATAAAAGCTCCCCCTCAACTATTGCATATCAACTTCTTAGAACTTGGCGGAGACATATACTCTCGCATAGTGAAAGTGTCCAGACAAGCATAACTTGTCTTTCTCCAAATCACTATTTGATATACCAAGAAGTTTCACACAATCAGAAGTGGAGAATTTATTGTAAAAAGAAGGAATTAGAATTGAAAGAGAGAGAGATATGAACAATGTAACTTGAGGAAGCAAGAGTTTTAAATGCAAAGACTCCCCCTTAGTCAATGCATAGCACTCAACCCAAACCTTGAGAGAGATCAAGAAGGTGGACGTCTACAAAGACCAAGTTCTCTCCTTAAAGATGAAAATCTGTTTTCAGGAAGGGGTTTAGTGAATATGTCTGCAATTTGTTTTTCAGTTTCATAAAATGGAGTTCAAAAGATTTCTTTGCAACCTCATCTCTCAAGAAATGATGCCTAATTTCAATGTGTTTTGTTCTGGAGTGCTGAATGGGATTTTTAGAAAGGTTGATTGCACTTGTGTTATCACATAGGATGGGTACACACCCTAAATCTGGTTGTAATCAAGAAGTTGATGTTTCCCTCAGAGAATCTGAGTTCCACATCTACCTGCTGCAACATATTCAGCTTCTGCAGTTGACAGAGCAACTGAATGTTGCTTCTTAGAAGCCCAAGAGATAAGGCACCCCCCTAGAAATAGACACAAGCCACTTGTGCTCTTTCTATCTAACTTACACCCAGCATAATCAGCATCACAATAGGCAAACAATTCTAACTTGCAACCAGCAGGATACAAATTCCTAAGTCCACATGTTCCAACAAGATATTTAAAAATTCTTTTTACAGCAAGCATATGATTTTCTTTAGGATTAGATTGGAATCTAGCACATAAGCACACACAAAATTGAATATCAGGTCTAGAAGTTGTAAGATAGAGCAGAGAGCCAATCATACCTCTGTAGGTCTTGGATCTACTGACTTACCAGATGGGTCTCTTCTAGCTTAGCATTTATTGCAATGGGTGTGCTTGAATGTTTAAGGTTCTGAAAGTCAAACCTTTTCAGTAGCTCCTTGACATATTTGGTTTGACTGATGAAGATTCCTTCATTGGTTTGGTTAACCTTTTCATCTGTGCTATTGGCCATGAAGCAAACCTCCTCGCTTTCAGAGCTTGAGGATTTCTTCTCTTCTTCTTCTTCACTTGAGTCTTCGTCAGACCAAGTGGCCACCATGGCCTTTGGCTTCTTATATTTCTAGAATCTCTTGTGCTTTTCCTTCTTGTTCTCAGGACACTCTCCCTTCATGTGTCCTGGCTTGTTGCACCTGTAACAGATACATTTCATCAGGTTATGATTTTTATTGAAATTGGAAGACGAGATGTTCTTCTTACCTAAGAAAAATTTCTTTTCCCAGCCATTTTCCCTTTTCTAATTTCACAATTTCCTGAATTTCTGGTCATGAGGGCAATCTCATCCTCATTCGACTCAGATTCTTCAGAACTTGTTTTATCCTGATTTTTATCTTTGTTGCTTGAAGAGGCTTTGATGCCATAGGCTTGGTCTTAATTAAGTGTTCTTCATTTCTTTTTAAGTTGATTTCATATGTCATTAAAGATCCAATCAATTCATCCAAAGAGATTTTGGACAGATCTTTTGAATCTCAACGACAGTGGCCTTTGTATGCCAAATTGAAGAGAGTGAACGCAAGATTTTTCTTACCAAGTCTGCATCAGTATACTCCTTACCCAAAGCCTTGAGTCCATTGACTATCACCATGAATCTGGCAAACATTTCAGAAATAGATTCATTAGATTTCATCATAGAGTTCATATTCAGAAACTAAATATTTGCCTTGGTCTCCTTGACCTGAGATGTTCCCTCATAGAGTAATTCGAGTTTATCCCACATTTCTTTGGCAGATTTGCACATAGAGATTCTCGAATACTCCTTGGGATGAACAGCACATTGAATCATGTTCATGGCACTGTAATTCAATGTATCTCTCCTTATTGTTCCCTCGTCCAGGTTTCTTCCTCACCCTGGTTTTCATAGGGACCAGCCTCAACTACTTTCCAGATCTCATAGTTCTGGGCCCTTAAGAATACTTGCATTCTGTTCTTCCAATAAGAATAGTCCAAACCATTAAAGAATGGTGGCCTATTTATGGAATGGCCCTCAGCTATGAAACCCTTTGAGTCCATGACACTTAAGTAAAAGCACCGAGAAAGAGTTAAACAAGTAAGCAAACAAACAGCAAACAATCAAACACTCAACACTCAGAAACAAAAACTGCTCAGTTCAATCAGATCGATGTAAACCCCTCTCTGATACCAATTGAAGGATCGAGATTAATGTATGAAAAGATCTAGAAGGGGGTGGATGAATAGATCTTGCCACTTTTGCGGAGCTTAATAATTTGAAAATTATCTAGAATCAAGGTTATGTCAGTGAAAAAACTACAGATCTGATTAGATTTGAGTGAGTTGAAAAACTTAGATGGTATGTAACGACCCAGAATCCGCATTACCGGTACCCGACCAGTACCCGAATTCTGACCCGCCAACCCACGAGCCAAAGCTCGGAAGGGTGAGAAAAAGAACTGTCCAGGAGAACACATAAAGAGATACACAACATGGAACAACAAACCACAATATAAAATTCCATAAGTACAACTCAGAGTCAACGGGAAGTAAAGAGTACAGAGTACAAGAGGTACACAAAAACTACTCACAAGCAGCTAAGGCAGACCAGCACCGGAGTGGCTAGACTCTCCTGGAACTAGAGCCGAAGGCGACCCACCTGAAAGGGAAGGGAGTGAGTCTCACAACAAGAGACTCAGTAGGGCAACGCAAACCCCCACTGGAACAGAACTAAAGTGCGGAAAGTAAAAACACTTCGCACTAGAACTCGAAACCAGTGTCACAGCACGCTACTCCTCACTCGGAAGTGCGCCTGGACAGCAAACCACACGGCTCAGTAACACACACACTCACACACACAGTAAGCAGGACTCAGTTAGGGTCTGTGGCTCGGCGTCCGGACACCACAAAGTCTCTCGACCCCAACTACGTGTGCACACTCAGACGTTCTCCCGTACGTCTGGTCCCTTGACCGGTTTTCCCCTGCGCTGGACTCTAGCGGTAGAGAAAGGGGCTCCACGGCAACCGGCTCAAAACCACCACAAGGAGTACGCACAGAACGGAGACGCTCTCGACGCTCTGGCTCACTGGCTGAGGACCCCCACGCGCCAGTCATCTAGACGGAGCACCGCTCTACCTCCAGGCAACCAACCAGAACACCGGAAAACACGGTACTCGGTACTGGTACAGACGGAACACCCTCAACGTCTGACACAATGCACAACAGACGGACACCACGTGTCGACGTCACAACACAGACAACTCAACACGACACACGCACACACAGGCAGTGACACTCTCACGCCTGACAGGCTGCGCTAATAGGCGGACATCGGATGTCACACCTAACTCATAAGGTAGAGTCAAAGGTCTGCTGGAACACCCTAAGAGCTTAACGGCAATATCGATTGCCGCCAACCATGATATAGACGTCCACCCATATGGTCGTCAATATCCAACCGAAGAGCTTGCCGTCAACCCATGTGGACGTCAACTTCTTCAGCCCCAGCAACCCTAACGGCCCCACTTAACACCCTGGGCAATACAGCCCCACAAACTGCAATCTAATGGAGGATGACGCTTCCCCACATTCACACACACATGCAAACTCCGGGAAACCACGATCCATCACGTGGATCGGCCAAACCACCCTAATTTCCGGCATGGAACACCCATCCCGAAAACACGAATTACATGCTAATCTACGCCAATTAAGCATGCTTATCCGTCAAGGAAGGTTCAAGGAGTTAAAGCCCTACCTCAGAACGATCTAAACACAACCGCAGAACCTCCAATCACGCCAGAACCCCCCGACGCAATCACGTGAAAACCGCCAAATCTCGCCGTTCCTCGCCCGATCGATCACTGCCACGCGTACCAGGGTCTTCCCACGAGCTCCCGTCGGCCGCCGGAAGTAGTGGAAATCGATAGAGGTAAAAGTGGAGGGAAAGAGAAGGAGAAAGGGAAGAAGAAGCTGCTCACGGGATGCCCTATTCATACTGGTCTGACAAGTCGACGTCAACATAGACCGCCGCCTATCAAACCGCCACAAACTAAACGTCCAGATCGACCGCCGCTAAGTTCAAGCACTTAACGTCAACAGATATGGACGCCAGACAGAAGTCAACGTCTAGCCCCTAGCCGTCAACCACAACTCAACGGCAGACACCATTGCCGTCAACCTACCCGAACCATACCAAGACCCGTAAGGATCCGGTAAGAACCCAAAACGTTACAGCTCTCCCCCCTTAAAGAATTCGCCCCCGAAATTCAAACAACAAAAAGGAAGAAAACTCACCGAAAAGGTGCGGAAACTGCTCGCGCATCTCGTCCTCCCGCTCCCACGTCGACTCACCTCCTGAGTGCCGCTGCCACGCAACACGAACTAACGGGATAGCCTTGTTCCTCAACCTCTGAACTCGGCGATCCTCAATAAACAGTGGAAACTCTGGAACAGTCAACACTGGAGTCACCTCAGACCACTCTGCACTCGGAAGAACGCGAGAATCATCTGCCAGACACCTCCGCAACATCGAAACATGAAACACATCATGGACCGCTGCCAACTCTGAAGGGAGCTGAAGTCTGTACGCCAAACCTCCGACACGCTCAGTAATGGTGAAGGGTCCAATAAAACGGGGAGACAACTTCCCACGCCTACCGAACCTCATCACCCCCTTCATAGGGGACACTCGAACAAACACCTGGTCCCCTACCTGAAACTCAAGCGGTCGCCTACGCTGGTCTGCGTAACTCTTCTGCCGGCTCTGCGCTGACAGAAGCCTCTGCCTCACAAGCTGCACTACCTCAACTGCCTGCCGAACCAACTCCGGTCCCGTGACAACCCGCTCGCCAACCTCAAACCAGTCAAGAGGAGTGCGACACGGTCGTCCGAACAAAGCCTCATAAGGAGCCATACCGATACTAGAGTGATAGCTGTTATTATATGCTAACTCGACCAGCGGCAAGTGAGCTGTCCACGACCCCTGCCACTCCAAACAACAAGCTCTAAGCATGTCCTCCAAGGTCTGGATAGTCCGCTCTGACTGACCATCTGACTGAGGGTGGTAGGCGGAACTAAAAGCTAACTCTGTCCCCAAAGCCCTCTGGAAACTGCGCCAAAATCCAGAAGTAAAACGAGGATCTCTATCAGACACAATAGAGATCGGCACACCGTGCAAGGGAACAACACGCTCCACGTACAACGTGGCCAGCCTACTCACACTCCAACTCGTCCTGACAGGCAAGAATCTGGCAGTCTTCGTCAATCTGTCCACAAGAACCCAAATGCTATCAAAACCTCCAGCTGTCCTCGGCAAGCCACACACAAAATCAGTCGTCACATGGTCCCACTTCCACACTGGAATCTCAACGGCTGCACAAGACCTCCTGGACGCTGGTGCTCGCCCTTCACCTGCTGACAGACCAAACACCTCGCAACAAAAGCCGCTACATCTCTCTTCATCCCAGGCCACCAGAACTGACGCCTCAACCTGTGGTACATCTTGGTTGACCCCGGATGATGAGTATCGAGTACCTGGAACCATGTGCCTCCTGCAACACTGCTCTCCTGACAGACTCCTCAACAGGTACATAGAGTCTGTCCCGGAACCTAACAGTCCCGTCCTCGCGAAGCTCAACCTCGGGAAGAAGCAACACACTACACAACTCTGGATCTGACTGCTGAGCCTCGACAACCTGCCTAACAATGGCGGGAGCCGCCGACAAACTGCCCAACATGCACCGCTGCCGACTAGAAGAAACTCTGAAGGACCCCTCTGCCACGGACTGCCACAACTGCCACTCTCTAAGCATCAGATGCCTCATCTGTGCTTTCCTACTCAGGGCATCCGCAACCACATTAGCCTTGCCAGGCTGGTACTCAATACTAAAATCATAGTCCTTCAGGAATTCCATCCAACGACGCTGCCTCATGTTCAGATCCCGCTGCGAAAACACGTACCTCAAACTCTGGTGGTCGGTACGAACAACAAACCTCACTCCGTAAAGGAAGTGACGCCAAAGTCGCAAAGCAAACACCACGGCTGCAAGCTCCAAGTCATGGGTCGGGTAACTCTCCTCGTGGGGCCTAAGCTGACGTGACGCGTAAGCCACCACTCGGCCCTGCTGCATCAGAACCGCACCCAAACCAACACCAGAAGCGTCCGCACAAACCTCAAAACCGTCCTCACCAAAGGGCAACACAAGGACTGGCGCCGACGTAAGCAGTCGCTTCAACTCTATGAAGCTCTGCTCACACTGCTCCGACCACACAAACGGTACACCCTTTCTCGTCAGACGAGTCAGGGGCGCTGCTATCTGCGAAAAGTCACGGACAAACCTGCGGTAGTACCCTGCCAAGCCAAGGAAACTGCGAACCTCAGTCACTGACCTGGGGCTCTCCCACTGCAAAACTGCCTCGATCTTCGCTGGATCTACAGAAATTCCCTCACCTGAGATCACGTGTCCCAAAAAGTGAACCTGTCGTAGCCAAAACTCGCACTTGCCAAGCTTGGCATACAACTGGTGGTCACGTAAAGTCTGCAACACGATCCTCAGGTGCTCGGCGTGCTCCTCCTCCGACACGGAGTACACCAGGATGTCGTCAACAAACACTACGACAAACTGGTCCAGAAACTGGTGGAACACCCGGTGCATCAGATCCATGAAGGCCGCCGGTGCATTGGTGAGCCCAAACGGCATCACCAAAAACTCGAAGTGACCGTAACGGGAACGGAAAGCAGTCCTCTCGACGTCAGAGTCTCTAACCCGCAACTGATAGTAGCCTGACCTCAGGTCAATCCTAGAAAAGACACGAGCAGACTGAAGCTGATCAAAGAGATCGTCAATCCTAGGCAAAGGATACCTATTCTTGATGGTCACTTGGTTCAGCTTCCTATAGTCGATACACACCTCAGGCTACCATCCTTCTTCTTCACAAATAACACAGGAGACCCCCAAGGAGAAAAGCTAGGACGAATATAGCCCTTCTCTAACAACTCCGCTAGCTGACTCTTCAGCTCTCTCAACTCTGCGGGAGCCATGCGGTATGGCGACTGAGCAAAAGGTGCTATGCCCGGAACCAACTCAATAGTGAACTCAACCTCTCTCTCTGGCGGCAGACCAGGCAACTCATCCGGAAAGACGTCCGGATACTCACACACTACGGGAATGTCACCCACTCCCGAGGTATCCTGGTCAAGAGACACAGCCGAAACCAGAAAGCCCTGACAACCGGACGCTAGCAACCTCTCCGCTCTCAAAGCAGAAACTAGAAAACGGGAAGTAAGAGGTACAATACCCTGGAAGAAAAACGCAGCTCCCCCGGGTACCTGCAAGTGCACCCTCTTCTTCCGGCAATCTACTACAGCACCGTACTGCTCTAACCAGTCCATACCCAAAATCACATCATAATCATGCAACTGCAAGGCAAACAAACGAGCCGACAAAACATGACCCTGCAACAACACTGGTACCTCCTCAAGACAGAAGGACGTAAAGACAAAGTCCCCCGTCGGCAACTCAACGGCCAGCTCAACTGACACCTGAGCTCAACTCCCCCAGAGAGTCCAAAAACTCCTCAGACACAAACGAGTGAGAGGCACCTGAGTCAAACAAAACTCTAGCTACAAAGCCAAAGACAGAAACGGTACCTTCCACAAGGTGAGCTGCCTCCGCCTCTGCACGGGTCAAGTGTGTGACACGGCCTCGGCCCCTCGACCTGCTAGCACTCCCAGCCTGCTGACGCTGCTGCACGGGAATCTGCTGCTGCTGCGGCTGCTGCACTCGAAACTGCGGCTGACTCTGCTGCTGCTGCTGCGGCGCACGAGGTAACAACGGACAGTCACGCGCCATGTGACCCAACTGGTCACACCGGTAACACTGTCCAGCAAACGAACGCTGGGCCTGCTGTGCCGGCTGCCCCAACGGCTGCTGCACACTACCTGCTGACTGCTGCCTCTGCTCCGTCTGCCTCCTGTCCCGCCGGAACCTCCTCCGAGACCCTGACCTCGCTGTCGTCCCTACAGAAGAAGACGCATAGGAAGTCGCAGCTCTCGGAGTCGACTGCACCACACTCTGCTGCTGACGTGGCTGAGACGGACCTACCTGCGACTGAGCCACCTCGCCCTGACCACGGGTCCTCAACGTGTCCGCCTCCAATGCCGCTACCGTCTGATAGGCTGCGTCTAAGTCAGTGACGCGAGCAACTATCAACGCCTGCCTGAGCTCCGGCCTCAAGCCCCTCACAAACTGCTGGGTCCTCAAACCTCGTCTGCCATAATCTGTGGAGCATAGCGCCCTAGCCACAAATCTGGCCCGGTACTGAACTACTGAAAAGTCCCTCTGCTGAAGGTCCAAAAACTGGTACAACCTCTCAGTCCGGACATACATGGGACAAAAAGCTCTCTCAAAAGCAACAACAAACTCCTGCCACGAAATCTGCCTGAGCGGACGAGACTGGAAAGTAGTCTCCCACTCCGAACTCCACCAAGCCAAAGCCTGCACCTGCAACTGGTAACTGGCCAACAAAACTCGCTCCTCCGGAACACACTCCATGGAACGGAAAGTCCGCTCCATAGCGTCCAACCACGAACGAGCCACGTCGGGATCAGGCTGACCTGAGAACTGGGGAGGCTGGAACTGTAGAAACTCCCTCAACACCCTGCCAGTACCACCCAGGGGAACCGGCGCGTCACGGTGCTGAGCTACGACCTGAGCCAACCCCACAAGAAAACGGTCCCAATCTAACCCCGGCGCTGCCTGAGGAGGTGGCGGTGGCGGATCAATGCCACTGTGCGCATCCTGCGGCAAAGGCTGCGTCTGCTGAGGTGGCGGGGCGTCTCCAGCCTCCTGCCGAGTCGCCTGCTCAGCCACTCTCCCACTCGGACGTCGCCTAGGTGCCATCGCAAAACTACACAGGGCACACAAACACACGCGTCATTACACTAACTAGCTCCGGGCTTAAAGCTGCCACTGTACTCTTAATACTCTGAGTCACCATGATGGGCATTTCCTTATATGTCTCGCCGGACACCGGCTCTGATACCAAACTGTAACGACCCAGAATCCGCATTACCGGTACCCGACCAGTAACCCGAATTCTGACCCGCCAACCCACGAGCCAAAGCTCGGAAGGGTGAGAAAAAGAACTGTCCAGGGAGAACACATAAAGAGATACACAACATGGAACAACAAACCACAATATAAAATTCCATAAGTACAACTCAGAGTCAACGGGAAGTAAAGAGTACAGAGTACAAGAGGTACACAAAAGTACTACTCACAAGCAGCTAAGGCAGACCAGCACCGGAGTGGCTAGACTCTCCTGGAACTAGAGCCGAAGGCGACCCACCTGAAAGGGAAGGGAGTGAGTCTCACAACAAGAGACTCAGTAGGGCAACGCAAACCCCCACTGGAACAGAACTAATAGTGCGGAAAGTAAAAACTGGAAGTAAACACACTTCGCACTAGAACTCGAAACCAGTGTCACAGCACGCTACTCCTCACTCGGAAGTGCGCCTGGACAGCAAACCACACGGCTCAGTAACACACACACTCACACACACAGTAAGCAGGACTCAGTTAGGGTCTGTGGCTCGGCGTCCCGGACACCACAAAGTCTCTCGACCCCAACTACGTGTGCACACTCAGACGTTCTCCCGTACGTCTGGTCCCTTGACCGGTTTTCCCCTGCGCTGGACTCTAGCGGTAGAGAAAGGGGCTCCACGGCAACCGGCTCAAAACCACCACAAGGAGTACGCACAGAACGGAGACGCTCTCGACGCTCTGGCTCACTGGCTGAGGACCCCCACGCGCCAGTCATCTAGACGGAGCACCGCTCTACGTCCAGGCAACCAACCAGAACACCGGAAAGCACGGTACTCGGTACTGGTACAGACAGAACACCCTCAACGTCTGACACAACGCACAACAGACGGACACCACGTGTCGACGTCACAACACAGACAACTCAACACGACACACGCACACACAGGCAGTGACACTCTCACGCCTGACAGGCTGCGCTAATAGGCGGACATCGGATGTCACACCTAACTCATAAGGTAGAGTCAAAGGTCTGCTGGAACACCCTAAGAGCTTAACGGCAATATCGATTGCCGCCAACCATGATATAGACGTCCACCCATATGGTCGTCAATATCCAACCGAAGAGCTTGCCGTCAACCCATGTGGACGTCAACTTCTTCAGCCCCAGCAACCCTAACGGCCCCAACCTTAACACCCTGGGCAATACAGCCCCACAAACTGCAATCTAATGGAGGATGACGCTTCCCCACATTCACACACACCATGCAAACTCCGGGAAACCACGATCCATCACGTGGATCGGCCAAACCACCCTAATTTCCCGGCATGGAACACCCATCCCGAAAACACGAATTACATGCTAATCTACGCCAATTAAGCATGCTTATCCGTCAAGGAAGGTTCAAGGAGTTAAAGCCCTACCTCAGAACGATCTAAACACAACCGCAGAACCTCCAATCACGCCAGAACCCCCCGACGCAATCACGTGAAAACCGCCAAATCTCGCCGTTCCTCGCCCGATCGATCACTGCCACGCGTACCAGGGTCTTCCCACGAGCTCCCGTCGGCCGCCGGAAGTAGTGGAAATCGACAGAGGTAAAAGTGGAGGGAAAGAGAAGGAGAAAGGGAAGAAGAAGCTGCTCACGGGATGCCCTATTCATACTGGTCTGACAAGTCGACGTCAACATAGACCGCCGCCTATCAAACCGCCACAAACTAAACGTCCAGATCGACCGCCGCTAAGTTCAAGCACTTAACGTCAACAGATATGGACGCCAGACAGAAGTCAACGTCTAGCCCCTAGCCGTCAACCACAACTCAACGGCAGACACCATTGCCGTCAACCTACCCGAACCATACCAAGACCCGGTAAGGATCCGGTAAGAACCCAAAACGTTACAGGTAACAAGTTGATTAAGTGAATTAAAAACGAATCCTATGCAAGCATCTAACGGATGAATCAATCAAACACAGAAGACAATGCACAGGGATTTTTAGGTGGTTCGGAAATCACCCATGTGATTCCTACATCCACCCCTCACAACCTGTGAAGCTTCACTAACACACTGGGTTACACCCAAAGGAGCCTGACAACTCCAACACTGGAGAGCTTACAACTCACACCACTTCTAGAGCAAGACTACTCTAGAAACACTCTGAGCAAGACTGCTCAAACCAACCTTGAGCTTAACAACTCAAACTGAGCTCGACGGCTCACCACAACCTGAGCACAATGCTCACACAAATTGAACACAATGCTCACACTTAAACTTGCTAGACACCAACTTAAGACTAAGATCCTCTAGCAACAGATCTAGTCGAAATTTGAGAACTCTAAAGAGAGTTATGCAGAAGCACTTGCATAATCTCAAGAGATATCTCAGAAGAACAGAAGAAAAGTTAAATTGAATTGAAAGTCTTCGTTCTTCAGTGTACTCCCTTGTAGAGACTTGAATTGGGAAGAAGCATGTGAAGCTGGAAGTCCAGGTCGATGCTCTGTAATCTGAGAAGATGGATCTTCCTCGAGTTCTTCCACCAAAGAAGTCTTCTACAGGATCTGCCTTCTGGGAATGCTTCAGAGGAATCTTCAGGAATCAAATTCCAATTCCCACACCTTGAATTGGTGGGAATTGGTCTTCTGGAAGCAATTGAAGAGCGAGGAAGGAGACACGAGCTCTTCTGGCCGCCAGGAGCTTCTTGGAGGCGCTGAGAGAGTTGGGTCTATTGTCCTTTTTGAAGGCAAGCCAAAAAGAACCTTTTATACCCTTAGGATTCCAAAGATACCCTTTTGGGGTACAAGGGCACGCTTTCCTAGGAAGATTTTGATCGCCCTAGAAGGACACGTGGCAGCCATCAACTTTAGGATGAAAAGTTTCCGTAGTGTGTCGACCTGCCCTGGTGGTAGTGTCGACACACTGTCCCAAATATGGAAACTGCTATTCTGGGAAGAAGGTCCCGTGTCGACCTGCTCTTGAGTGTGTCGACCTGCTGTCCCAATTCCTCAAACTGGCTGTTCTGGGAACTGGGTCTAGTGTCGACCTGCCCTGGGAGTGTGTCGACCTGAGTAGGCTTGATCTCTGGAAAACTGCCACTCGTGTCGACACACTCTTGACATGTGTCGACACAGTCTCAACATTTTTACACATTTTGTCTTTGAATCTGTGTTGATGTGTCGACACCATTGATGGGTGTGTCGACACATCTTTTGCATAAAAATGTTTGTACCTGAAAAATAAACACATATATCATTAGTTAATGATTTATCATGACCATAAATGATAAATGTGGTTTGAAAAATACTTTTTGAACATGAATTTCAGGTATGATGTTTTGACATGTTTCAATTAAATTGCTTTAAGAACACTTCTTGTCATCATCAAAATAGGAGGGAAATGATATGAATTATGCATTCAACCCCAACTAGACCCCCACATTCACCACATCTTTGGAGCTCGGGTCTGTGTTCTGCACAGACCCGACATTAACGGCAATGTCCCTTGACGCTGAGATCATGCTTGGCGTCCATCGACTATGCCGTTAACACTGAATAAGCGGCCAGAGACTGCCGCCAAGTTCTTCAGGACAGAACTGAAACCTTCTCTCTTCTTATATGATTAATTTCGATGGATTTTCCGTGATGAGGATATATGGTAGCCCTATACACTATGTATACTAGTAAATGTGGTGTTTGGATGGATGAGTGTGCATGGTGGTGAATGATAGAAGTTATTTGTTCCATGAAATTACAAGCACGATTAGTTGTTAATCTTGTCAATCTACTGCTGCATGATTTAAGACTAGACTGTATGCCAAAGTTTGTGAGGATCATGCATGTATGGATCATCCCTATTCTGAAAATTGAGATTTTGCCATGCTTGTGTAAATTATTGAAAGTGTTGTTGGGAAATAGAAATTTTGCATAAGCTATGATAAATCCTTGGTAAACCAGGCATCACCCCCTAAATTGAGGAACAAATTCTGTAGCTCTATACATATAGGGTTCAGACAGTAGCTTGCTAAAATTGTTACTTGTGTATAATTCCATATCGACTTGAATTACGAATGGCATGAAGAATAGATGTTTGATTTTCTGTAAATTCATTTTAACTCAGAAAAATCTGAAAAATTGCATGAAGGGTCCTAAACCAGAAATTATTTGTAATTAAAATTTCAGGTCATTTGGACCAGAACACAATGCCTTACGAAATTTTCCATGAAAAATGTGAAGTTGATGCATGTCATTGTAAAATGAGCTGATTCTTGTTTAATTCCAACTTGATTAATGGAATTACCTGCTTGTTAATGTCTGAAATCTGTAGTGTCATGATCGGAAAATAGAGAATGTGCATGTGAGTGAGAAAGTAAATGAATTGAGAGTGACATGTGCCCAACTATGTGTAAAATCGGTAAAAATGTGTAAATGTGCCGAGTGTGACATTGCTTCCACAGAGGGCAGTGGAACTGTATCAGGGAAAAGTCCCCCTGAGAAGGTTCAATGTGTAAGTGACCCTAAGGGCATTAGGGGGAAATCCTGGAGGTGGACAAGTACCACCGGTTAGGGTGGAGACTTGTTCTCCCCCGTCTGCGCAGTCCAAGAGTCGCCATTGAATTGCCTAGATGGCGTCTATGTGAAGTGATGTGTTTGTGTCCATCTTTGGTGGTTTGGACTATGTGTCACGGCACTAAATGTGAAAGTGTAAATGTGAATGTGTATATGTGTAAGTGTTCATGTGTTAATGCGAAAGTGAACAATGTGTAATGTGTATGTGTAAAGTGCAACTCACGTGAATTGGAAATTGTGTAAAGAAAATGGGAAACCAAAATGTGGAGATATGATATTGTAATCCATGTTGTGACAAATCTGAAACCATGTTAATCAGTAGTTTTATTATGTAGAATCATGTTGATATGTGTAAAATGCCTAGAATCCATGCTAGGGACAATTAACAAGTATGTGCACACAATTCCATGTTTGGTTGTTCACATGTTGTGTTTTAAATAACATTGTAGCTCTCATGTGTAGGGTTATGGATGCTAAATCATGTGAAAACCAGCAAGTTTAGAGTATGAAAAATGTTTGTGTACACGCACAAGAATGTGTAGATTTCATGTTAGGTGTGTTTTGTTTCATGTACGTAGAAAAATCATGCTAAGTGCTCTCATGTTTTAGTAAAATGCAAGGTAGAATTTCATGAGTAGGAATCATTAGAGAACATGTGTTAGGAATTTATCTTGATAAGGAAATCTGAAAGTATGCATCATGTGTTCGCTATAAAATCATCATGATTGGATATTCATTGCAAACGTTGAGCATGATACATGTTGAGTTTGCAAATACGTGTGTAGAGCCTACTACGACATGTACGTGTATGGTATGAGTGGTGTTACTTGCTGAGTCTTTAGACTCACTACTTGCTTCGGCGTACAGGTGTAGTTGGTGACGTGGCACCGTTAGAGGAGACGGTGGAGACGGACTCCGAGCGCGGAGATTAGAGCGTTGCTGAAATTCTTGTGACATTTGAGATTCTCATAGTATGTAATTGCGACATTGTACTAGCATTATTATGGAAAGGGATTTTATAAGTGTGGACATTGTGTATTAAATTTTCAGCAATTTAAATTATGTGAACTCTCAAGTTCTTTAATGTTATTGCAATTTCATGTATGTTAAATGTGGATGATGAATGAATGAATGAAGACAGTGGTTCTCTTACTTCCGCTACTCTGTTCTATATTCACGTGTATCTCAGCTGAATGTATCGTTGGGTAAATGTCCCACTGTGGCAACACTCGCTGTACCGACGTGGGTTGGTATAACCGTACCAGTATAATGAGGGTCGTCACAGAGATTGGTATCAAAGCGACCGGTTGAGATTGCACATGAATATACATAATTCATCATCTTCATTGCATGCTAAGTATGTCCATATGTGTAGAAAACACTAATAAGAAGTGAAAAGTAGATAAGAAAACGGTTAGAAGACTTAGTAACCTAGCTCTAATGGTGGCTGAATTTATTACAGCCATGGCTTCGAGAGGTAGGCATGGTGGAGCATCGGCCCGTGAGGACGAGCCGAGACGTGATGAGCGGGCGGAGCAACACGCCTCAGCACCGCAAGGACCTGTACTTCCCCCACCGCCACCTGTGGATTATGGAGTATTCATGCAAGGTCTGGTGCAAGCCATGCAGACGCAGGCTCATACCCAGGCAGTACTCCAGGCACAGTTGGAGGCTCAGGTTAGACAAATAAAATGATTAATAGTCTGTTTTAATTGCTTATGCGATATTATGTTGATTGTATATTGCTTGTTGTGTGCTGTAGAAGGGTCAAGTACCAGCTCAGGACCATGGTGGACCTTCTACCATGGAAAGATTTAAGAGGATGATGCCACCCTCTTTTAAGGGGGAGAGCGATCCGTTGTTGGCTGAAAGCTGGATGAGGGAGATAGAAAGATCTTCCGAGGCATCAGGTGTGCAGATGATGATAAGGTTACATTGGCCACCTACATGCTACAGGTATGTGCTGATTTTTGTATGATTGATGTTTTGTGTTAGTAGATTGTTAGTCGGAGCTTACGAAGGTGTATTGCAGGAAAGAGCGGATGTATGGTGGTCTTCACTACTGCGTACACGGTTCGAGGACGGAGCCGTTGACGTTGCTTGGGACGAGTGCGCGAGGCTCTTTCGAGCCAAGTTCGTCCGGAGCATGTGCAAGATCGGATGGAGCAAGAATTTCTATTGTTGGCTCAAGGCTCCATGACCGTGCTGGAATATGTGGCAAGATTTTCTGAACTTTCTAAATATGCACCTCATATCGTGGCAGACGAGCGAAGGAAGACAAAGTAGTTCGTGATGGGACTCAAGCCATCACTGCGGACGAGACTCGTGGCGTTTGACCACCGCACGTTGGACGAGGCCCTCAGTGCTGCCTGCAGGTAGGAGGGAGAAATGGAGCAATATCTGAGGAAAAGAAGGCTTCACAGAAGAGGCCAGCATCGACATTCCAGCGGCAAGACAAGAAGAAAACGGTGTACCAGACACCGCAGCGATCCGTAGCAGTCGGCAGTACTCAGGTACCTTCTGTACGTTCCCCTGGTGTGAAGAAAGAGTGTCCCCACTGTGGGAAGACACATGGTGGTTCCGAGTGTTGGTTGGTAGCGGGTAGATGCTTGAAATGCGGGAGCAGCGACCACAAGATCAAAGATTGTCCAAGACTTCAGCAGGGAGTTCAGCGCGGAGCGCCAGCCCCAGCAGTAGCGGCAGTCGCGCCAGCTACAAGAAGACCAGGGAGGCCTCGAGCCCCAGCTCGAGTGTTTGCGTTAGCTCGCGAGGACGCCGAGCAGGCGGAGCATGTCACCGAAGGTACGGTTTTGCTTTTAGGTGTGCACGCTCGGGTTTGTTTGATACGGGTGCTACTCACTCGTTCATTTCCGAGCGGTTCGCTAGGCAGTTAGCCCTAGAGTCAGGCGTAGAGTCTGAGGAGTTAGAGGTCCCTTTGTCTGTGCACACCCCCGGCGGGTACAGTATCGACTAGGAAGTGCATTCCGTCGTTACCTGTGTGCATTGAGGATAGAGTCCTAGAGGGTGTTTCTTCTTGCTAAAAATGAAGGACTATGATGCTATTCTTGGTCTGGATTGGCTAGAGGAGCACTATGCGTTAGTGGATTGTCGTCGGAAGAGGATCGTTTTCCGCATTCCTGGTGAGGATGAGTTCTCTCACCCCTTGCCAAGGAATTTGGCGGGAAAGATGGTCATCTCTGCCATGAAGGCGATGCGTATGGTGAACAAGGGTTGTGACGCTTTTCTTGCCAGCGTGGTGTTAGTACCAGAGGCTGATGAGTCACCTACTCTTGCGAAGATTGAGGTAGTGCAGGATTTTCCAGATGTCTTTCCTGATGATTTGTCTGGATTGCCACCAGATAGAGAGATAGAGTTTACCATAGAGTTTCTTCCGGCACCTCTCCTATCTCGAAGGCCCCATATCGGATGGCACCTGCGGAGTTAGCCGAGTTGAGGAGGCAGTTGAAGGAGTTGCTTGATAAAGGATTTTTTCGCCCTAGTGTTTCCCCTTGGGGCGCACCTGTATTATCGTCAAGAAGAAAGACGGGTCACTTAGGTTATGCATTGACTACAGGAAGTTGAACCAAGTGACTGTGAAGAACAGGTATCCCTTACCTCGTATTGATGATTTGTTTGACCATTTGCGAGAGGCATCAGTCTTTTCTAAGATTGACTTGCGATCTGGTTATCATCAGTTGAAGATTCGGAATGAGGATGTGTCCAAGACGGCGTTTAGAACCCGTTATGGACATTATGAGTTTTTGGTCCTTCCTTTCGGATTGACCAATGCCCCTGCAGCGTTCATGGATCTCATGAACCGGGTGTTTAGGCCTTATTTAGATAGCTTTGTAGTAGTGTTTATTGATGACGTGTTGGTCTACTCTCCAGACGAGGCCACTCACCGTCAGCATTGAGGGTAGTGTTAGAGGTTCTTCGTGGCACAAGCTGTATGCTAAATTCAGCAAGTGCGACTTTTGGTTGCGCGAGGTTCATTTTCTCGGGCATGTTATCTCCGGTACTGGTGTAGCAGTTGACCCAGCTAAGGTCCAGGCTGTTATGGATTGGGAGATTCCCAAGACCCCTTCGGAGATTCGTAGTTTTATCGGTTTAGCTGGTTATTATCGGCGATTCATTGAGGGATTTTCATCCATCGCCGCCCCTTTGACTCAGCTTACCAGAAAGGGAGTGAAGTTTGTTTGGTCCGAGAAGTGTGAGAGTAGTTTTCAATTATTGAAGACTAAGCTCACGTCAGCCCCGGTGTTAGTCTTACCGAGCGGTGTAGAGGGTTTTGCTATCTACACGGATGCGTCTCGGATTGGTTTAGGCTGTGTGCTCATGCAGAAAGAAAGGGTAGTGGCTTATGCTTCTCGTCAGTTGAAGGAGCATGAGAAGAACTATCCGACTCATGACTTGGAGCTCGCAGCAGTGGTTCATGCACTAAAGATCTGGAGGCACTATCTTTATGGTGTCATATTTGAGGTGTTTACTGACCACAAGAACTTGAAGTATCTTTTCTCCCAAAAGGAATTAAACCTGAGGCAGAGAAGATGGATTGAGTTCTTGAAGGACTATGACTTCGACCTTCAGTATCACCTGGGAAGGCGAATGTGGTAGCAGATGCGCTGAGTAGAAAGAGGCCATCTCTCCAGCAAGATTGGAAGATGTTGGAAGATGTGGCTTGCGCGTTGACTGAGTTAGAGCCATCGCTATGTCAGGCTTTTGTAGCTCAGTTATCCCTTAGGTCCTCGGTTTTGGATGAGGTGATCGAGCAACAGGGAGCCGACCCCAGACTCTTAGAGTTAGTGGGCAAGGCAGACATTGCTCGTGATGAGGACGGTGTGATTAGATTTCAGCACCGTGTGTGTGTCCCTGATTTAGTAGATGTCCGTGAGCATGTGTTAGCGGAGGCTCATAGATCGCGATTCTCTATTCATCCGGTAACACTAAGATGTATCAGATTTGAAGAGATCATTTTGGTGGTCCGGCATGAAGAAGGGTTGCGGATTATGTATCCAGTGTTTAGTTTGTCAGCAAGTGAAAGCCGAGCGACAGCGACCATCCGGCCTCATGCAAAGGATGGACATTCCCGTGGAAGTGGGAGGCTGTCACTATGGATTTCGTCTCGGGTTTGCCTCGATCGAGAAGGGCAATGAATCGATTTGGGTAGTTGTAGATAGATTCTCGAAGACTGCTCATTTCTTGCCTATGAAGAAGAAGTAGTCAGTAGAGAGTTTAGCTAGATTGTATGTTAGTGGTATCATTAGATTGCATGGTGTGCCGAAGTCAATCATTTCGGATCGAGATCCGAGATTTACTTCGCGGTTGTGGAAGGGTCTTCAGGATGCTTTAGGTTCGGAGCTGAAGCTCAGTTCGGTGTTTCATCCCCAGACCGATGGACAGTCCGAGAGGACTATCCAACGCTCAAGGATATGTTGAGAGCGTGTGTTCTGGATTGGAAGGATGATTGGGAGCGTCATTTACCTCTTGTGGAGTTCGCATACAACAACAGCTTTTGCGAGTATTGGTATGGCTCCATTTGAGCGTTGTATGGTAGGCCCTGCAGATCTCCTTTATGTTGGGAGGAGACTGGTGATAGGCATTGATCGGTCCGGAGTTAGTTCAGGAGACTTCGGATAAGGTCCAACTTATCAAGAAGAGGCTTGTTGCGGCACAGGATAGGCAGAAGAGTTATGCCGACAACAGGAGAAAAGGATTGGAGTTCGAGGTTGGCGATCATGTCTTCTTGAAGATATCGCCTACTCGTGGTGTGTCAGATTTGGCCGCATAGTAAGTTGAGCCCTAGGTTCATTGGCCCATATGAGATTCTCAGACGTTTGGGCAGCGTGGCTATGAGCTAGCATTACCCCCAGCTTTAGCTAGCGTTCACCTGTGTTCCACGTATCGATGCTCAGGAAGTATGTCCGAGATCCGTCTCATGTGATTAGTCATGATCCAGTGGAGATCCAGCCAGATCTTTCGTATGTCGAGCAACCAGTAGCTATTCTTGACCGGAAGGTTCAGCATCTCCGAAACAAGAGTATTGCGTCGATGAAAGTTCTATGGCGGAACTTCTCACGAGAGGAGGCTACGTAGGAGCTTGAGGATGCGATGAAGAAGAAGTATCCCCTTTTGTTTGAGTAGTGTCGTTCTAACTTCGAGGACGAAGTTTCTTTAAGGGGGGAGGGTGTAAGGACCCTCGAATTTCCATCGCATTATTTGTATTTGTGTGTTATATTTATGCTGATGTATGTATATACATATTTACGTACGTATTAATTAGTATAATTACGTGTGCATGTGTTTATACTAGATGTAAATAATGCATGTATTGAATGGTGATAGTATGGATACGCTACCATATACATATTGCATGTATATATGCATGGCATGCATAGTTTTCTGCATGTTTTAGGGTTCTGGCCGAAGGCCAGATTGGCGTCAATACCAGGACGTCGAGGAGGTGTCAGCGTCCACCATGGACGCCAACACTAATCCTGGCGTCTAACGATGTGGACGCCTATTTCTCTGACCTGCATGCGTTGCAGAGCCAGAAATTCCGGAAACAAGGTAGCTCACCCATTGGGGAGCTGTCCCCAACGGCTCTGAGAGCCATGTCACCCTGTGAGTGGGAGAGAGGCCTCCCATATGTCTGAACCCGGATCTGCCTTCCCCAACCCTCTCTTCACCCTTTGCAAGAGGAAACAAGAGGAGAAAACCCTAGCTTCTGAGCTGTGAGAAAACCCCCACTTTGCACCCAAGAATCTGACCCTCTGAAGCTGGATACGGCCATCTTCCTTGACAAGAAGCTAGCTGGACTGAAGGAGGAGACCTCCCCGACGTTTCCTTGCTGTGGAGATCATCCAGGAGCCCGGAGGAAGGAGATCTTGGAGGACGGTTTGCACCTTCTTGGGACTGTCCAAGGAGGGCTTCACCAGCACTTTTGATCCATTGAAGCAATTTCCTAGAGGCAAGTAACCTAACCATAACGTCCCCGTATGTGTCTAGGTCGATTCTACAATTTTTATGAAATTTTCCTCGTGTCCTAGACCCCACATTCACCCCATCTTTGGAGCTCGGGTCTGTGTTCTGCACAGACCCGACATTAACGGCAATGTCCCTTGACGCTGAGATCATGCTTGGCGTCCATCGACTATGCCGTTAACACTGAATAAGTGGCCAGAGACTGCCGCCAAGTTCTTCAGGACAGAACTGAAACCTGTTCTCTCTTCTTATATGATTAATTTCGATGGGTTTTCCGTGATGAGGATATATGGTAACCCTATACATATGTATACTAGTAAATGTGTGTTTGGATGGATGAGTGTGCATGGTGGTGAATGATAGAAGTTATTTGTTCCATGAAATTACAAGCACGATTAGTTGTTATCTTGTCAATCTACTGCTGCATGATTTAAGACTAGCCTGTATGCCCAAGTGTGTGAGGATCATGCATGTATGGATCAGCCCTATTCTGAAATTGAGATTTTGCCATGCTTGTGTAATTATTCAAAGTGTTGTTGGGAAATAGAATTTTGCATAAGCTATGATAAATCCTTGGTAAACCAGGCATCACCCCATAAATTGAGGAACAAATTCTGTAGATCTATACATATAGGGTTCAGACAGTAGCTTGCTAAAATTGTTACTTGTGTATAATTCCATATCGACTTGAATTACGAATGGCATGAAGAATAGATGTTTGATTTTCTGTAAATTCATTTTAACTCAAAAAAATCTGAAAAATTGCATGAAGGGTCCTAAACCCGAAATTATTTTGTAATTAAAATTTCAGGTCATTTAGACCAGAACACGATGCCTTACGAATTTTCCATGAAAAATGTGGTTGATGCATGTCATTGTAAAATGAGCTGATTCTTGTTTAATCCAACTTGATTAATGGAATTACCTGCTTGTTAATGTCTGAAATCTGTAGTGTCATGATCGGAAATAGAGAATGTGCATGTGAGTGAGAAAGTAAATGAATTGAGAGTGACATGTGCCCAACTATGTGTAAAATCGGTAAAATGTGTAAATGTGCCAAGTGTGACATTGCTTCCACAGAGGGCAGTGGAACTGTATCAGGGAAAAGTCCCTTGAGAAGGTTCAATGTGTAAGTGACCCTAAGGGCATTAGGGGGAAATCCTGGAGGTGGACAAGTACCACTGGTTAGGGTGGAGACTTGTTCTCCCGGTCTGCGCAGTCCAAGAGTCGCCATTGAATTGCCTAGATGGCGTCTATGTGAAGTGATGTGTTGTGTCCTTCTTTGGTGGTTTGGACTATGTGTCACGGAACTAAATGTGAAAGTGTAAATGTGAATGTGTATATGTGTAAGTGTTCATGTGTTAATGCGAAAGTGAACAATGTGTAATGTGTATGTGTAAAGTGCAACTCACGTGAATTGGAAATTGTGTAAAGAAAATGGGAAACCAAAATGTGGAGATATGATATTGTAATCCATGTTGTGACAAATCTGAAACCATGTTAAATCAGTAGTTTTATTATGTAGAATCATGTTGATATGTGTAAAATGCCTAGAATCCATGCTAGGGACAATTAACAAGTATGTGCACACAATTCCATGTTTGGTTGTTCACATGTTGTGTTTTAAATAACATTGTAGCTCTCATGTGTAGGGTTATGGATGCTAAATCATGTGAAACCAGCAAGTTTAGAGTATGAAAATGTTTGTGTACACGCACAAGAATGTGTAGATTCCATGTTAGGTGTGTGTTGGTTTCATGTACGTAGAAAAATCATGCTAAGTGCTCTCATGTTTTAGTAAAATGCAAGGTAGAATTTCATGAGTAGGAATGATTAGATAACATGTGTTAGGAATTTATCTTGATAAGGAAATCTGAAAGTATGCATCATGTGTTCGCTATAAAATCATCATGATTGGATATTCATTGCAAACGTTGAGCATGATACATGTGAGTTTGCAAATACGTGTGTAGAGCCTACTACGACATGTAGTATGGTATGAGTGGTGTTACTTGCTGAGTCTTTAGACTCACTACTTGCTTCGGCGTACAGGTGTAGTGGTGACGTGGCACCGTTAGAGGAGACGGTGGAGACGGACTCCGAGCGCGGGGAGATTAGAGCGTTGCTGAAATTCTTGTGACATTTGAGATTCTCATAGTATGTAATTGCGACATTGTACTAGCATTATTATGGAAAGGGATTGTATAAGTGTGGACATTGTGTATTAAATTTCAGCAATTTAAATTATGTGAACTCTCAAGTTCTTTAATGTTATTGCAATTTCATGTATGTTAAATGTGGATGATGAATGAATGAATGAAGACAGTGGTTCTCTACTCCGCTACTCTGTTCTATATTAACGTGTATCTCAGCTGAATCTATCGTTGGGTAAATGTCCCACTGTGCAACACTCGTTGTACTGACGTGGGTTGGTATAACCGTACCGGTATAATGAGGGTCGTCACAATTAGAGAATGGGAAAAATGATATTGAGATGTTCAGATAGATTTAGGTAAGGGAGGCCAAAAGTGGCAGCAAAGGTGCACTTTTGGATATATTCTGCATATAAAGTTTTTCTTTTGTGGACAACAAAAAGAGAATACCACAGAGGAAGAAAGAGAATTTGATTGGAAGGGAAAACAAGAGCTGTAGATGTCTTCCTTTTCTTGGATGCAGGACTCGAAGAAGGTTGAGGTTCAGTCCTGTGGATATGGGCAGAGACAGAATGAACTGTGCCAAGGATTGCTTCTTCAAACTCATCCTTGATGTCTTCCACAGTATGGCGAACGATACTGGCACTCTCAGGAATGATAGTAATGAAAGAGGGTGGAGTAGGTGGATGAAGAGAGGCAAAAGATGAAGTAGGAGGAGGTTGTATAGATGGTCCAGCAGAGGAAGGACCAGCAGAAGAGGAGGAGGAGGCAAGAGATGCCTCAAAAGTTGTATGAGGATGGAAGGGAAGAGAAGGATAGGTGAGGAAGAGGAGGCAGTAGGGAAAGGAGTAGGAGAAGAGATGTGTTTTGGAAGGGGTTTCTTGGAGGGTTCAGGAGCAGGTGGGGCAGTGAAGGAGGTAGGCAGAGAGGAAGGGGCTGGAGTCTGAAGACTAGGAGGGTCAGAAGGCCCTGAAGGCACAACAGCTTCCTCTACTGAAACTTGAGGCCCAGTTGGCCCTGCCACTGATTCCACTTGTTCTGATGGCCCTGATGGGCTAGCTCCATCTTCTTCAACTACTATTGGCCCTGATGGCCTAGACTCTTCCACTGATGGCCCTAGTGGTCCTGATTTCTGAAGAGATGGCCCTGCAACTTCCATAGATGGCCTGGGTGGCCTACACTTTCCTCTAGTACTGACTGAGTTAGAATAGGAGGGGCTTGAGCTGTTAAATGCACCCTCACAAAATCTGACAAGTCTGTCACTAACTTCTTTAAGCTTCCCAACTCACTTCTCATCCCCTGAAGCTCCGATTGACTGCTCCAATATCTTTGGCCTCAGTGCTCTAGTTGATAAATATGGAAGTGACATCCGACTGCAAAGAGCACAAGATCTCTCCTTAGCAATGACTAGCTCCAAATGCATATGTATCTTCTTCTTCCTGGATTTGTGGTGTGCCTTTCTGTGAGCAAGGGAATTCCTGTGGCAACACCGTTATCTATTGCTCCTGAGCCTGCAGCGGCTCAACATCCTCATCTGAAGTGTCTTCAACCAGACCTTCTTGAAGCTAGTCTATAGCAGCAGTAGCAGTAGGCTCCCCCTGAATATGTGGCTCCCTTGAGCTTCTGGCTCCCCCTGAGCAGGAGCATCTTCCACTTGAACATCCTCAATGTGGCTGGAGCCACAACCTCTGGAATAGTGTCTACATGGCTTTCCTCCATAGAAATTTCCACTTCAAGAGTACTGGGGGTTTCCTCAATCTGAATATCTTCATGCTCCTCCTCAGTGTGAGCAGCACCTTCAGCAATAGATTATTCCTCTTGAACATGTGGATCACTTCTTCAGTATTGTTCCCAACAGGCATAATAGATTCTGGTTCAATATCTTCAATCCTCCTTTCAGGAGCAGGAGGCTCTTCTTCTTTGACAACAGCTTATTCCTCTTGAACATGTGGAGCTTCAGAAGCGTCTCTAATGATGGCTTCTCCCTCTGCCACCGAGGTCTTGGTCCATACATTTCCTACCAGTGAAAAGCCACTCTTCTTCAAATTCTAGACCGAATGGGTGACCCATCTTCTCCATCAATTCTCCCTCAAATCAATCTCAAGGTGACTGAAAATCCTTATAAGTAAGTGGGCATAGGTCAGGGATACTACCAACTTGTTCTTCTTGTCCTAGATGACTTCAGCAATAGACTTCATTCTTTCATAATAATCTGAGCCATATTGAATATTGTTTTGGAACGGCCCAGAACATCATATCAGCACCATTTAGTGCATGATGAAAAGGTAGCACTCCTCGGCACCAAAATCTCATAAACTATGAAATGCAAAATTCTGTTTAAGGCATTGTTTGGTTGATGTCGATCTTCCCATCCTTCAGTTTATACTCTGTTCCAATAATACCTAGCCCCTTGGCATGAATATCTACTGAATCCACTAGACTGTGCCCTACAACAGATACTCAAACAACCTCTCCAGCATGTCATGAGTGATATGTATTGATTTACCTTTGACCATGGAGATGAGAGACCATCTCCCTTGACTTCAAACAGATGTAGAATGCCTTTGCCAGGTGCGGATAGCTGGTTCTGAAACTGTACAAATCCCTATCCACTTCAACCTCTGAAGAGCTTCAACCACACTGTGCATACCATGCTTCTCCAGATTTCTAGGTCCACTGCCTTGTTCCCACAAAAGCTTAATCTTCACTACTGAGCAATGCTCAAGTTGATCTACCGTGAGGAAGGTGGCACTATAGCCACCCACACTGTCAGAACTCCCAGAAGCGGCCATGGAATCGAGCAAGGGAGAGTTCTGGAGGATCGTGGGAGAAGATGGAACAAAAACCCTCAAGAAATTTGAGCGGGAAGTGAGAGTTTCTTCGAAAGCACAGAATGGAATGCCGCAGTCGATGAGGGTTTTACAGGCTCTCGAGTTGAAAGCGAAGAGATAGAGAGAGCGAATCGATGAGGGAAGGATTACGGTCGTAACAGAGGACATAAAGGCACTTTTTGAAATGGTGGAGCAAAAATGTGGATAACGACAAAATAGGAGAAGATACCGCAAAATGTAATGGGTTTACTTAAATCTATCGGGGAAAGATAATTCCTATTCTGAAATTTATTATTATTTTTCAGTTACGTACAGATATATCTGTTATAAATTACACATGCCTAGTCCCTTCTAAGAGACGTAAATCTCTCTTTAGGTAAGGCTTTTGTAAAGATATCTCTAACTGATTTTGAGTATCTACAAATGAAATATTAATGTTACCATTAGCTACATGATCTCTAATAAATGATATCTTACCTCTATATGTTTCGTTCTGGAGTGTTGTATTGGATTTTTCGTGATTTATTGCACTTGTGTTGTCACACAGCAATGGGATGGTCTTGATGTGCAATCCATAGTCCTCAAGCTGTTGCTGATCCATAATAGTTGAGTGCAACAACTCCCAGCAGCTACATATTTAGCTTCAGCTATTGATAGTGCTACTGAATTTTGCTTCTTTGAAGACCAGGAGATCAAGCATCCTGCAAGAAATTGACACCCACCACTAGTGCTTTTTCTATCTACTTTGCATCCAGCATAATCAGCGTCTGAATATCTAATTAAACTAGTTTTGCAGGATTTTGGATACCATAGTCCTAAGTTATAAGTCTTAGTTAAATATCTAAAGATCCTTTGAACAGAAATTAAATGGGATTCCTTAGGATCAGATTGATATCTCGCACACATGCATACACTAAATAGAATATCAGGCCTACTAGCTGTTAGATAAAGCAATGAACCAATCATACCTCTATAAAGTTTTTAATCTACTTTCTTACCTTTCGGATTACTGTCAAACCTTGTGGATGTGCTCATTGAGTGGACAACGGTTTAGCATTCTCAATCGAATTTCTTCAACAGTTCCTGGTGTATTTTGCTTGACAGATGTGAGTTCCTTCATTGCTTTGCATGATTTGTAGTCCAAGGAAATAGTTGAGTTCTCCCATCATGCTCATCTCAAATTCTCCCTACATGAGCTTTTAAAAATACTTGCACAGAGATTCATCAGTAGATTCGAAAATAATATCATCTACATAGATTTGCACAAGTAATATATTTTTGGCATCTGATTTATGAACAATGTGCTATCTACCTATCCTCTAGAAAAACCATGATTTAGTAAAAATACACTGAGTCTTTCATACCATGCTCTAGGTGCTTGTTTTAAACCATATAATGCTTTATGCAATTTGAAAACATGATTTGGAAAATTTGAATCATTGAAGCCAGGAGGCTGTTCCACATAAACTTCCTCCTTTATAAAACCATTTAAAAATGTTGATTTTACATCCATTTGAAAAAGTTTTAAATCTAAAGCAGATGCATAGGCAAGTAATATTCGAATAGCCTCTAGTCTAGCTACTGGTGCATAGGTTTCATCAAAATCTATGCCTTTCTCTTGGGAATAGCTTTGAGCAACCAGTCTAGCCTGTTTCTAGTGATCACACCAGCTTCATCCAATTTGTTCTGAACACCCATTTGGTGCCAATCACAGGATGATCTGATGGTTTCGGAACAAGGGACCAAACTTGATTTCTCCTGAACAGATTAAGTTCATCTGCATGGCTAAAATCCAACATTCATCAGACAGTGCTTCATTGTCTGTCTTCGGCTCTATTTGGGTACAAACGCTAAATAATCACATGGAATAATATTACCTCTAGTTCTTACCCCAACTGATGGATCTCCAATGATATTGTCTATTGGGTGATCCTTTTTGTACCTCCATTCCTTTGGAAGATCATCATGAATGATATCCTTCTGTTGCAGTTCTTCCAAAGGTGGATCTTCATCTCTTTGATGGTTGTTTCATTCAACTTCTTGGATAGGTTTTCTGCATCTTATCATCACTACCAATATCCTTTCTCAGAGAAGGTTAGACTCATCAAAAATAACATGCACAGTTTGTTCAATTAATAAACTTTTTTTATTAAAAATTCTATAGCCTTTAGGTTTAGAGGTGTACCCCATAAAAATACCTTCATCAGATATGGGATCCAACTTACCAATGTCTCTCTTACCATTGTGTGAATAAAGCAACGACATCCAAAAGTTCTTAGATGGCTAATCATGGGCTTCGTTTGCATGTATAGATCGTATACAGTCTTCTTCAGAATTGGTCTGATCATGACTCTATTTATGATGGAGCAAGTTCTGTTTATGGCTTCTGCCCAAAAATAACTTGGAAAATTATACTCAGATAGCATTGTTCTAGCCATATACAAAAGTGTTCTATTCTTCCTCTCAGCGACTCCATTTTGCTGTGACGTTCTTGGTGCTGAGAAATTATGTTCAATCCCCAGATCATCACAAAATTCTGCAAACCTATCATTCTGAAACTCTCCTGTAGACACGCAAATTTGGCTCCACCGCGGGAAAATTTCATGTTGCGCCATAATGCCACAATGGCCCTCTTTTTCCCTGCAAGAGTGTTTTCCCAATATTTTTTGGATCTCACCCATTCTTTCTTGGTGCTTCCCCTCCGTTTCAAATGTGGTTCGGACGCGGATCGACCTGCGCGGTCAGGTCGCGGGGGCCTGGGGGCAGCGCCCCGGCGGGGGTCTCCGGGGGCAGCGCCCTCGGAAGCTAAATTTGGTTCGCAAAAGGCATATGGACAACTGCATTGATTCGCGTCAACTATAGTGGACGCCTTTTAGGAAGACTGTATCGCGTCTTGCCACCCCGACGCGTTTCAAATCAAGACTCGTCGGCCTGAGCCGCCGCGATTAGGCGAGACCTTGAAAGTCGTCGCACTCAAGTGCCTACCCCTCGGAACCACGCAAAATCTCTAAATCGCGTCCTGCCGCCCAAACGCGATTAGGTCATAGGCCTGACATGCCAGACCTCGGAAGTCGTCCCACGTGCCTAAATCATAATCGCGGCGAGGTAGGCCGACGCGTTTCAAAAACGCGGAGGCCATCCCCGACGCGATTCTAAAAGTGGTCATCATTGCCAAATGTCAAATCAAGTTGACTGCTGAATCGCGGCCTACCGCCCAGACGTAATTTAAATCAAGTCGCGGTGCACTTGCCCGACGCTATTCTAATCGCGGCCTGCCGCCCAGACGCGTTTTAGTCTTAAGTTGCGTCCGCTGTAATGGACGCGATTTGAATCCATAATGCCTATAAATTGGACCCAAGGGTCATTTGTTCAGGGGATTCCAAAAACGGTAAAGCCGTGTTGGATCGGCGCCTCGACTTTGAGCCCTCCACGTCAATCCGCCCTTCTTCCTCGAAGCCCGGCGCCGTCGTCTCCTTCCATTCCACGCGCGAGGCGGGGAGCATCTTCCTCCACATCCTCCCTTCAACCGGCAACGGCTTGTCACGCCACATCGACATTTGGTGAAGCACCCCCCTTCCCTTCCTTCTATTTTCATTTCTCTCCTCCCGTCCCCTCGTGGCCCATTTCATTCCTTTTTACATGCACATGCATGCACACACACACACCCACATCTAGGGGTTTAAAAAGCCACCACGCGGTGAGTCCGCTCCCATTTCTTCATTTCATTCATTTATTTAGAATTTGATACTACACGTCATTTGTATAATCCCACTCTTTCTTTTTTTTATGTCTATTCTTGTCAGGGTAATCATTGCGTAAAACGCCCTCTACCACGGCCGGCTGTGTTTGTAGAGGAAGAGAGGACCCACATCATCCCCGCTAAAAAGGTACGCTCGTGATCACTCCTCCCATCTCGCACCCCTCGCCGTGCATTCTCCATTGGGCACCCTCGCGTGCCTGGCGATCACGTTCATTTTTCTTTGTTTTACGCCTTTCACACTCCATATCCACACACCACATTTCATTTCTTCCTACGCCTATTTTCCTTTATTTTTATCCCCTACTATTTGTGGACCGTTCTTCATCCCCCCGTAAAAAGGGAACGGAAAACACATCTACAAATTTGGCGATCATGGTGGGACCTCTTTTCGCATTTTCCATTTGATTACCCTCTCCTTCGTGACCCACGTGGCACTTTCTTTGGCGCCCTCACGTGCCCCTCCTCATTTTATCTTTTGTTATATATACTCTGCGGCATATGTATTTGATTTCTTCTTTTTCCTCATATATCTCTTGCTCATTTCCTACGTTTTTCTTGTCCTCGGGTTGCCACTGTAATCGCATCCACTACAGGGATGCGATTCAGACTGGTAACGTGTCCCTCCACCTGGACGCGTTTCAGCTCTTGTTGGCGCGGTGGCCTAGGCCGACACGTTCTTGTCGTGGCGGCAAGGCCGACGTGTTTATTTTATATTTTCATTATCGCGGCGGCCAGAGCTGACGCATTTCTGTCTATGCAGACCATCCACAGGGACCTGGTCGCGGATCTGATAGCCTTTCGGGGCTTTCATATCCGCATCCTCGTGACTGGACGTAATTCAGATTGTATCGCGGCGGCTGTACCCGCCGCGATTCAAACCGCTGACAGAAACACGTCGTTCTGCCGTTTCTTTGCTATATCTGCTACATACAAGGCATGTTTTTCATTGGTCGGGGACCTCCTTCCCTCATATCCTAGGCTCCACACACCTTTTTTGGTAAAGGTAACCTCTCCTTTGGGCATTCCGTCTCATTGGACTAGGGAACCTTTGCCAAGAACCCCGTAAGACTCCGTACCCCGTGGATTCCTCACGGAAGACCGAGCTGGCGGTACCACTCCATTGACCCGATTTTAGACATCCCATTTGCGTGGTGAGGAGATTCTTAGTTGCACCCCGAAGTATCTATCTTCTACCCAACTAGGATCTCATCTGGAGTGACACAATATTTTTCTAATCCATTAATTAATTTGTGAAACTCCTAAAATCAACGTAAGCACTACAACTTGTTTGAACCACGTATTGCTTGACTAATCCTTGTTCAACTAGTTTGTTTGTTTGCTTGTTAAAAAATGGACAAATATTATCAAGCTGATTTTTATTATGAGGACTATGAGGATAATGCCGCATCCCCGTCTTCCAGTCCTATGTCGGTCCATCTCACCACAGTGAGGGACAGCCTTCCACTTCCTATGGTTATGTGCGCACGCCATGCACTAGCCACTCTGATGTCCCTCTGTATCTACCTCCGATTAAAACCGGCGAGAGCCAGTCCCCCACCATGATTCCACTGTTCAGCATGTCCTACATGCCATCGATCAGCTCACACCTCAACAACTCAATCTCATAAAATCTTTGGTTGAGGGTGTGACTCCTTCTCCCTCTCCTTCTCCTTCTCCGTCCCCCAGCCACCCGCCGTTGTACATTCCGGCGACTTCGCCACATACCCCTGCACATTCTCCATCACCTCGGCCCCCTGGCCATTTGCACTCCCGTGCTCCGATCCGAACGGACCAACCTTTGGGAAGGCCCATTAATTCAAGGCCACCCCCATGTACTTCCTCAGTTGCCCAGCGGCAATCCACTCCACTCCAAAATGCTCTTCTCCAGAAATTGAACAATCTGGAAGAACAAATAAATAAGCTTCCAAATTCCAAGGGTGACCCCATCGCCGCCATGCCAGCTCTCCCTCAAATTTATATTCATCCTTCAGAGATGCCAACGTACCGAATGTACAATGGCCGGTTAACCCAAACCTCCACATCAAAGAATTCCTTTATGAGTCTTCTCGTTGGCAGCAAGACCCCATGACTCTGGCATATTTGTTTAGGAGATCTCTTGATGGCCATGCGCTCGAATGGTTCTATTCCCTAGAGCCAAGTGAGGCAGGAGACTTCCGCTCCCTTCATAAGAAATTCCTTCAGAGGTACAAAGACCTCGTTAGCCATTATCTGTCTATCACGGATCTAACATCCGAGAAGATGGGGGCCAACGAGGCCTTTGTACAATTTGCTGACCGTTGGAGGTCAATGGCCACTCGCTTACAACATGAGCTCTCAGAGTCAGAGCAAATCAAAATATTATTTCCAACTCTACTCCGAGGTTCAGGCACATCCTGGCCATGAATCAAATCACCTCTGTGGAGGAGCTCTATGAGCGGGGACGTTACATTCAAGCCCATTTGATGAACTCCCGATCGTGGATGTAACACCCGGAGATTGGATTTTAAAAATTTTAGAAATAAAGGGGATATATAAATTCTGTAATTATCAGTATGATAAAACTTACGTACTATTATCGTACAAGAGAAAACACATCGGAAAATTCCGTACAAATTATAAATCAACCCCAAATATTGTCTCTAAGTGTTCCACGGAAGGAATTCGTGCAACGAAAAATCTGATTGGTCGAGTGTACTTCACACGTGACCAAGTTACCCAATTAGGAAACTAAGTCGGAAAATTGTTAACGCGGGAAAAATAACCCAACCATAAATTAAATAACATGTTGGAGAACTTACAACATTATGTATTAATACCCATTAACAAGATTGGACCAATGGAGCACATTTGGCCCAAGGATAAAAAATTGGGACAAGGAAATACCCAGAAATTCATGTATGTAATTATGCAATAATTAGGGAGGAAAATTAGGGTTAAAATTAGGGTGATTAGTCATGTAAGGTAAGCCAAAACCGGACCCAACTCTAAGAGGTGGTTTCCTAAACCTTTGCTACCTCATTTGGGTGAGAGAATCCCAGATTTCTTGGAAAGTAGGAAACAGAATCGCAGCCCCTTTCCTAGTCCCATAGGACTTGTAAATACACCCTAAAACTATAAGAACTCGTCCTTAACTTTGGGAAGGTTTAGCAACAAGTTGGGGTCGTGAACAGCAAGATTGGAGCCTGGAGGAGTGGAGAACGGCTGGGGAAAAACGTGGTCTTCCTCAACCTCGCTCTGCATCAACCCAGAATCTGCAGAGAGTTCTTAGCATTCAAATGTAGGTGTTCTCGGGCCAAGATTAAAGAAAACCAAAACCATCATGTAGATCTTTGAGTCTATGTTCATTTGCACTTGGTTTGACTAATTTTCATGGAGTACACATTGTGTATCGTAGTTTTCCCTAAGTCACGCACAGTTAGGCTTTTCCCGTTCTTCTTATTATGCACGTCATTCAAGACCGAATTAGACTAAACTTCCTTCATGAATGTTCTTCTACTTGTAGTCATGATCATCTTTATGTTGTGGACGTTTTATCTAACAATCTTTCGTTAGAGAGTTTATAGCGTGGTAAGAGAGTCGCTGCTGATACTACGATTTCGGGCTGCACTTAGCTTTATATTCTGCATGTATTTGTGGAATTCGAGACTGAATTAGATCCAACCCCAACATCAAAGTTAGTCTACAAGTTGTCCTCGTCATATTTCGTGTTGAACATTTATCTCTATGTCATTCGTTAGAGAGTTATAAGCAGGGTAAGTAAATCGCTGCATGAGATGTGTTTTCGGGTTACACTTGACCTATATGTTTTGTTCTGGGAAGGCCTCTAGTGTCGACACTACTTGATCTAGTGTCGACACACTGTCCCAAATCAGCCCAAAAGGTGTTCTGGGAAGGCCTCTAGTGTCGACACACTGTCCCATACTAGCACAACAGGTTTTCTGGGAAGGTCTCTAGTGTCGACACTACTTGAACTATTGTCGACACCCTGTACAGACCTGTTGACTGGGTTTTCAGGGAGCTGTCTCTAGTGTCGACACTACTTGATCTAGTGTCGACACTACTTGACCAGTTCTGCATTATTTTGCCTTGTGTTTGAAGCATTGTGTCGACACCAATAGGGGGTGTGTCGACACTACCCTTGCAAAAAAATTGCATATCTTGGGTCTGATCATTGCATGGTGTCTACTAGCATGTGCATGATGTTATATAGTATGCATGGATCTAAAAGAAATCAACCCATTGAAGGAAAATGGTAATGATACGAATATGATTCTAATGTGTATTGTGATTGTTCTTATGTTCCTGGATTATCTTGTGATCTTTCCTATTGTCAACTGATATGATAAAATATGATATGAATGTGGGGATGAATACATGTTAGTATGGACTTGTTAGTGGAGTTAATGTCATGATTTGCATATGAGTTTCAATAGTTACATGCTTTCCGGTATTCAATTATTATTTGTCCATATGCATACATCTAGGAAAGATCTGTGACTCATCACTTACACAATTGTACACTAGACACACCTTTCGTGGGGAATTGAGAGCTCTCTGCTGGTTATTCTGAATTGGTAGACTAGCGACCTTTTCCTTAAGACCTCCATAAGTCTCCGCTCTTTATGGATTTCCACATAGAGGCCAAGCTGGTTGTACCATGAAGTACCCTGGAGATAGAGAGCACATGTTTTGCATACGATCTGTCATTAGTCATCCTCCTGTCAAGACATTAATGATTATGAAACATGATACGTCATTATACTGCCTTTTGTTCTCTTGATCTAATTGCCATACTTTGACTCTATGAATGATCATGTTCCTTTTACTATGAGCTTGTCATTGAAACTCTGTGGCCATATATAATATGTTTGTTCGGCACAATATGGGACTTCGGTCCATTTGACTAATGCCTATGCAAAAAAGGGGCCTGGTCTGGTCCTGGGGAGGAGCGCGCCAACGTACTTATTAACCGCGGGAGTATGGACTTCTGGTGCTTGGCATAGCACAACGAATAAGCAAGATTAGTGGAAATGTGCCTTCGTTTGATATGAAAGTTTGATTTGATCTGATATGATAAGATTTGATATGATACGTCTGTTCATGTGATACATGATTTCTGTATCATATGGCCATCTCTTTTGATACGATTCTACTCTTGAAATATTTGTTCATTGTATATGCAACTAACTCGACATTTGATCTGAAATGATATCCGTTCTACTCTGTTACTCAATCTGTTAGTATGCATGCATTGTCATCATGTACATGTTCATATCTTGCCTATTTAAAATGTTAATCATGTATATTAGTGCCCGCACAATATTGAGATGTAAATCCTACTGAGCTAGTTCGCTCAGCCCTATCAACCTGCCTTTTCAAGTAGTGATGAGGAACCAGAGGAGTCGGATGGGCAGGGCAAGAGTGATGATCCCCCGCCATATGAGTAGTTGACAGTTTAGAAATAGACATTTGAGTAGTCGATGTATTATAGAAACATTTTCATTTGAATAATGAACTCTTTTCAGTGGTCCTTCTTATGTAAGGTTGTAACTAGTGAATTGGAATGGAATAAAGAGTACTTTTGATGACATTATTATGGTCTGAAATGTGTGGTTATATGTAATTGTGACTCTGTGTTATTCAACTGTGATACGTCTATTTTGTATCGTTCACGTCCCCGGTATTTATTCTGCTGCTAAATATCGGGGCGTGACAGTTGTATCAGAGCCTAAACTTTAGGGTCCAAGGGAATAGGAACATAGAATGAACTAGATCACACGAGTCGAAATCTATCGTACCTAATGTGAGCTTGGGTAGAACCATGGGAATAGAAGTCACATGTGATATATTTAGATGACTGACCTATATTATTATGTTGAAGGTACTTATTACCTCAATGGCCGCTGAACGTGCCCAGGCTAGGGACATGCAACAAACATACAGAACTTGACTCAGGCTATCCTGCAAGCCACCCAGGGTGGAGGTAACCGCGGAGCCGGTGATCTCCATCGGAATTTTTGGGAATATGGATCCGCCTAGGTTTGGAGGGAGTACTGACCCAGATGTTGCTGAACACTGGGTAAGGAAATTGAAAGGATATTCAGGGTCATGCAATGCACGGACTAGAACAAAGTACTGCTGGCGACTTTCCAATTGGAAAAGGATGCCAGGGCATGGTGGGAGTCGGTAGAAGCAACACTGAATGGCCACACAACTGACATGGGCTCAGTTCATTGAGCAATTCAACACCAAGTACTTCTCTGAGAGGGTCCAGGAACGGAAAGCAGCCGAATTTGTAGCTTTGAAGCAGAGAGGACTCAATGTGGCCGAGTATGAGGCCCAATTCTCTCGTCTATCCCGATATGTTGTTCACTTAATTGGGACAGAAAGGATGAAGGCAAAACGCTTTTGAATGGCTTGAGGCCCCAGTTCATCACTCAACTGGCGTCAATGGACATTCAAACCTATGCTGACATGGTAAAGAAGGCTCATTACTGGAAGATGCCATGGATACTGCTGAAAGAATTAAGGGAAAATCCGTAAAAAGGGAGCAAGTGTCTTCTACAGGAAGGTATCAGCCGACCATTGGGAAGAAAGGCCCAGTGGCGGAGTAAATGAACCAGCTGATAAAAAGCCAAAGGAGTTAGGAAGCAGATAGTGGTGACAACGGAGAAAGGTGCAAACACTGTGACAAAGCTAGTCACCGGGTCTGAACAATGCTGGAGAGCGCAAGGGAGATGCCTGCGCTGTGGTAGTCGTGACCATAGGATCTCGGACTGCCCAATATTGAAGAAAAAGCCCCTCAGGACAAGCGTCCGAATGGACAGAGAGGCAAGCCGCTAGCAAGCTATTCAGGAACCTGAAGCTGCTGAAGAAGGAGGTATCGTGGAAGGTACACTTACTATTCTTTCCCGACCCGCATATGTTCTCTTTGATACGGAGCTAGCTACGCATTCCTTTATATCTCAAACATTTGTTGATACCCTACTGTGAAACCCGTCCCAATGAAATCCGGATAGTTGTGTCAACCCCGATTGGTCCTGGCACCAATCTTACAAACCATATGCCATCTATAGTGACGTGTTGATTGAACCCAAACCTACCAGCAAATTTAATATGTATGGATATAGAGGGTATGAGGTGATACTGGGAGCAGACTGGTTGTCTGAACATGGGGCTAGTATCAACTGCAGGAGAAGTCAGGTAACCTTTAGCCATTACCCAAAACTAGTGTTCACAGGGGATAGAAACCGCAGGAGATTGTCACTTATCTCTGCACTACAAGCCAAAAGGATGATGAGGAAAGGTTGTATGGCCTTTCTTTCTGCTGTGTCATCACAAAGAAGGAAGTCAAATTGGAGGACATCCATGTTGTCAGCGAAACGCTGATGTTTTCCCCGAGACTTGCCAGGAATTCCTCCTGAGCGAGAGGTCGATTTTACCATCGAGTTGGTCCCTGGAGCAGCACCAGTATCTAGGGCACCATATAGAATGTCCCTCGCAGAAACTGAAGGAATTAAAAGAGCAACTGATGGAACTGTTAGAGAAGTTTCATCCCCAAGCACATCGCCATGGGTGTGCACTGTCCTCTTCGTCAAGAAGAAAGATGGGTCGATGAGGCTATGTATAGACTACATACAACTAAACCAGTTAACTATCAAGAACAATACCCTCTGCCAAAGATTGATGAGTTGTTTGATCAATTATCTGGAGCTAGATACTTCTCTAAAATAGATCTCAGATCCGGTATCATCAATTGAGGATCAAAGGAGAAGACATTCACAAGACAGCCTCCGAAGCAGGTATGGGCATTATGAATTTATTGTTATGTCTTTCGGACTAACAAATGCCCCTGCAGTTTTCATGCAGTTGATGATAGCATTTATCGCCCATATCTTGATAAATTTGTGGTGGTATTCATCGATGATATATTGATCTATTCCAAGACAAGGAAGAGCATGAGGAGCATTTGAGGATTCATTACAGATTTTAAGGGAGAATAAATTATATGCCAAGTTAGTAATAATGCAATTCTGGCTGGAGGAGGTATCCTTTTTAGGACATGTGGTAACCAAGGATGGTATCGCGGTTTATCCATCAAGTTGAGTCTGTACTGAAATGGGAAGACCGACAAGCGTCACAGAGATCAGGAGCTTCCTAGGTCTAGCAGGATATTACCGAAGTTTTATAAAGGATTTCTCAAAGATTGCAATGCCGTTAACCAAGCTGACCCGGAAGGAAAATTTGTTTGTGTGGACCGATGAATGTGAAGAAAGCTTTAACAACTTGAAGAAGTTCTGACTACTGCTCCTGTCCTCCGCCTTACCCACTGAAAAGGGAGGATTTGAAATTTATTCAGATGCTTCTGGTACAGGTCTGGGATGCGTCTTAATGCAATAATGGAAAGTAATAGCTTATGCCTCAAGACAGTTGAAGATCCACGAAGTGAACTACCCGGTTCATGACCTGGAGTTAGCAGCTGTAGTATTCGCCTTGAAGATTTGGAGGCATTATATCTACGGTGAGCAATTTAAATCTTTTCTGACCACAAGAGCTTAAATATTTATTCTCACAGAAGGAGCTTAACATGAGACAAAGAAGGTGGTTAGAGTACCTTAAGGACTTTGACTTTTCCATTCAATCACCCTGGGAAAGCCAATGTAGTGGCAGACGCTCTAAGTAGACAACCAGGAGCTATGCTAGCTAGTATGATGCTGGGCGAATGGAAGTTACTAGAGCAATTTGCAAGCTTGAACATAGATGTGGGAAAGAAGGAAAAACAGTAATGATTTCCAATCTCCAGATACAATCCGATCTACTGACCGAAATCAAGGAGAAACAGGGAGGAGAGGATCCATTCTTAGTTGAGATCAGGGAGAAGCTAGAACAAAGACCTGACTTTACTCTATCAGCTGAGGAAGATTACTATTCCGAGTAGAACATGTGTCCCTAATCATGGAGAACTCAAGAAGAGGTTATTAAATGAAGCTCACCAGTCCAAGTACATGATTCATCCTGGATCAACAAGATGTACCAAGACTTAAAAAGGTCGTACTGGTGGCCAAACATGAGAGGGATGTGGCCGATCATGTGTCATACTGTTTAACATGCATGAAAGTCAAGGCCGAGCATTTCCGTACAGTTGTGGACTGCTACCACTAGAAATCCCGAATGGAAGTGGGATAGCATCGTATGGACTTTATCATGGATTGCCCAAGACTAAGGTGGTATGGATGCAATTTGGGTAATGGTTGACCAATTGACTAAGTCGGCTCACTTCTTGCCGATTAAGAGTACCTGTCAGTGGATGTATTGGCTGCACTATATGTTAAGGAAGTAGTCAGATTGCATGGGGTTCCATCTAACATATATCGGATCGGGACCCTAGATTTACTTCACATTTTTGGAGGGTTTACAAGCAGCATGGGTACTAAACTAACTTTAGTACTGCCTTCCATCCTCAGACCGTGGACAAACTGAAGGACTAATCAAATTGTGGAAGATATGCTTCGTGCTTTGGTGCTAGATTTTAAAGGTCGATGGGATGATCAGTTGTACCTGATGGAGTTTTCATACAACAACAGCTATCAGGCAAGTATCAAGATGGCTCCATTTGAAGCCTTATATGGCAGGAGTTGCAGATCACCTCTTTGTTAGGAGGAGGTTGGGAGAACCATGTGTTGGCCTGACCCGACTTAATTGAGGCAACTGTCAAAAAGGTTCAAATTGTCCGGGTATGTCTAAAGATAGCACATCTAGGCAGAAGAGTTATGCAGACAAGAAAAAGAGAACTAGAATTTCAGGTTGGCGAACTGTTTTCTTGAAGGTCTCACCTTCAAGGGGATACAAAGATTTGGGATCAAAGGAATCAAAGAAGTCCCAGATTCATAGGGCCATTTGAAATCTGGAAAGGATTGGTCAGGTGGGTATAGACTTGCACCTACCTCCACACTGGCGAGACATGCATAATGTGTTCCACATATCCATGTTGAGGAAGTACTTATTCAATGCCGACCACGTAATCAATCATGAGGACTTGAGATTCGGGAGGATCTGACCTATGAAGAGAAGCCGATCAACTGCTGGATCGGAAGATTCAACGACTCAGAATCGTACCATACCTATGGTGAAGGTCCAATAGAGTCGAGACGGAGTTTACTAATGCTACCTGGGAAAACAGAGGACAGAATGAAGAAAAACCACCCAGAACTATTCTCAGCTATGAATTACACCATTATGTGTAAATTTGGGGACCAAATTTCTTAAGTGGGGGAGGATGTAACACCCCGGAGATTTAGTGATTTATAAATTTTAGAAATAAAGGGGAATAAATAAATTCCATAATTATCTCAATGATAAAACTTACGTACTATTATCGTACAAGAGAAAACACATCGGAAATTCCGTAAAAATATAAATCACCCCAAATTTTTCTCTAAGTTTCCACGAAGGAATTCGTGCAATGAAAATCTGATTGGTCGGTGTACGTCACACGTGACCAACGTTACCCGAATTAGGAAACTAAGTCAGAAAATTGTTAACGCGGCGGGAAAATAACCCAACCATAATTAAATAAACATGTTGGAGAAACTTACAACATTATGTATTAATAACCCATTAACAAGATTGGACCAATGGAGTACATTTGGCCCAAGGATAAAAATTGGGACAAAGAAATACCCAGAAATTCGTGTATGTATTATGCAATAATTAGGAGGGCAAATTAGGGTTAAAATTAGGGTGATTAGTCATGTAAGGTAAGCAAACCGCCCCAACTCTAAGAGGTGGTTTCCTAAACCTTTGCTACCTCCTTTGGGTGAGAGAATCCCAGATTTCTTGGAAAGTAGGAACAGAATTCGCAGCCACCTTTCCTAGTCCCGTTAGGACTTGTAAATACACCCTAAACTATAAGAACTCATCCTTAACTCTTGGGGAAGGTTTAGCAACAAGTTGGGGTCGTGAGCAGCAATTGGAGCGCTGGGGAGAGGAGGACGGCTGGGGAAAACGTAGTCTTCCTCAACCTCGCTCTGCATCAACCCAGAAATCTGAAGAGAGTTCTTAGCATTCAAAGGTAGGTGTTCTCGGGCCAGGATTAAAGAAACCAACACCATCATGTAGATCTTTGAGTTCTAGTTCATTTGCACTTGGTTTGACTAATTTTCATGGAGTACACATTGTGTATTCGTAGTTTTCCCTAAGTCGCGCACAGTTAGGGCTTTTCCCGTTCTTCATTATTATACACACGATTCGAGACCGAATTAGACTAACTTCCTTCATGAAAGTTCTTCTACTTGTAGTCACGATCATCTTTTATGTTGGACTATTTTGTCCAAAAGTCTTGTTTTAGAGAGTTATAAGCGTGGTAAGAGAGTCCTGCATGATACTGCGATTTCGGGCTGCACTTAGCTTTATTTTATGCATGTAGTTCTCCGTATTCAGACCGAATTAGATCAAACCCCCAACATCAAAGTTCTTCTACTAGTTGTCCTCGTCATATTTCATGTTGAACGTTTGTCTAAATGTCATTTGTTAGAGAGTTATAAGCAGGGGCAAGTAAATCACTGCATGAGATGTGTTTTCGGGTACACTTGACCTATATGTTTTGTTCTGGGAAGGCCTCTAGTGTCGACACTACTTGATCTAGTGTCGACACACTGTCCGCAAATCATCCCAAAGGTGTTCTGGGAAGGCCTCTAGTGTCGACACTACTTGATCTAGTGTCGACACACTGTCCCATACTTGGCCAACAGGTTTTCTGGGAAGGTCTCTAGTGTCGACACTACTTGATCTAGTGTCGACACCCTGTATAGATACTGTTGACTGGGTTTTCTGGGAGCTGTCTCTAGTGTCGACACTACTTGATCTAGTGTCGACACTACTTGACCATTTCTGCATTATTTTGCCTTGTGTTTGAAGCATTGTGTCGACACCAGTAAGGGTGTGTCGACACTACCCTTGCAAAAAATTGCATATCTTGGGTCTGATCATTGCATGGTGTCTACTAGCATGTGCATGATGTTATATAGTATGCATGGACCTAAAAGAAATCACCCATTGAAGGAAATGGTAATGATAAGATATGATTCTAATGTGTAATTTGTATTGTCCTTATGTTCATTGGATTATCTTGTGATCTTCTCCTATTGTCACTATATGATAAGAATATGATATGAATGTGGGGATGAATACATGTTAGTATGGACTTGTTAGTAGTTAATGTCATGATTTGCATATGAGTTTCAATAGTTACATGATTTCCGGTGTTCAATTAATTAATTTTCCATATGCATACATGCTAGGAAAGATCCGTTACTCTCCACTTACACATTGTACGACTAGGCAAACCCTTCTTGGGAATTGGGAGCTCTCTGCTGTTATTCTGAATTGGTAGACTAGCGACATTTTCCTTAAGACCTCCATAAGTCTCCGCTCTCTATGGATTTCCACATAGAGGCCGAGCTGGTTTGTACCATGAAGTACCCTGGAGATAGAGAGCACATGTTCTGCATACGATCTGTCTTTAGTCAATCCCCTGTCAAGACATTAATGGATTATGAAACTGATACGTCA
>CM024758.1:134530649-134583943 GCA_014218235.1 Colocasia esculenta | reverse complement strand
AATAGTCAAGCAGGCTTTAAATGATTAATATATTTAAAAGCAGAGTAACTAATGATAGAGCAGAGAGTCAAGTAAACGATAGCAGGATAGCGCATGATGGAAATAGCACAAGCTTTCTAAATATAGCACAAGTGTCGAGTATAGCACAATAGCAAGATGGTCATAGCACAAATAGCACAAAGTATAGCAATAGCACAACGTGTATGGTACAACACTTTTTGTCAATAGACACGAGAGAATATAGCACTTTTGTCAATAGACAACGAGAGATATAGCACATTTGATTGTCATTTAGATAGTTGAGATAGATAGAACTTGAGTGTAATGCCAACACTCTGATCATTTAACTCACATGGGCACTAGCACTTTCGTGCGCACATCCCAGGACCAGATCGGGCCCTTTATATATTGCCAGACATTGGTTATATTGTTTATCTTTAGACAATCAGTCAATGGCCAATAGAGAGTACTAAGAAATAGATGAGAGTACTAGATGAATAGGTGAGATAGTAGAGTGAACGTGAATAGATGAGCGAGTAGAATATAGATGAAGCTAGTGGACATTGCATGTAACACGTCGAGTAAATAGTGATAGTAACAGTTGCACAACACGCGCACTTGGTGTTGGCAGTCAGGTGGAATACACAACCCTTCCGCTGGGCTTGTTATGCACAGGTCCAGAGGTCCGGCGTGATTCAAGATATAGCGAACTTCTAATAGCCATTTGGATCATGTTGATCCCTAAGGGTATCAAGGTGTTAGGGTACAACCAGCTCGGCGACCATGTGGGAATCCATGGACAGAGGAGACTTACGGAGGCCTTGAACAAGGATTCACTAGTCCGGCAGAAGGAATATCCAACGGAGAGTTCATCCAAGTCAAGAGTGTGTATATAGAAACAAGGCTCGATGTTCTAGAGGAATTCTAGAACAATGGCGTCGATATCGGTGTTCCCAAAACAACGCGAGAATCGTAGACAAGCTCATTTAAAATAGGCATTTAAATAAATATTGAGATAAATTACCAGATATATTATGGGAAATTTTCATGTTATGTTAAGCCATATTGGATGGTTCAAGTGTGTGCTATGTCATGAAATTGTAGATAGAAATAAGTCATGTGCATGTCTTTTAAAATTACACATTAATGTTCAGTTTATAACAGTTATTTTACTGCGTATATGATTGTTAAGAGAGGTTACAACACTGTAGAAAGTTAGAGCATCATAAATCGGGGGTTTTCATGCAAAAGTCTGAGATCGCGATGCACCCCAGTAAGGTTCGCGACGGGGTCAAGTGAGACGCGACAGGGCCTTGTATAGATCGCGACGGGTCTATCCGGTATGGCGCCAGAACCGGACGGCACCACTGGTCGCGTTCAGAATGCGACGGGGTATGCTGTCGCGACAGCCTTGAGAACGCGGCCTATCGGGCCGTCACGTTCTCAGGTACTGTACCTGAGTTCAAGCGGAAAAGGACAGTGCATAGGATTACGGTCCAACTTTCCTTATTTTGACATAGGGACATTCAAAAAATCATAAGTAATTGTACCGTCGATGAAAAATCATGAAACCACTTGCAAATTAATCTAGACATGCAAGAGTACTTGTAGTAAATAGGAATTGAAACATGGTTTCAGCACAAACAAGTGTATTTACGAAGAACATGAAACTGTGTATAGTAGAGATGAACGATTTAATTCGAGCAATATGGTGGATGAGAATTAGGGCTTTCAGGGGAAAAAGATGCCTAACATGCATCAGTATCTCCAATAAAATTTGAGAGCATGGGATCGAGTATTCAAGGAGATATGAATTAAACATGAAGGTTCGGGGTCAAGAGGTTTGCAGGACTTCAAAACTCAGTAAGAAAAGATTGGTGCATGAAAATTATGAAATGAAAGGGGTTTTGTTCCTGATGCATGGAACAATCTAAAGACGAAATTATATGATTTATGCTTGTGAGATTGCCTACCTTTGGTCGATTTTCTCTCTATAGGCTAGAACTTGATGAACTCGGGTTGAAGCTTTGATGAAGCCTCCTTCCCACGAATTCTCCTCCTCCTTGGCCTCCTCTCCACGTCGTGAAACCCTTGGCAACGAGCTAGGGCCGGCCATGGGGGTTAGGAGAGTATTTATGTCTCTTTGGTTTCTATTTCCTAATAGGACTCTAATTACTATTTAAATTCGGGGATTTCCTATTTCTCTCACCCTTTCCAAACTTGATAACTTCTAATTGGGTTAGGATGGGAGCTAAATTCATGGCCAAGCAACTAGGGTCGTTTAGGATCCAAATCCAACTCAAACTTCTTATTTAATAATTAAATACCTCTTTTCTATTTAAGTAATATTTAAGTTACGAATTTAAGGTATTTTCCTATTATTCCCCTTTTAAAAATTCTTATTTTGGCCCACTAATTTCTAAGGGTTCATTAACAAAGCCCATTACTTCTTTTCATTTAATGGGTTTTATTTAATTCTCTTTTATTTGATTTTTTAATTGCTTTTATTTATTATTATAAATTTTTAGTTTTTGAAAAATCCAGGTTGATACACAGAATCTTGATCGGATTCCCAGTTTGGGTCGGCACTCAAACCTGTAGCACCCCGGAAATTGTAATATATAAAGAAATCAAATTTAATAAAAATGTTGGAGGGACTTCCAACATTATATATAATGACCCAATATCATAAGCGGGTCAATGGACATCAATTGGCCCAATAATCAATCAAAGCTAGAAAATGCATGGAAATTCGTAACTCTAAATAGGCTGAAATTAGAAAGAGGCAATTTGAGTTGAATTGGGATGCAATCATGCATTCTTGACAACCCAAATTGTTGCCTATCTACGGTGGGAGGTTTCTCAAAGCCTCACACACTCTAAGGGAGGAAGGAATCCTCAAAAGATAGGAAACTGCCCTGTCAAACCGCAGCTTAGCTTTCCTAGTTATAATAGGACTCCTAAACACCATGGTTACTTAAATACTCTTCACCAAAACCTAGGAACGAGTTTTAGAACTTGCTGGGGTCGTGTGGAGAAGTTCTTGGTGGCTGGAGCAGGAGATCATCCACACCAAGGCGTTCTTCTTCCGCTGTTTTGTCTGCTGCGACCTGCACAGACCATCATCTTGAAGTCGACCAAAGGTGAGTCAAACCTAAACCAAACCTTGCAAGGCTTATACCCCTGGAAAGAAGGTCAAGGCCACGTTCTAACTAAGTGGAATTCTCAAATTCCATGCAGTATTCCGGAGCAGTAAGCGTTTTCCTCCGAGTGTCTGAACTGGGTTTTCTGGAAAAATGAGATTTCTTCAACTCAGAAGGTAGGTTTTTCTCGAGCCAACTTTAATATATCCTATCCCAATGTGTAGAGCATCAAGTTAGCTTTCTTTTCCCCTGGTTTCATCGAATCTAATGAGTATGTTTTGATTTATAAGTGTTTTTCCAAAGTCGCGCACGTTGGGTTTTTCCCGTTCTTCTTATATGCACGTGATTTGAGACTGAATTTGACCGCACTTCCTTCACAAAGGTTTCTAATTGGAGTCACGATCATCTTTTATGTTGGACGTTTTGTCCAAGAACCCTGGTTGAGAGGTACAGGCGTGGGAATAGAGTCACTGCAGATACTGGGATTTCGGGCTACACTTGACTTTTTGTGCTTCATCTGTTTTCTTGGTATTTGAGAAGGAATTTGATCAAACCCCAACATCAAAGTTCTTCTACTAGTTGTCCTCGTCATCTTTCGTGTTGAACTTTTGTCTAAATATCATTAGTTAGAGAGTTATAAGATGGGTAAGTGAATCATTGCATGAGACATGTTTTCAGGTCACACTTGACCATAAGTTTTGTCTTGGAAGCCCTCTAGTGTCGACACTAACCCCATCTAGTGTCGACACACTGTCCCAAGGCAGCCCAGAGAGTGTTCTGGGAAGCCCTCTAGTGCGACACTACCCCATCTAGTGTCGACACACTGTCCCAAGGCAGCCCAGAGAGTGTTCTGGAAGGTCATCTAGTGTCGACACTGCCCATCTAGTGTCGACACACTGTCCCAGTTTTACCCAGTAAGTTCTGGAAACTGATCTAGTGTCGACACTACCCTATCTAGTGTCGACACACTGTCCCATGTTTTTCCAGAAGGTCTTCTGGAACCTGGCTCTAGTGTCGACACTACTTGAACTAGTGTCGACAGTACCTGACCATTTTGTCATGTTTTCTGCTTTGTGTTTGAAGCATAGTGTCGACACCACCATGGATTGTGGTCGACACTACCTTCACCAGATATTGCATATTGATTCTTTTTCATTAATAATGTCTATTTAATGGCTTAAAAGGGTTTTAACTCATTGAAAAATCCTTAATTATATGATATTATCTAATTGCTTTCTTAATGATATGATCATACCTGAAACCTGTGATTTACTCTGTTACCATTCTAGCTTGCTTTAAGTGATAAATTTTATCTTAAAATCTTGTAAAACCCATTTGAAGCTAAATGCATGGTTCATTGCATGCCATCATGTTAAGTGTTTTTCCGAGAGTTTGAGACCGACGGATTGTGAAATAACATGTGCATTTCTACACACTTATACATCTAGGGCGTGCACTTCTTCTCTTCTTGTTCTCGTGAGTGTGAATTGCCATCTAGACTAAAGCTATTACTGTAAAGATTGAACTAAATTGTAAATCTATCTTTCAGCGACGAATTTATCTCTTGACTATTGTCCTATGGAATCATGTTCAATTATTCTTCTTATCATCATCATGAACATGACATTACACATGCTTACTTATTGAAACTCTCATTGGCCATTATTAATGACTGTGGGTATCTTCATATGAAATTTACATGAGATGGCTGACAGGGCACGGAGTGTGTCCAAGGGCTCCAGTCTAGCCCCAATGACGGAGAGTCATAAATATACTGTTAACCATGGGGTATAATGATTACTGGCGTTGCATCTGCGCTGGAGAGTACTTTCTTGCTTGTTGAATGTTAGATACATAACCACATACACGTGTCCTGGTGTACATTCTTGATGGATCTTTTCTTGGTGTACATTGGTGTCTACGTGCCTGATTAGTGTTACTTGAACGTGCTTGTGCAATCTTGCTTGCTTGCTTGCGTGATATGGCCATCCTGCATTTGTTGCAACTAGTTATATCTTGCTTTCTTGAAAACTATTGACATCAAGTGAAATCTTGCGTGCTTGTGCAAAGTGATCTATTGCTAGTTCTTTCTTGGCATCTTGTTCAAAATTCTTATTCTATCTTGTTCACTCTATCCAGCTTGTTTATACATCATGTTTTAATGAGTTTTGTTCGTACTTGCATATCGTTCATCGTACTTGCCTAGTTCTAAATGTTAATCACTTATATCATTGCCCGCACATTGAGATATAAATCCTACTGGGCTAGTTTGCTCATTCCCCTACTTTTACCCAATCTAGGTGACTATGAAGTTCAAGAGGAAGAGCAAGTCGAGGAAGAGAATGCGTCCGAGTGAAGAGCGTTCCAAAAATGAGTCTATCTATAGTTAGTTTATTGTGAGTGTTAGAACAATGTAGTAGGAAGCGAGGTATTATGTACTTTTGCTTTAATGAGTCTTAGTCATGTAGTAGTTTATCTGAGACAAATATGAGATTTGAATACAATTTATATTGAGTTCAACATTTGGGATATATGATTTTGTGTTGATACACATTAGCGCGTGCTAGCTAGAGGCTTATTTGCCGACTGTCCAGTCTCGCTCGGAATCGACTCAAATTTTCGAACTATATCCGCTGCGTAATTCTCGGGACGTGACAGTTAAGTGGTATCAGAGCCTAGGAACACCAAATAGGATATGTCTCAGGAATAGGAGATACCTATGGAACCTAGGTCATGGAAATTAAATATGATACCTGGTGAGAATGGGTAGAGACTGGGAATGTGTCAGAAAGAAATAAAACACTCTTACCCATTGACTCTTATAATTATCGAGAGACATTAATTGGTTTCCATCCTTTTCTCAGGAACCTCATAACTCTCTCACTCAACTGCAATGGCTCGTAACCAATGGCAAGCGATGCAGGAAACCGTGGCTGGACGGACTCAGGCATTACAAAATGTGGTTCAGGCTGGGGAATCAGGCTGGAGCTGCAAGAAATGGAGCGGTGATCTGCACCGGAATTTTAGGAGTTAAACCCTCCTCGTTTCTGTGGATCCCCTGATCCGGACGAGGCAGAGATTTGGCAGGAGGAGATGGAAAGGATTTTCCAGGTGATGCAATGTACTAATTGAGAGAAAGTGGTACTGGCCACTTTCCAATTTACTAAAGATGCCTGAGCTTGGTGGAAGGCCACTTCGGCCCATCTGAATATAGCTGAACTAGAGTGGGCTGGATTCCTGGAGATATTCCGGGGAAATATTTCTCTGAGAGAGTGAAGGAGAAGAAGGCAGCAGAGTTTGCCGCACTAACAAAAGAACATGTCCGTGGCTGAGTATGAAGCTCAGTTTGCTCGTCGGGCAGTGTATGCCCGACATCTTGTGGGCACAGAAAGGTTGAAAGCCAACCGTGTCATGGATGGACTCAGGCCCATGTTCATTGAAAGGCTCGGACCACACAACTTCAAACTTTCACTGAGATGGTTCAAAGAGCTCATCTAGTGGAGGACACCATGGCCAAGGTGGATGGCATGAGGGGCAAGACAACTCTAAGCCGGTCTTTGTCAAGAAGAAAGCACCTAACACTGTTCCAACGTTTCGTAGCAACAATAACAACTTCAACAGCAATAACAAGAGGCCAATTGCTGCAAGAGATGCGGCGGGAGATAAAAGAGTCAAAGTGGAAGGTAGGCAGTCATCTGAAAACTGCAAGTTTTGTGATAAACCAGGACACTGAGCTGAGAATGCTGGAAGAAGCTCGGGGCATGCTTTGTGTGGTGGTGGTCGTGATCACCGTATTCGGATTGTCCTATGCTGAAGGACCAGCCCGGGAGAGCCCAGAATGCACCACGGCGTCAGGACGCCTTAATGCTGTCATAGAAGCTGACCTACCCGAGGAAGGGGGTATTGTGGAAGGTACCATTTCCATACACTCTCAACCTGCTTTTGTACTTATTGATACGGGAGCTGCATATTCCTTGATTCCACCACATTTGCTGCAACTTTACCTGTCAAACCTGTACCCTTGAAATCCAAGATCATTGTAGCCTCTCCACTAGGCTCAGAATCTGAACTCACTCACTACTTGCCAAAGTGTGAAACCATAATTGGAGGACACAATTTCCCTGCAGACCTTATCTGTTTAGACATGAGGGTTATGATGTCATTCTGGGTGTCGATTGGCTAATTAAAATGATGCCGATGTAAACTGTCGCCATAGGAGGGTCACTTTTAAAAGATCAAACCTTCCGACTCTATCACTACTTGGCACCCGTTATCACAAACACCCTATCTTGATATCCTCCTTGAAGGCTTCTAAGCTGATCAACCAGGTTGTGATGCTTTCCTAGTTTCCGTCTTGGCTACTGAAAAGAGGAAACCGACTTAGAAGACATTCCAATAGCCAGGGAATATCCTGATGTATTTCCTGAGGAATTGCCTGGTATACCACCTGAGCGGGAGGTAAATTTCACCATTGAGTTACTCCCTGGGGCAGCCCCTATTTCAAAGGCCCCGTATCGCATGTCCCCTGTTGAATTGCAGAAGTTGAAGAGACAAATCCAGAACTTCTAGATCAAGGTTTTATCAGGCCTAGTACATCCCCGTGGGGAGCGCTAGTACTATTCGTCAGAAAGAAGGCGGATCAATGAGACTTTGCATTGACTACCGTTAGTTGAACCAGTTGACAATAAGAACAAGTATCCACTACCTCGCATCGATGAACTATTTGACCAGATTTCTGGGCACAATATTCTCTAAGATAGATCTAAGATCTGGCTACCATCAACTAAGGATAAGGAAAGAGGATATTCACAAATCGGCATTCCGGAGTAGGTATGGTCACTATGAGTTTGTGGTCATGCCGTTCGGATTAACCAATGCTCCAGCGCTTTCATGCAACTTATGAACACTATTTTATAGGCCCTACTTGGACCAGTTCATAGTGGTGTTCATTGATGACATCCTTATTTACTCTAAATCCAAAGAAGAATATGAGGAACACTTGAAAGTTGCTCTGCAAGTGCTCAGAGATAACCAACTCTATGCTAAACTTAGTAGTGTGAATTCTGGATGGAGGAAGTATCTTTCCTTGGTCACATCATATCCAAGGAGGGAATCTCTGTAGATCCGTCCAAGGTGGAGGCGGTAAGAATTGGGAAAAGCCGACAACTGTGTCAGAGATCAGAAGCTTTCTGGGGTTAGCCGTTTATTATCGTCGCTTCATTAAAGATTTCTCAAAGATAGCTGTACCAATGACCAGGCTTACCAGGAAGGAGAATCCATTCGCATGGACTGACGAATGTGAAGAAAGCTTCAGGGCATTGAAAGAACACCTTACCTCAGCACCTGTACTGACACTGCCAGTTGTTGAGGGTAGTTTTGAAGTATACACCGATGCATCAGGGATCGGCCTTGGTTGTGTGCTGATGCAGAATGGGCAAGTTATATGCTACGCGTCCAGACAATTGAAGAAGCATGAGGACAATTATCCTGTACATGATCTGGAGCTAGCGGCTGTAGTCTTCGCCTTGAAGATATGGCGTCATTATCTATATGGTGAGAAATTCATTGTGTTTTCTGACCATAAAGCTTGAAAATCTGTTTTCTCAGCAGGACTTGAATATGAGGCAATGGAGGTGGTTGGAGTATCTCAAGGACTTCGACTTCTCTATTCAATATCATCCAGGAAAAGTAAATGCCGTGGCAGATGCTCTTAGCAGGAAGCCTATGGCTACCTTGTCTAGTCTCATGGTGGGTGAATGGAGGTTGTTAGAAGACTTCGCGAAGTTAAACATTGATGCAGACATCAAAGAGAAGGGATGCTTTGTTGCAAGTGTTAGAGCACAGCCCACGCTATTGGAGGACATCACAACACTCCAAGACAATGACCCTATAGTTGTGGAGGTTAAGGCTAATCTGGACCAGAGGCCAGATTTCTCATTAACTGAAGATGGAAGGCTATGTTCCGGGATTGAGTCTGTGTACCCGACATGCAGAAACAAAGAAAATGATTATAAACGAGGCTCACAAGACTAGATATACTATTCATCCTGGAACTACCAAAATGTATCAGGATTTGAAAAGAAGCTTCTGGTGGCCTAATATGAAGAGAGAGGTGTTGTCAGGCCGGGGTCAGATCGCGACAGGCTCATGTAAGGAAGGCGACGGGCGGGACCAGAAGCGACACACATGGGTGTGAGCATCGCGACGGGGATGTCAGATCAGGTAGCCTGATAGCGACGGAGCGCATGTCGCCTTGAGAAAGCGACATGATGTATGTCGCAATCAAACCTCTGAACGCGACCTATCGGGCCGTCGCGTTCACAGGGTCCGTGCCTGACTCTGACAGAGCAAGGACAGTGCTTTGGATTGCGGACCAGTCTTTCCTTCTTTTGACACAGGGTTGTTCTAAAATAGAGAACAAATTGTACATGCATGAAAAATAACGAAACCAGTTTTAAAACAACCTAGACATGCATGGTTACTTCCAGTAAATCGGATTAGAAAATAAGGATGGTTTCGATAGACTTTAATCAAGTCAAACACACGTAGAAGATAAGTGTAACCTGAAGACGTAGTTTCATGCAGCAACCCCCTTACCATGCGTAGACTATCTAACGAATGATATTAGACAAAACGTTCAACATAAAAAGTGACGAAGACATCTAGTAGAATAACTTTCATGTCATGAGTTTATTCTAATTCGGTCTTGAAACACGTGCAACATATTAAGAACGGGAAAAGCCCTAACAGTGCGCGACTTTGGCAAAACGCTTATAATTCAAAATCTACTAAATAAAATTTGATGAAACCAGTGGGAAAAGAAAACTAACTTGATGCTCTACACATTTGTTATAGGAGATGTTAGATTTGGCCCGAGAAAACCTACCTTATGGGTTGAAGAAGTCCCATTTTTTCAGAAAACCCGTGATCAGACCACTTGGAGGAAAACGCTTACTACTCATGTATACTGCATGGAATTTGGGCATTCCACTTGGGTTAGAACGTAGACTTGACCCTCTTTCTAGGGTATAGGCCTTGCAAGGTTTGGTTTAGGTTTGACTCACCTTTGGTCGACTTCAAGAGGACGGTTTGTGCAGGTCGCAGCAGACGAGAAGGGGAAGAAGAAGAGCTTCTTGTGGTCGTTCCACAGCTCCTCAGCCACCAAGAGCTTCTCCACACGACCCCAGAAAGTTCTAAATTCGTTCCTAGGGTTTGGGTGAAGAGTATTTAAGCAACCATGGTGTTTAGGAGTCCTATTATGACTAGGAAAGCCAAGTTGCGGTTTTTGACATGTTAGTTTCCTATTTTTGAGGATTTCTTCCTCCCTTTGAGTGTGTGAGGCTTTAAGAACCTCCACCATAGTTAGGCACGATTTGGGTTGCCAAGAATGCATGATTGCATCCCAATTCAACTCAAATTGCCTCTTTCTAATTTCAGCCTATTTAGAGTTACGAATTTCTATGCATTTTCTTGCTTTATTTGATTATTGGGCCAAATGATGTCCATTGCCCAATTATGATATTGGGTCATTAATATATTGTGTAGAAGCATTTCTAACATTTTTATTTAATTTATGATTGCGTCGTATTTCCGTGTTAACAGTTTTCCGACTTGTTTCCTAATTTAGATAATCGGTCACAATAATTCTTAAACCTAGCTCACATGATTTTTATTGACCCAATTTTCTTGATGGGTCATTAGAGGATATTATTGAAGCCCATATATAATTTTTTTTATTTTCTAACTCATCCAAGTACGTATGATAATGATATTTCGACTTATTCATGAATTACGATTAATGTCGCGAAACACTTTAAACTTAACTAATCCAATTTTTCTTGGCACGTGTTTCTTTGTGAAACATTTAGTAATAATGTTTGGGGTTGATTTATAATTTTCACGGAATTTTCCGATGTGTTTTAGCACATACGATAATGATACGTATGTTTTAAATACTTGATATTATGGAAATTATTTATTTCCATTTAATTGTATTTTTATATATTGAAATTTCTGGGGTGCTACACCCTCCCCTACTTAGAGAATTTGGTCCCCAAATTCATGGATCATGAATTGGCTTTTGATAGTTATGATTATTGAAGTCGTATCGGATTAATTCCTCTAACTTGTTTCAACTTTGTGAATGTCAGTCCAACATCTACACCTATAGCTATCCGTACTATTCATTTGGTTCCTTCCACTCCTGTTTTTCTTTCTTTCACACGATTGTTATAACTCCATCTTATCCACCAGATGGACTATGGTATAGTGACTAAATTATTCCTTTCTAGCTTCTCCTTAATGATCTCCCCCACTTAAAAATGTACTCATAAGAAAGCACTTAAGATCAGTCTAGGGGTTAACAATCATACCTCCTTCCGGGAGTTCTGCTGGAGTTATTGCATTCACGCGTCCTTGACGCTTTACCACTCCTTGGTTTCTTCCAGCTTGGTCTTTTAGCACGGGACAGTTGGAAAGACGGTGGTCACGACTCCCGCATCGCAGGCAAGCTCCTGCCTTCTTCCAGCACTCTTCTGCTCTGTGTCCAGGCTTGTTGCAAAAGTTACAATATTCAACCATCGTTGTTTCTTCTACTTTGATCTTTTTCTCCATGCTATAGCCCTTCCCAGTGGTTGGCCTTTTGTTGTTGTTGTTATTAGTGTTGTTGTTGGGGAAAGTTCCAGTTGTATCGACTGCTCCCCTTTTTATAAAGGTCGGCTTTGAGATGTCCTTCCCCCTCATGCCTTCCACCTTAGCCATAGTGTCTTCTACTAGTTGGGCTCTTTGGACCATCTCAGTATAGGTTTGGATGTTGTGAGGTCCGAGCTTCTCAATAAACATGGGTCTGAGCCCATCCATGAACCAGTTTGCCTTCAGTCTTTCAGTTCCCACCAGGTGTGGGGCATACACAGCAAGACGCGTGAACTGAGCCTCATACTTAGCCACGGTCATTCCTTTCTGTTTCAGTGCAGCAAACTCCGCTGCCTTCTTCTCCTTAACTCTTTCAGAGAAGTACTTTCCTCGGAACATCTCCAGGAATCCGGCCCACTCAATTCAGCTACATTAGGCAGATGGCCGATGTGGCCTTCCACCATGCTCGGGCATCCTTGGTAAATTGAAAAGTGGCCAGTACCACTTTCTCCCTATTGGTGCATTGCATTACTTGGAAGATCCTTTCTATTTCTTCCTGCCAATTCTCTGCTTCGTCTGGGTCAGGGGATCCAGAGAAACGAGGAGGGTTTAAACTCCTAAAATTCCGGTGCAGATCACCGGCTCCATTCCTTGCAGCGGCAGCCTGATTTCTAGCCTGTACTACATTTTGTAATGCTTGGGTCAGACCAGCCACAGTGTCTTGCATAGCTTGCCACTGATTGCGGGCCATTGCAGTTGAGTGCAAGAGTTATGAGGGTTCCTGAGAAAAGGATGGAAACCAATTAATGTCTCTAGATACATTATAAGAGTCAATGGGTAGGAGTGTCTTACTTTTTCTAACATATTCCCAGTCTCTACCCATTCTCACCAGGTATTATATTAATTTCTATGACCTAGGTTCCATAGGTATCTCCTATTCCTGAGACATATATCCTATTTGGTATTCCTAGGCTCTGATACCACTTAACTGTCACGTCCCGAGAATTACGCAGCGGATATTGTTAATTAATTCGAATGGATATTTCGAGACGTGGAAGTTCGGCAAATAGCCTCTAGCTAGCGCGCACTAAATGTGTATCAACACAACATCATAATAGGGCCCAAATGTGGAACTCAACATAAATTGTATTCAAATCTCAACTCTTTTATTCAAATGGAAACTAGTACAGGACTAAGACTCATAAAAAGAAAAGTACATTTAATCCTCACTTCCTACTACATTGTACCAATACTCGAAGCAAACTACTATACTGGACTCATAGTTGGAACGCTCTTCACTCGGACGCATTCCCATCCTCGACTTGTTCTTCCTCTTGAACTTCATAGTCACCTAGATGGGGTAAAAGTAGGAATGAGCAAACTAGCCAGTAGGATTATATCTCAATGTGCGGGCAATGATATAAGTGATTAACATTTTAGAACTAGGCAAGTACGATGAATGAATGCAAGTACGAATAAAACTCGTTAACATGATATATAAAAAAAGCTAGAGAGAGTGATTATGATAGAACAAGATTGGTGAACAAGATGACAAGATAGAACTAGCAATAGATCGCTTCATACAAGCACGCAAGATTTCAATTGATGTCAAGACTCAAGATATCAATAATTACATTAAATGCAGGATGGCCATATCACGCAAGCAAGCAAGCAAGACGCACGAGCACGATCATGTAACACTAATCAGGCATGTAGACTCTAATGTACACCAAGGAAAGATCCACCAAGAATGCACACTAGGACACATGTATGTGGTTGTTGTATCTATCATTCAACAAGCAAGAAAGTACTCCCAGCGCAGATGCAACGCCAGTAATCATTATACCCCATGGTTAACAGTATATCTATGACTCGCCGTCATTGGGGCTAGATTGGAGCCCTTGGACACACGCCGTGCCCTGTCAACATCTCATGTAAAAATTTAAATGTAGATACCCACAGTCATTAATAATGGCCAATAAGAGTTTCAATAAGTAAGCTTATGTAATGTCATGTTCATGATGATGATGGGAACAAGTAATAAGTATTTGAACATGATTTCATGAGTACAATGGTCAAGAGATAAATTCGGCAGCATAACAGTACGATTTATACTTTCGTTCCATCTTTACATTAATGGCTTTGGTCCAGTTTGTAGTCACACTCACGAGAACAGAAGAGAAAGGAAGTGCGTGCTATCTCCAGGGAACTTCAATGGTACAACCAACTCGTCGGCCATGTGGGAATCCATGGTCAGAGGAGATTTACGGAGGCCTTGGTGAAAAGGTCGCTAGTCTACCGATTCGGAATGACCGGTAGAGAGTTTCCAATTTCCCAAGAAGGGCTACCAAACAGTGCTAGTGTGTAGTGCGGTACGCGTGTCTCAATTCACAAACCATTGGTCTCAAACTCGCATGAAGCACTTGACAATATAACATGGAATAAACTATGCACTTTAACTAATCATGGTTTGCTGATTTTATGATAACCATTATCATTTAAACGTGGAAGAACAGTAGGAAGATTAAATCACAAGTAGCACGAATGGATCATAACATTTAAGGAGCACTTAGAATAGCAATCATGTAAATAAAGCTTTTAAATGGGTTAATTGCTTTTAAGCCATTAAATACAATCATGTAATGATCACCCAAGACAGGCAACTTACACAGTAAATATCACATTTAAACAGACCTCGAGTATATGCAGTAAAATTTGTAAGAAATAAGTGGTTTCAGGTAAAGATCCTGAGAAGGCGACATTGCCATATAAGGATGGCGACAGGGTCTGCCAGGCAGGCCAGGGTCAGATCGCGACAAGCACGTAGAGGAAGGCGACAGGGTGTTGTCAGGCCGGAGTCAGATCACGACAGGCTCATGTAAGGAAGGCGACGGGTCGGGACCAGAAGGCGACACAGGGGTGTGAGCATCGCGACGGGGATGTCAGATCAGGTAGCCTGATAGCGACGGAGCGCATGTCGCCTTGAGAAAGCGACATGATGTATGTCGCAATCAAACCTCTGAACGCGACCTATCCCGTCGTGTTCACAGGGTCCGTGCCTGACTCTGACAAAGCAAGGACAGTGCTTTGGATTGCGGACCAGTCTTTCCTTCTTTTGACACAGGGTTGTTCTAAAATAGAGAACAAATTGTACAGTGCATGAAAAATAACGAAACCAGTTTTAAAACAACCTAGACATGCATGGGTACTTCCAGTAAATCGGAATTAGAAAATAAGGATGGTTTCGATAGACTTTAATCAAGTCAAACACAACATAGAAGACAAGTGTAACCTGAAGACGTAGTTTCATGCAGCAACCCCCTTACCATGCTTATAACTCTCTAACTAATGAGATTTAGACAAAACGTCAACACAAAAAGTGACGAAGACATCTAGTAGAATAACTTTCATGTCATGAGTTTATTCTAATTCTGTCTTGAAACACATGGAACATATTAAGAACGGGAAAATCCCTAACAGTGCGCGACTTTGGAAAAACGCTTATAATTCAAAATCTACTAAAGGAAATTCGATGAAACCAGTGGGAAAAGAAAACTAACTTGATGCTCTACACATGTGGTATAGGAGATGTTAAGATTTGGCCCGAGAAACCTACCTTATGGGTTGAAGAAGTCCCGTTTTTCCAGAAAACGTGTGTTCAGACCACTTAGAGGAAAACGCTTATTACTCCGTGTATACTGCATGGAATTTGGGCATTCCACTTGGGTTAGAATGTAGACTTGACCCTATTTCTAGGGGTATAGGCCTTGCAAGGTTTGGTTTAGGTTTGACTCACCTTTGGTCGACTTCAAGAGGACGGTTTGTGCAGGTCGCAGTAGACGAGAAGGGGAAGAAGAAGAGCTTCTTGTGGTCGTTCACAGCTCCTCAGCCACCAAGAGCTTCTCCACACGACCCAGCAAGTTCTAATCGTTCCTAGGGTTTGGTGAAGAGTATTTAAGCAACCATGGTTTAGGAGTCCTATTATGACTAGGAAAGCCAAGTTGCGGTTTTGACATGTTAGTTTCCTATTTTTGAGGATTTCTTCCTCCCTTTGAGTGTGTGAGGCTTTAAGAAACCTCCCACCATAGTTAGGCATGAATTTGGTTGCCAAGAATGCATGATTACATCCCAATTCAACTCAAATTGCCTCTTTCTAATTTCAGCCTATTTAGAGTTACGAATTCTATGCATTTTCTTGCTTTATTTGATTATTGGGCCAATGATGTCCATTGGCCCAATTATGATATTGGGTCATTAATATATATTGTTAGAAGCATTTCTAACATTTTTATTTATTTATGATTGCGTCGTATTCCGTGTTAACAGTTTTCTGACTTGTTTCCTATTTAGATAATCGGTCACAATAATTCTTAAACCTAGCTCACATGATTTTTATTGACCCAATTTTCTTGATGGGTCATTAGAGGATATTATTGAAGCCCATATATAATTTTTATTTAATTTTCTAACTCATCCAAGTACGTATGATAATGATATTTCGACTTATTCATGAATTACGATAATAAGTCGCGAAACACTTTAAACTTAACTAATCCAATTTTTCTTGGCACATGTTTCTTTGTGAAACATTTAGTAATAATGTTTGGGGTTGATTTATAATTTTCACGGAATTTTCGATGTGATTTAGCACATACGATAATGATACGTATGTTTTAAATACTTGATATTATGTAAATTATTATTTCCATTAATTGTATTTTTTATATAATTGAAATTTCTGGGGTGCTACACCCTCCCCTACTTAAGAGAATTTGGTCCCCAAATTCATGGATCATGAATTGGCTTTTGATAGTTATGATTATTGAAGTCGTATCGGATTTAATTCCTCTAACTTGTTTCAACTTTGTGAATGTCAGTCCAACATCTACACCTATAGCTATCCGTACTATTCATTTGGTTCCTTCCACTCTGTTTTTTCTTTCACGATTGTTATAACTCCATCTTAATCCACCAGATGGACTATGGTATAGTGACTAAATTATTCCTTTCTAGCTTCTCCTTAATGATCTCCCCCACTAAAAAATGTACTCATAAGAAAAAGCATCTTAAGATCAGTCTAGGGGTTTAAACTCATACCTCCTTCCGGGAGTTCTGCTGGAGTTATTGCATTCACGCGTCCTTGACGCTTTACCACTCCTGTGTTTCTTCCAGCTTGGTCTTTTAGCACGGGACAGTTGGAAAGACGGTGGTCGCGACTCCCGCATCGCAGGCAAGCTCCTGCCTTCTTCAGCACTCTTCTGCTCTGTGTCAAGGCTTGTTGCAAAAGTTACAATATTCAACCATCGTTGTTTCTTCTACTTTGATCTTTTTCTCCATGCTATATCCCTCCCAGTGGTTGGCCTTTTGTTGTTGTTATTAGTGTTGTTGTGGGGAAAGTTCCAGTTGTATCGACTGCTCCCCTTTTTATAAAGGTCGGCTTTGAGATGTCCTTCCCCCTCATGCCTTCCACCTTAGCCATAGTGTCTTCTACTAGTTGGGCTCTTTGGACCATCTCAGTATAGGTTTGGATGTTGTGTGAGGTCCGAGCTTCTCAATAACATGGGTCTGAGCCCATCCATGAACCAGTTTGCCTTCAGTCTTTCAGTTCCCACAGGTGTGGGGCATACACAGCAAGACGCGCGAACTGAGCCTCATACTTAGCCACGGTCATTCTTTCTGTTTCAGTGCAGCAAACTCCGCTGCCTTCTTCTCCTTAACTCTTTCAGAGAAGTACTTTCCTCGGAACATCTCCAGGAATCCGGCCCACTCCAATTCAGCTACATTAGGCAGATGGGCCGATGTGGCCTTCCACCATGCTCGGGCATCCTTGGTAAATTGAAAAGTGGCCAGTACCACTTTCTCCCTATTGGTGCATTGCATTACTTGGAAGATCCTTTCTATTTCTTCCTGCCAATTCTCTGCTTCGTCTGGTCAGGGGATCCAGAGAAACAGAGGAGGGTTTAAACTCCTAAAATTCCGGTGCAGATCACCGGCTCCATTCCTTGCAGCGGCAGCCTGATTTCTAGCCTGTACTACATTTTGTAATGCTTGGGTCAGACCAGCCACAGTGTCTTGCATAGCTTGCCACTGATTGCGGGCCATTGCAGTTGAGTGCAAGAGTTATGAGGGTTCCTGAGAAAAGGATGGAAACCAATTAATGTCTCTAGATACATTATAAGAGTCAATGGGTAGGAGTGTCTTACTTTTTCTAACATATTCCCAGTCTCTACCCATTCTCACCAGGTATTATATTTAATTTCTATGACCTAGGTTCCATAGGTATCTCCTATTCCTGAGACATATATCTATTTGGTATTCCTAGGCTCTGATACCACTTAACTGTCACGTCCCGAGAATTACGCAGCGGATATTGTTAATTAATTCGAGTGGATATTTCGAGACGTGGACAGTCGGCAAATAAGCCTCTAGCTAGCGCGCACTAAATGTGTATCAACACAACATCATAATAGGGCCCAAATGTGGAACTCAACAAAATTGTATTCAATCTCAACTCTTTGTATTCAAATGGAAACTAGTATAGGACTAAGACTCAATAAAAGGAAAAGGACATTTAATCCTCACTTCCTACTACATTGTACCAATACTCGAAGCAAACTACTATAACTGGACTCATAGTTGGAACGTTCTTCACTCGGACGCATTCCCATCCTCGACTTGTTCTTCCTCTTGAACTTCATAGTCACCTAGATGGGGTAAAAGTAGGGAATGAGCAAACTAGCCCAGTAAGATTATATCTCAATGTGCGGGCAATGATATAAGTGATTACATTTTAGAACTAGGCAAGTACGATGAATGATATGCAAGTACGAATAAAACTCGTTAAAACATGATATATAAAACAAGCTAGAGAGAGTGATTATGATAGAACAAGATTGGTGAACAAGATGACAAGATAGAACTAGCAATAGATCGCTTCATACAAGCACGCAAGATTTCAATTGATGTCAAGAACGCAAGATAGAATAATAATTACATTAAATGCAGGATGGCCATATCACGCAAGCAAGCAAGCAAGAACGCACGAGCACGATCATGTAACACTAATCAGGCATGTAGACCCTAATGTACACCAAGGAAAGATCCACCAAGAATGCACACTAGGACACATGTATGTGGTTGTTGTATCTATCATTCAACAAGCAAGAAAGTACTCCCAGCGCAGATGCAACGCCAGTAATCATTATACCCCATGGTTAACAGTATATCTATGACTCGCCGTCATTGGGGCTAGATTGGAGCCCTTGGACACACGCCGTGCCCTATCAACATCTCATGTAAAATTTAAATGTAGATACCCCAGTCATTAATAATGGCCAATAAGAGTTTCAATAAGTAAGCTTATGTAATGTCATGTTCATGATGATGATGGGAACAAGTAATAAGTATTTGAACATGATTTCATGAGTACAATGGTCAAGAGATAAATTCGGCAGCATAACAGTACGATTTATACTTTCGTTCCATCTTTACATTAATGGCTTTGGTCCAGTTTGTAAGTCACACTCACACGAGAACAAGAAGAGAAAGGAAGTGCGTGCTATCTCCAGGGAACTTCAATGGTACAACCAACTCGTCGGCCATGTGGGAATCCATGGTCAGAGGAGATTTACGGAGGCCTTGGTAAAAAGGTCGCTAGTCTACCAATTCGGAATGACCGATAGAGAGTTTCCAATTTCCCAAAAAGGGCTACCTAACAGTGCTAGTGTGTAGTGCGGCACGCGTGTCTCAATTCACAAACCATCGGTCTCAAACTAGCATGAAGCACTTGACAATATAACATGGAATAAACTATGCACTTTAACTAATCATGGTTTGCAAGATTTTATGATAACCATTATCATTTAAATGTGGAAGAACAGTAGGAAGATTAAATCACAAGTAGCACGAATGGATCATAACATTTAAGAAGCACTTAGAATAGCATTCATGTAATTAAAGCTTTTAAATGGGTTAATTGCTTTTAAGCCATTAAATAACAATCATGTAATGATCAGACCCAAGACAGGCAACTTACACAGTAATATCACATTTAAACAGACCTTGAGTATATGCAGTAAAATTTGTAAGAAATAAGTGGTTTCAGGTAAAGATCCTGAGAAGGCGACATAGCCATATAAGGATGGCGACAGGGTCTGCCAGGCCAGGGTCAGATCGCGACAAGCACGTAAGAGGAAGGTGACAGGGTGTTGTCAGGCCGGAGTCAGATCACGACAGGCTCATGTAAGGAAGGCGACGGGTCGGGACCAGAAGGCGACACAGGGGTGTGAGCATCGCGACGGGGATGTCAGATCAGGTAGCCTGATAGCGACGGAGCGCATGTCGCCTTGAGAAAGCGACATGATGTATGTCGCAATCAAACCTCTAAACGCGACCTATCGGGCCGTCGCGTTCACAGGGTCCGTGCCTGACTCTGACAGAGCAAGGACAATGCTTTGGATTGCGGATCAGTCTTTCCTTCTTTTGACACAGGGTTGTTCTAAAATAGAGAACAAATTATACAGTGCATGAAAAATAACGAAACCAGTTTTAAAACAACCTAGACATGTAGGGGTACTTCCAGTAAATCGAAATTAGAAAATAAGGATGGTTTCGATAGACTTTAATCAAGTCAAACACAACGTAGAAGACAAGTGTAACCTGAAGACGTAGTTTCATGCAGCAACCCCTTACCATGCTTATAACTCTCTAACTAATGAGATTTAGACAAAACGTTCAACACAAAAAGTGACGAAGACATCAAGTAGAATAACTTTCATGTCATGAGTTTATTCTAATTCGGTCTTAAACACGTGCAACATATTAAGAACGGGAAAAGCCCTAACAGTGCGCGACTTTGGCAAAACGCTTGTAATTCAAAATCTACTTAATAAAATTCGATGAAACCAGTGGGAAAAGAAAACTAACTTGATGCTCTACACATTTGGTATAGGAGATGTTAAGATTTGGCCCGAGAAAACCTACCTTATGGGTTGAAGAAGTCCCGTTTTTCCAGAAAACCTGTGTTCAGACAACTTAGAGAAAACGCTTACTACTCCGTGTATACTGCATGGAATTGGGCATTCCACTTGGGTTAGAACGTAGACTTGACCCTCTTTCCAGGGGTATTGGCCTTGCAAGGTTTGGTTTAGGTTTGACTCACCTTTGGTCGACTTCAAGAGGACGGTTTGTGCAGGTCGCAGCAGACGAGAAGGGGAAGAAGAAGAGCTTCTTGTGGTCGTTCCACAGCTCCTCAGCCACCAAGAGCTTCTCCACACGACCCCAGCAAGTTCTAAATTCGTTCCTAGGGTTTGGGTGAAGAGTATTTAAGCAACCATGGTGTTTAGGAGTCCTATTATGACTAGGAAAGCCAAGTTGCGGTTTTGACATGTTAGTTTCCTATTTTGAGATTTCTTCCTCCCTTTGAGTGTGTGAGGCTTTAAGAAACCTCCCACCATAGTTAGGCACGAATTTGGGTTGCCAAGAATGCATGATTGCATCCAATTCAACTCAAATTGCCTCTTTCTAATTTCAGCCTATTTAGAGTTACGAATTTCTATGCATTTTCTTGCTTTATTTGATTATTGGGCCAAATGATGTCCATTGGCCCAATTATGATATTGGGTCATTAATATATATTGTTAGAAGCATTTCTAATATTTTTATTTAATTTATGATTGCGTCGTATTTCCGTGTTAACAGTTTTCCGACTTGTTTCCTAATTTAGATAATCGGTCACAATAATTCTTAAACCTAGCTCACATGATTTTTATTGACCCAATTTTCTTGATGGGTCATTAGAGGATATTATTTGAATCCCATATATAATTTTTATTTAATTTTCTAACTCATCCAAGTACGTATGATAATGATATTTCGACTTATTCATGAATTACGATAATAAGTCGCGAAACACTTAAACTTAACTAATCCAATTTTTCTTGGCACATGTTTCTTTGTGAAACATTAGTAATAATGTTTGGGGTTATTTATAATTTCACAGAATTTCCGATGTGTTTTAGCACATACGATAATGATACGTATGTTTTAAATACTTGATATTATGGAAATTATTTATTTCTATTTAATTGAATTTTTTATATAATTGAAATTTCCGGGTGCTACAGGTTTGGACCGCAATCCAAAGCCTATCCTATTCCGCTCGGACTTAGGCGCAGGACCGTAGAACGCGACGGCCCGATAGGCCGCGTTCTTAGGGCTGATCGTGACAGAGTCACCCGTCGGGTTCTGAACGCGATAGGCCCTGCCGTCGCGATCTGGCAGCCTGCTCTGACCGACCCGTCGCGCTCCTTGCATGACCCTGTCGTGTTCTGATCAGACCCTGTCACGACCCTTACAGGGGTACGTCGCGATTTGGGGTTTTTGCATGAAAACCCATGCTTGTTATACTCTAACTTTCTACAGTGTTTATATCCCTTGTTGACAGTCATATACGCAGTATATATACCTGTTATGAAATGAATGTACATTGAATGATTTAAAATACATGCACATGACCTCTTTCTATCTATAATTTCTTTTACACATACACACACTTGAACCATCCAATATGGCATAACATGGCATGAAAAATCTCATAATACATCTGGTAATTTATTTCAATTATATAATTAGATTGCCCTATTTAAATGGACTTGTCTTCGATTCGTGCGATGTTTTGGAATCACCGGTTCCGACGCTCCACTGTTCTAGAATTCCTCTAGAACGTCGGGCACCTGTTTCAATATATACACTTTTCTCTTGACTTAGACGAACTCTCTGTCGGATACTCCTTCTGCCGGACTAGTGAATCCTTGTTCAAGGCCTCCGTAAGTCTCCTCTGTCCATCGATTCCCACATGGTCGACGAGCTGGTTGTACCCTGACACCTATGATACCTTTAGGGATCAGTAAGATCCAACGGCTTAGATGCTCTCTCTCTTATCTTGATCACGCCAGACCTTTGGACCTGTGCATAACATGGCCAGTGTAAGGGTATGAATCCCCTTTACTGCCAACACCCAATCACGTGTGTTGCGCAACTGTTACTATCGCCCATTACTCGACGTTTTATGTGCAATGACCTGAGTTCTCATCTATACTCAACTCGCTCATCTATTCACACCTCTCTCTACTATCTCGTCTATTCATCTAGTACTCTCATCTATTTCTTGGTACTCTCTATTGGCCCTTGACAGATTGTCTAAAGATAAACACCAATGCCTGACAATATATAAAGGGCCGGTCTGGTCCTGGGATGTGCGCCCCAAAGTGCTATTTTCCTACGGGAGTTATGACCAGAGTGTATGGCATTACACTCAATGCTATCTGATGACCAAACATTCCCCATATAAATTAATTTACCTATTTATATATTATTTTGATGATTAACAAAACAATACTAATGAATTTCTTGAGCCTTGAGGACAGGAAATAAAAATAAAATGAAGTTCAAGACAATCAGGTAAAACTCTCACTTCATATTTTCCCAAGTCATTGCATCGACTTCTTCATACACTATAACGATTTGCTCGTCGCAACGATTTCTTAAGTTGTCATAACGATTTCTTAAGACCTCGTAACGATTTGCTCGTCGCAACGATTTCTTAAGTTGTCATAACGATTTCTTAAGACCTCGTAACGATTTGCTCGTCGCAACGATTTCTTAAGTTGTCATAACGATTTCTTAAGACCTCGTAACGATTTGCTCGTCGCAACGATTTCTTAAGTTGTCATAACGATTTCTTAAGACCTCGTAACGATTTGCTCGTCGCAACGATTTTTCTTAGTGTCATACGATTCTGTATTGTTCATACGATTTGCTCGTCGAAGCGATTTCTCAGACGTCATAACGATTTCTGTATTGTTCATAACGATTTGCCGTCCAGCGATTTTTCTAAGACATCATAACGATTTCTGTTTTGATCACAACGATTTACTTACAGTAACGATTTGGTAAGTAATCACATCGATTTCTTTGATGCTAATAACGATTTGTCTTGCACAACGATTTCATAAGTGCTTATAACGATTTCATTATTATGATTTAATGATTCTCTGTCATAACGATTTGCCTATCAACTTATAACGATTTCATAAGTCATAAAGGCATCGGCTTTGTTCATATCGATTTCATGGTTATATCAATACTCTTTAATATACGTTGAATAGTCAAAGTCGTATCTCGTCTGTTTGACTGCTATGCATTCAATGCACTCTGAACGTATCTCTCATGCATGCAGACGATATCTTCCACTATTGTGCTATTCTGTCTACATCTTTATTTTGACAGAAAGGAGCTTTGCTAAATCTAGCAATATCTTTTCCAACTGTGACTGACAATCAACGACAGCCCTAGCTGTCTCCTATTTATTGTTGATATGCTTGCAGATACCTGACAAGATTTATCTGTACAACGTTGGACACAAAAGATACAAGATATCAAAACATTTCTTTGGCGTGTACTAAAGGATAAAAGACTGAAGATCAGAAGCTTCCTTGCAGACCAGTCTAACGTACACCAGAATGAGAGAGACAACGGATCTTTAACGTTCAAATTTCAAGTAGAAGCTTAAATACAAGACTACAAGACTGAGAAGAAAGGGATTTTGAAAAAGTAGAACATTCTGTGATAGAGAATAGCCAATCCTTCAAGTCTTCAGTAGTTAAAACAAGAGCGAAGCACTCCATTCCAATAGATCTTAGCTCTTTAGCTCTCTGTGTTGAAAAAGAAATCCTGTGAGAGCCAGTGAAGTCTTTGAGAGAAACCAGTGTCAAAATCCTTTCTCTCTCGAGGCTTGTTTGCTTCAGATTGTAGCTGTTTGAGCTAGTTCCTGAAGCTTGTTCTTGTGCTTACTTTTATTAGTTTTATTCCCTTCTGTGTGAAGGAAGACCTGGTGGTATCCAGGGCGGGTTTATTCCCTTCTGTGTGAAGGAAGACCTTGGTATCCAGGGTGGTTGTATTCCCTTCAGGTTGAAGGAAGACCAGTTGAGGCTGGGTGTAAGGATCCGTGAGGGGGATAGTACCCTTGATAGTGATATCCTGAGGTATTGCTCAGGGACTGGACGTAGGTCTCCTGTGGAAAGGAGTTCCGAACCAGGATAAAATCCTTGTGTCTTGTGGCTGTGTTTTGTGCGTTTGCTGTTTCATTCCCTCTAACTCTAACCTTCGTTTAAGTTGTTGTGTAATCTTTTTAGTGAACAGGTATCAATCTAAGATCTAATTTTTAATAACCCATTCACCCCCCCCCCTCTGGGCTAGCTAGCTGGGCAACAAGTGGTATCAGAGCGAGTCTCTTCGACAAAGAAGAAGATCCAACGATCTGAAGAGTAAAGATCCATGGCAGCCCAAGGTAACTTCGAAGGTCAGTCAGTCAACAGACCTCCTTTGTTTGATGGAGAAGATTATACCTATTGGAAGACAAGAATGGAGTACTTTCTACAAGGCCACGATTACATGATATGGTCCATTGTAGAAGAAGCGATCTTCTAGTCACCAATGCAAAGGCTCAGTGGACAGATGAAGACAGAAGAAAAATCTCCTTAAACTGCAAAGCCAAGAGCATCCTGTGCTGTGCCCTCAGCAAGAAAGAATTCAACAGAGTTTCAGCCTGCAAATCCGCAATGGAAATGTGGGAAAAGCTCAGGATTACCTATGAAGGGACAGATAAGGTAAAGGAGACAAGAATCGACATTCTTGTGACTCAATATGAAAGATTCCAGATGCAGTCAGGTGAATCCATAACCCAAATGTTTAGTAGATTCACAGATATCACAAATGGGTTAGCTGGATTAGGAAAAATCTATGATGTACCAGATATGGTCAGGAAGATCCTCAGATCTCTGCCATCCTCATGGACTCCAAAGGTAACAGCCATTGAGGAAGCCAATGATCTAAAACTAATGTCATTGGAGAAGTTAATAGGATCCCTCATGGCTCATGAGATAAATATGGAGAGATTAGGAGAATCCTCCAGCAGAAAGAAGCAATCAAACGCTCTCAAGGCCAATGAAGATATATCAGAAGAATCACTGGACAACAGTGAAAGCAGTAAGGACAGTGATGATGAAGAAGCAATGCTGTCTCGAAGACTTCAAAGAATTCTAGCAAAGAAGAAGAAGTTCCAGTCTGGGAGAAGATTTTTTAAGAAAATAAAGATTTCAGAAAACCAGAAGTAAAGGATTCGAAGAAAGGAGAAGTGATATGCTATGAATGCAAGAAGCCTGGACACATCAAGGCAGATTGTCCAATGCTTAAGAAGAATGATCACAAGAAGAAGGATAATTTCAGAAAATTCAAGAAGTATAAAAAGAAGGCAATGGCAGCTGCTTGGGAGAACAGCAGTGACTCAGACAGTGAGTCAAGCTCAAGCAGTGATGGAGAAGAAGCCAACCTGGCTCTCATGGCCAACACCGAAGACAAGGTAACTTCTGACTCTTCCTTTGATTCCTGTAATGATTCAGATTCTGATAATCTAGAAAGTGCATTTAATGAACTTTATGATAAATATAAAGAAGTATGCAAATTTAAAAGTCAGTAAGAAAAATATCATTTGTTTAGAGAACACTAATTCTGATCTAAAAACAGAAAATGAAGAATTAGAAAAACAAATAACTGAACTTAAAAGAAGAAATAATGTTATGAAGACCTAAAAGCTAAGAATGAACAAATAACAAAATTGGAAAAACAGAAAACACAGATGAATTAAGAAAGAATAAAAACTTAAATAAAAAATATGAACTATCAAGCACACTAGAAAAATTTACCAATGGTAAACTCTTAATATTAAAAGGTGCTAGAAGATCAGGTAAGAAGAAAATGGGTTAGGATATACACCCCCAGATAATGAAGAAACCATAATCTACCCTAAAACTATCCAACACCAAAATTTGTACCTGAACAAGATAAGCAATAAAGCTGATTTCAAGTATATAAAAAGGTAACAAATTATCCTGCTGTGATCACTGCAACAATTAGGACATCGTAAACAATGCCCACCAAGACATAAAAATGGATAATAAAAGATAAAATTAATGATACTAACCCATCAGGACCCAAAAGAACTTGGGTACCTAAAACTTAATGTTTAAATTTCAGGGAAATTCAAGAGCATCCAAATGGTATTTGGATAGTGGATGCTCAAGACACATGTCAGGTAACCAGAAGCTTTTCGTCAATCTCCAAGCTGAAGAAGGAACAGTTACTTATGGAGATAATGGAAAAGGCACAGTGATAGGAAGTGGGTCCGTGAACAACAAAGGAAAATCAGTTATTGAAGATGTGTTGCTGGTCAAAGGATTAAAGCACAATCTCATTAGCATCAGCCAGTTGTGTGACAAAGGCCATCAGATTCAGTTCCAAGAATCAAAATGCAGCATATTAAAGGATGGAGCAGTCATCTTTGAAGCATATAGAGAAAGAAATTGTATGTACTCTATCTTGAGGAACTCAAGGATCAAGATGTCTGTTTGGCAGCCAGCAAAGATCAATCAACTGAGCTGTGGCACAGAAGACTGGGCCACTGCAGTTTGGATGGATTGAACAAGCTCAGAAAGAGAAATCTAGTGGAACTGCCAAAGGTCAACACAAAATGGATAGCATCTGCAGACCTTGTGCAAGAGGAAAGCACACCAAGAACTCTTTCAAATCAAAGACAGTAGTGACCACCTCAAAGCACAACTTCACAGCACCAAGGACCTCTAACAAATAGTAATTACTGCAGGACAATAAACTCTTTTGGATATGGCAAGAACAATTTTTCAGATATGAACTTGCCAAGATATTTTTGGGCCGAACCATTCAACATACTTAACACTGCAAGCTACACTCATTAATAGGGTAATGATCAGGCCAATTCTGAAGAAGACTGCTTATGAACTCTACAAGGGAAAGAAACCTAAGATCAGTCACTTCAAAATATTTGGATGTCCTTGCTTCATCCACAACAATGGAAAAGGGACATTGGTAAGTTAGATGCCAAATCAGATGAAGGCATCTTTATGGGGTACACTTCTAAACCCAAAAGTTATAGAGTTTTCAATAAACGCTCATTATTAATTGAACAATCTGTGCATGTTATTTTTGATGAATCTAACCCTTCCTTGAAAAAGGAAGAAATTAGTGACATTGATGATGCAGATGACTTGTCCGAAAAATTAAAGAATACCTCAATTGAGGACAAGGAAGATCCACCTCTGGAAGAACTGCAGCAAACTGAAATTCAACATGAAAATCTTCCAAAAGAATGGAGACATAAGAAAGATCACCCTCTTGAGAACATTATTGGTGATCCATCTGTAGGGGTAAGAACAAGAGGTAATGTAATTCCTTGTGATTATTTAGCTTTTGTTTCTCAAATAGAGCCTAAGACAGTCAATGAAGCTTTAACTGATGAATCTTGGATAATAGCCATGCAAGATGAACTAAATCAGTTCAAGAGAAACCAAGTATGGTCACTTGTTCCTAGACCATCCAATCATTCAGTTATTGGCACCAAGTGGGTGTTCAGAAATAAACTGGATGAGTCTGGAGTAATCTTAAGAAACAAGGCCAGACTGGTAGCTCAAGGCTATTCCCAAGAGGAAAGCATAGATTTCGATGAAACCTATGCACCTGTGGCTAGACTTGAGGCTATTAGAATTTTACTTGCTTATGCATCTGCATTAGATTTAAAATTGTTTCAATGGATGTCAAATCTGCCTTTTTAAATGGTTTTATCAAGGAGGAAGTGTATGTTGAACAACCTCCAGGTTTTGATGACACCGAATTTCCAAATCATGTATTTAAACTCCATAAGGCTTTATATGGTTTAAAGCAAGCACCTAGAGCCTGGTATGAAAGGCTCAGTACTTTCTTATTAGATCATGGTTTCACTAGAGGTCAAGTAGATAGTACATTATTTATAAATCAAAAGTCAAACATATACTACTTGTGCAAATATATGTAGATGATATTATTTTTGGATCTACTGATGAATCTCTTTGCAAGTACTTTGAAAAGCTTATGCAGGGAGAATTTGAAATGAGTATGATGGGGGAGCTAAACTACTTCCTTGGATTGCAAATCAAGCAAGGGAAGGAAGGCACCCACATCTGTCAAGCCAAGTACACCAAAGAGCTGTTAAAGAAATTTGGATTTGAAGGTGCGAAGCCATTGTCAACGCCAATGAGCACATCAACCAGAATGGACAGTGATCAAAATGGTAAAAAGGTAGATCAAAAGAACTATAGAGGTATGATAGGGTCATTACTTTACTTAACAGCAAGTAGACCAGACATTTTATTTAGTGTATGCATGTGTGCTAGATATCAAGCAGACCCTAGAGAGTCTCATTTAATTTCTGTGAAAAGAATATTTAGATATTTAGCTAGAACTCATGATTTAGGTCTTTGGTATCCAAAATCTTGTGAAATAAATTTAGTAGGATATTCTGATGCTGACTATGCTGGATGCAAAGTAGATAGAAAGAGCACCAGTGGTTGTTGTCAATTTCTTGCAGGATGTCTGATATCTTGGTCTTCCAAGAAACAAAACTCAGTAGCTCTATCAACAGCTGAAGCTGAATATGTTGCTGCTGGAAGTTGCTGTACACACTCCTATGGATAAAGCAACAACTTGAGGATTTCGACATTCATCAAGTCAATTCCACTACTGTGTGATAATACAAGTGCCATCAACCTCACCAAGAATCCAGTGCAACACTCAAGGACTAAACACATTGAGGTTAGATATCATTTCATTCGAGATCATGTAGCTAGTGGTAATTTAGAAATTTCTTTTATAGATACAAATGGTCAACTGGCAGATATCTTCACAAAAGCCCTACCTGAAGAGAGATTTACATCTCTTAGAAGGGAATTAGGGATGTGCAATTTGTGAAAAGATTTCTGTATTTAAATTGGCATATAAATTTTTCAGATTATAATGAAATTTTCTCTCTCTCTCTGGCATTAAGCAAAACTCAGCTTATTTACTTTATTTGACCGCTATTGTGTTAAAAGTAGTTTGACCCGTCAAACCCTTTTGTCGCTTTCTGCCGTTACCCCTTTTGGCGCCTCCTTTTTCGATAAAGTATTATTAATTAGTCAAATTGTTGTGGGAACGACTCATCTCCCACCTTTACCCTTCTTTCTCCTTTATCTGTTCGCCCAAAGCCGATGCCCTAACGATTCCGGCATCGACTCTCCGCAAGATTTGAAGCCTTCTCTTCTTCCCGCGAAGAATCCTTGAGGGCTTCCATCCCTTCCATCATCTCCTTTCTCCAGAACCTTTTCTCCACTCTACCCATGGCCGCTCCAGTGATCTCCGGAAGTGTAGGGGGCTACAGTGCTGAGTATTTGTCCCCTGAGCAGCAGGAAAGGTTTACATTCGTCAAGACGAAGGTTTGCGGAAATAAAGCAGTGGATGTACCAAATCTAGAGAAGAATGGCATGAACAGTATAGCAGAAACATTGAGAAGGATGCAGTGGATGGATATTGCCACCTTCACCGAGGTAAGCTATCCCGACCTGGTGAAAGCCTTTTATGTTTGTCTAAGGTCAGAGGCGGATGGGTCCCTTGTCTCATCTGTAAAGGGTATCCAAATTAAAGTAGATCATGAGCTTTTGCACATGTTGTTTGGGGTGAAGACTTCTGGACACAGTGGGGTTCACACAGTGAACGATCAAGCAAAGGGTCTTGGCATTATAGGTCCAGGTTTCAGGCTGAGAGACGGGAAATTAGATATCAATCAGATGACTGCATTCAACCGTCTACTTCATTTTATTATCTGCCAAATCATGGTTCCCCGCAGTGCCACTTTCTCAACTTGTACTAGGGCAGATTCGGATATGATGTTCTGGGTAATCCAGCAAAAGGAGATTAACATGGCCGAGGTCATGATGGAGAGAATGAAGTTTGCCCATGATCAAATCTGGGATACAAAGAGCAAGTTGAATGTTTCATTGCCCTATGCTCATCTACTTACCAAGATATTCAAACATTTTGGAGTAAATCTATCTGGGGCAGTTGTGGAAAAGATGGGCCAGTCTATAAGGTCCAGGAACCTAAAGAAAAGTGATTCTCAGTGCAGAATGGGATATGGACCAAGACCTCTGTGGCAGAGGGAGAGGCCATCATTGGAGATGTCCCAGAGATTCCAGAAGAAGCAGCAGATCCACCAGCAGAATTAGAGGTAGAATCAGTAGCAGTAGAACAAGCAGCAGCAGAACCTGCAGTGGAAGAACAAGCAGAGACTTCAGGATCACCTGTTATGGAGGTTGAATCTCATTCTCCAGAACTCCAATGGGAGAAGCAGTAGCAGGTGTGGCAGATCCTTTGCCCACCTCCAGAGTTGCCTCTATTCTAAGAGAGGTGTTGGACTCCTTTCCCTCCACCTCAGTTACTTCAGAAATAGGTGGACTTGCAGAAGAAGAAGCTATGGCACCAGGCCATACTGAAAATTTAACTGAAGTAAATGTCAGTTTTGAGGTGCAAACAGCTACTCATCAAGAAGTGATTATGGAAGAAGTTCCCAGCCAAGGGGAGCCAAATGCTAGAGAGTCTCAATTGTCAGAATCAGTGGCAGAAGGCCACATTGAGGAAATTGTTTTGGAAGAAGCTCCTACTCAGGGGAGCAAGAAAATGTTGAACTCAATGCTCCTATTCAGGGGGAGCAAATTGGCAATGAGGAATCTATGATGGAGAATGCTCCTGAGACAGATGCACCATCTCAGGGAATCAAGCTCCTGCCAAAGTACCTGTAAATGAAGGACCAAGTACAAGCCATGCTAATATTGAGGAGCCAGTCACTCAGAAAAGCAAAAGAAGAGTGGCTCACAGAAGGCAAAGAAGAGCCACAGGAAAGTAAATTTGAAGCCTGTTATGGAAATATTAAAGGCTCAAGGAGATATATTCATCAGTTCAGACCAGTGTCCAAGGCATTCTTGCCAGTCAAGCTACAACCACTACTGAACTATCTCAAGTCCGAAATGCTATAAGGTGGTTCAACAAGGAAATGTCAGACATGAAGTCCATGCTATCAGTAATTTCGAGGACAGGTGGTTTTTCCCTCCTCAGAGCAGACCAGCAGCTGTTCCTCGGCCACCAGGGCCACCAGCACAAGAGTCAGGGCCATCTGGGCCATCAGTGCAAGCATCAGGGCCATCTCATCAGGAATCTAGGCCATCTGGGCCGTCTGCAGTTGCCAGAGAAGGTCAAGCAAAAGGAAAGAGCCAGTAGCAGCTACCAAGGCCCCTGAAACTTCTACTCTTGCAACTCCAACCCTCTCCTCACCTTCATCTTCTTCTACAGCCCCTCCAGCACCACCAACTTTCAAACACCCTATGCCTCGCACCCAAACCTCATCCTCTCTCATTCCATCTCAACCTTCCTTCTCTCCCACTCCCTCTCAAACCTCAGCTCCATCATCACCCTCACCTTCTTCACCTCTCACTGAAACTACTCCAGTTCACCCATCTACATCTTTCAATCCCAAACATCTCTTCTATCCTCCTACTCCTCCTTCTTCTCACCTTCATTCCGGAAAAACCTCAAATTCACAGTGTCTTTGACACTAATCTTCCGGATGACTTTGAGAGAAGTACCCTCATCTCCATTCTATCCATTGCCACTCATGTCCACAGGACTGATCCTCCCAGTCCTGCCAAGAAAAAGAGGAAACATTCATCCTCTGTCAGCATCCCCTCCTCACCATTATTTCCTCCTCTTTGGTACTCTCTTACCCTCGAACCTCAGAGAAGATCCATCTATAGGGAATACCTTCAAAAATGTATCCTTTCCACTATCTATGGTATTCCTTTCCTCAACCTCTCTGAGCATCTAAACATTGTTCTTCCTCTTTGCCAGTTGTCCCACCTTCAAAAATCCAAAATCTATGAGGGCACTGAGTTCAAGACTGAAGAGCAGTGGGCCAACGTCAAGGGCAACAAGTCTCTGTACTCCAAATACTTGACTGCCCGTGCAGAAACCCTTGCCCATAGAGATCACCCACTCACTCTTTCTGAGTGGTTCATTCTTCAGCATAAGACCTCCTGGGGACCATTCATTCTGAAAGAGATCAGGATAGCCAAGAACTTCCAGTTGTACAGTGATTTCTGCTACCTGAACAAGCTGCCTGAAGTCCAGTTCTGCCAATTTCATTCAACCATAGTGCTGCTGAGATCAGATCATCCAATAAATCTTCCCCTCACAGTGGATTTTGCAAACCTCAAAGCTACCTCTCCAGTTCTTCTGCCGAAGCTACACTCCTTAGTGTTTGACTCAGATGCAGGCTCCCATGCTTTTGATATGTTTGCTAAGCAGATGGGCAGAATGTCAGCTAAGCAGGGTAGATTGCCTTCCTTTTTGCGGTTTATTTTCAGAGAATACCACTCTGGCCGCATTTCCTCCCAAGTTTTGGCTCCACTCATTTCTGAGTGTGAGAGGCTTTCTCCCTCCGCATGGGAAAAGCTCTATAAGGAATCCATCTTCAGTTGCAAGCCATCAACAGTTCCTTGTCCGTCAACATAAGCCTATTCTATCAGCAGAAGCCTTCTTGGATCTCAACTCCATAAATCCAATTCAAGAGATATATGTTCAGTGGGCAGCCAGATATACTGCCTTCTATGCCTTGAAGAAGGATCTTCTTGATCAGAAGATTTTCTATCCAATCTCTCTGGATAGATTTCTCCATCGTGCCAGTTTTGGAAAGAGCACCTACTTCAGATTCATACTGGACAGAGATCAGTATGGAGAATTCCTGGAACAGCAGCGGCAGCTATACATTCAAAGGATCATTCCAGCCATGGGTTCTTCTTTTTCAGTTGCTCCTGGTGTTTTCCACCAGATTTTTGAAGATATGGAGATCAAGGCATGGGCTGTCATTTCACAGCATGCCTCTCTTTTGTCTCCTTTGTATTATCTTGCTCCTAATTAATCCAAAGCTTTCTCTCTTCTTTGTCTCATAGACTATCTTTTTGCTTATTGACAAAAAGGGGGAGAAAACTAAAGCAACTCTGAAAAACATGTCTGTTTATTTATGCTGTTTAGTATATTTTGTCATCATCAAAAGGGGGAGATTGATGACCAAACTTTCCCATATAATTAATTCACTTATTTATATATTAATTTTGATGATTAACAAAACAATACTAATGAATTACTTGAGCCTTGAGGACAGGAAATAAAAGTAAAAGGAAGTTCAAGACAATCAGGTAAAACTCTCACTCATTCACATTTTTCCCAAGTCATTGCATCGACTTCTTCATACACTTAAACGATTTGCTCGTCGCAACGATTTCTAAGTTGTCATAACGATTTCTTAAGACCTCGTAACGATTTGCTCGTCGCAACGATTTCTTAAGTTGTCATAACGATTCTTAAGACCTCGTAACGATTTGCTCGTCGCAACGATTTCTTAAGTTGTCATAACGATTTCTTAAGACCTCGTAACGATTTGCTCGTCGCAACGATTTCTTAAGTTGTCATAACGATTTCTTAAGACCTCGTAACGATTTGCTCGTCGCCGATTTCTTAAGTTGTCATAACGATTTCTTAAGTTCATAACGATTTGCTCGTCGCAGCGATTTCTCAAGACGTCATAACGATTTCTGTATTGTTCATAACGATTTGCTCGTCGCAACGATTTCTCAAGACGTCATAACGATTTTCTGTTTTGATCACAACGATTTACTTACAGTAACGATTTGGTAAGTAATCACATCGATTTCTTTGATGCTAATAACGATTTGTCTTGCACAACGATTTCATAAGTGCTTATAACGATTTCATTATTATGATTTAATGATTCTCTGTCATAACGATTTGCCTATCAACTTATAACGATTTCATAAGTCATAAAGGCATCGGCTTTGTTCATATCGATTTCATTGTTATATCAATACTCTTTAATATACGTTGAATAGTCAAAGTCGTATCTCGTCTGTTTGACTGCTATGCATTCAATGCACTCTGAACGTATCTCTCATGCATGCAGACGATATCTTCCACTATTGTGCTATTCTGTCTACATCTTTATTTTGACAGAAAGGAGCTTTGCTAAATCTAGCAATATTTTTCCAACTGTGACTGACAATCAACGACAGCCCTAGCTGTCTCCTATTTATTGTTGATATGCTTGCAGATACCTGACAAGATTTATCTGTACAACGTTGGACACAAAAGATACAAGATATCAAAACATTTCTTTGGCGTGTACTAAAGGATAAAAGACTGAAGATCAGAAGCTTCCTTGCAGACCAGTCTAACGTACACCAGAATGAGAGACAACGATCTTTAACGTTCAAATTTCAAGTAGAAGCTTAAATACAAGACTACAAGACTGAGAAGAAAGGACTTTGAAAAGAACAACATTCTGTGATAGAGAATAGCCAATCCTTCAAGTCTTCAGTAGTTAAAACAAGAGCGAAGCACTCCATTCCAATATCTTAGCTCTTTAGCTCTCTGTGTTGAAAAAGAAATTCCTGTGAGAGCCAGTGAAGTCTTTGAGAGAAACCAGTGTCAAAATCCTTTCTCTCTCGAGGCTTGTTTGCTTCAGATTGTAGCTGTTTGAGCTAGTTCCTGAAGCTTGTTCTTGTGCTTACTTTTATTAGTTTTATTCCCTTCTGTGTGAAGGAAGACCTGGTGGTATCCAGGGCGGGTTTATTCCCTTCTGTGTGAAGGAAGACCTGGTGGTATCCAGGGTGGTTGTATTCCCTTCAGGTTGAAGGAAGACCAGTTGAGGCTGGGTGTAAGGATCCGTGAGGGGGATAGTACCCTTGATAGTGATATCCTGAGGTATTGCTCAGGGACTGGACGTAGGTCTCCTGTGGAAAGGAGTTCCGAACCAGGATAAAATCCTTGTGTCTTGTGGCTGTGTTTTGTGCGTTTGCTGTTTCATTCCCTCTAACTCTAACCTTCGTTTAAGTTGTTGTGTAATCTTTTTAGTGAACAGGTATCAATCTAAGATCTAATTTTTAATAACCCATTCACCCCCCCCCCCTCTGGGCTAGCTAGCTGGGCAACATAGCTATCTCTACTGTCTAAATGACATCAAAAGTTGATATATTCTCTCGTTGTCTATTTACAACAAGTCATACTAAAAAAAATTGAACAAAAAACCCGTTTTTCTGCTATACTCACGCTGTACTATATTTTGGAAACTCGTGCTATTTCAACACGTTGCTATTGTTCTAACTCTTACATTACTTGACTTTTCCTCGTATCTTGTGTTGTATTCTTTATTTTTAACACATAAACATTAAAGCATGCTTGATCCCTTAGATTTAAGTCCCAACTGGGCGTTATCGCTCACGCCTGCGTTCTTGGTTATGTGTCTTAGGTGAGAACCGAGGAAGATCCTTACCACCAGAGGTGGGACCGACCAGAGTGAAGTCAAGCTACCCTAGCATCTTAGGATTGTTAGAGTTTAGTTTAGACTTACTTTTATTCAATGTAATTGGCCCTATAGAATGGCTCTGATATTTTGGTTTAACGAGACTTGGAAATTATTAATGATATGAATTTGCTTTAGTATTTATTCTTGTCCAATGGTTTGATGTCTAGTACTCGCTCTGTACCTGTTTTACTTGCAACTATCTCGCGTTCTGATATTTCGCGTCTGGGCGTGACAGTTTTGTGGTATCAAAGCCTAGGTGTTCCTAAGTATAGGATGATCTAGGTTGACCAGCCTCGACTAGAGTCAATTATCATACCTATGTGAGATGTGGATAGAACCATAGGTAACTAGCTAAAATAAACTCACACACGCACGAATTAAATTCCACATCAATACCATAACAACAATTACTTTTGTAGGAACTAAGCAACCAAGATGACTGTTGAACGTGCTCAGATGAGGGGCATGCAACAAACCATCCAAGAACTCACTCGTGCGCTTCTTCAAGCGGCAACGAGGAGGAAACCACGGCGGTGCGGTGAGCTGCATCGTAACTTTAGGAGCTTGAACCCACCTAGGTTCAGTGGATCCATGATCCAGACGACTAAAGGAGACGAAAAGAATTTTCTGTCATGCAATGTGCAGTTGGGGACAAGCTACTGCTGGCCACATTCAACTGAGGATAGGATGCCCGCGCTTGGTGGGAGTCTGTGGAAGCTACCAGGGCGAATGGTCAATTCACCTGGAATGAGTTCAGGAAGCTTTCAACTCCAAGTATTTCTCTAAGCATGTCCAAGAGAAGAAGGCTGCAGAATTTACTACTCTTAAATAGAGGAGCTTGACTGTGGCTGAGTATGAAGCCCAATTTTCAAGACTGGCACGTTAATGTTGGGTTTACATGGATTTATATTTGAGATGTTTATTTTTTATGATGAGCAATCAATGAGCATTACATGCACAATACAATTTCATGAGATATGCATGTGTGAAACATGATTAGAATGACAAGTCAAGCAAATGTTAATCAAGAATCACATGTTTAATTTGATTATCTAAATGTTCACATTATCTCAATAACAATGCTCTTAAATGTAGGTGAGATTGCATGCAAGACAATGTACCAAAACAAGAGCAAAAAGATCAAGAAAAGCACTAAAGACAAGTACCTGTCGACAGCCCCAGAGATGCCTGTCGACAGCCCTGCATAGACACATCTTATAGGGCACTGGCAAGATGTTCCTGTCGACAGCCCCTCTGATGCCTGTAGACAGATCTGCACAGACAGAAAAAACAGGCTCCTGGAAAAGGTATGCCTGTCGATAGACTCAAATCACCTGTCGACAGATTCATACAGGGAACGGTCTCCCGAAAAGCCCAGTCTTCTGCCTTTTACAAGTCTGTCTACTTCTGTCGACAGATGCAATTCTTACTGTCGACAGACGAAGAGAAAATCTCAATACGAGATCTCCATATGTTTCCGAATTGGGTGTTTCATTTTCCCACGACTCTCCATACTTGAACACCCATATAAAAGGAACTCTTTGGAGTTATTTTCGTACAGAAGTAGCCACAACTCAAAACCCTAAGAAAAGTCTCAAGAGAGAAGATCTTTCTGCTGCTCTGCTTCAACCGTTCACCAGGCAACCAAAGAGACATCTTCTGAACGGGATTGAAGCTAGATTGTCCGTCTCTCAAGCTTCCTCATCAACTGATACCTGTCAAGACGAAGTGAAGAACATAGGGACGATCATCTGAAGAGTTCCACATCAGGATTTGAAATCTCAACTCTGAACTCTTCTTATCTCTGTTTTTCATATCTGTGTGTGTGGTGTTGAGTCAAGCGTCCTTGTGCTTGATTCAAGTTTGTCATGTTGTTCTGATCGTGGTTTACATCAGACGATGAGTGGTGTGTGTGTTGTAGCGAGTGAACTTGCTGATAAGCAGTGTTCTGCGTGTGTGTGTGTGGACGGTGGACGTAGGATACACAAGTTGTGTACTCCGAACCACCTAAATCATCGTGTCTGTGGTTTGAACGTTTCACGTTAGATGTTTGGTAGGCACGTTGATCTTTCACACGCTAGATAAATTGCTATTCTACTATTACAACTAACAACACATCTCAGTTTGATTTAAACTCTGTTTGAACTATCAAAAGTCTGTGTTTCCATTGAAAAGAAAGTCATTATAATTTTAATTGATAGTAATCTATTCAACCCCCCTTCTAGATTACCATATTGTATAATTCCGCACATCTTTCAATTGGTATCAGAGCGGGTTTCTCCTATTTACTGTCTTAATTGGTTGATCTCACGATCAGGAGATTCTCGATCTCATGGAATCTAACAAGGGGTATATGGCCGAGGGACATTCAGTGACCAGGCCACCCTTCTTTGATGGCACTGACTATCCTTATTGGAAAAACCGCATGCAGGTGTTTCTGAGAGCTCAAAACTTCGAGCTGTGGAAAATTTTCAGAAAAGGAGCATAACCCTTCTTGAGGACGAAGATACCTGGACGAAGGACCAGATTGCAAAGGGAACTCTCAACTGGAGTGCACTGAACATGATGCAGTGCGCTGTTCATCCCAAAGAATACTCAAGAGTCTCTACATGCACTTCAGCGAAAGAGATGTGGGACAAACTTGAACTTATCTACGAAGGTACGTCGAGGTAAGGGAAACCAAAGCAAGCATGCTAGTTTCTGAGTATGAATGTTTAAGATGAATAATGATGAAACTATCTCAGAATGTTTGCTAGATTCATGCTAATAATAAATGGATTGAAAGGTCTAAGAAAGAATACTCAGAAAGTGATTTATTGAGAAAGATACTTCGGTCTCTTCCATCCTCATGGAACACTAAGGCCACTGTCATTGAGGATTCAAAAGATCTCTCAAAGATGAAATTGGATGAACTAATTGCTCCTGATGACATATGAAATAAATGTGAAAAGGAAAGAAACTGAATAAAACCAAAAAGGTCAATTGCCTTAAAATTCAAGCAAAAGTTCCTCTAGATCCAAAAAGGATGTTCAACATGAAAGTGATGAACCTGAAATGTCTAGTGATAGTGAAAATGATGAAATGGCCATGCTCACTAGACAATTCAAGAAATTCCTCAAATTCAAAAGGAAAGGCTCAGGTAATTCCAAACCCTTCCAAAAGAAAGATTTTTCAAATAAATTTGAGTCTAACAAAAAATCTGACATTGTATGCTATGAGTGCAAGAAACAAGGGCATATGAGAGGAGAATGCCCCGAACTCAAGAAAAAGCTGAAGAAAGACAATTCACCTTCAAGAAAGCCAAGGCAATGTTGGCAACTTGGAGTGATGAAGATGAAGATGAGGACGCACAAGAAGCCTCTGGAGATGAAGAAATTCAGTGTCTAATGGCTAGAAGCGACGACTCCAATGAGGTAAACTCTTCCTTTGAAACTTATATTGTTGATGAATGGGAAGAAGCATACACTATCCTGTTTGAAAAATTCTGTGAATTCAAATCTGAAAACAAGGCATTGAAAAAGAAATCAATTCTTGTTCATAACCACACAATGATGAACAAGTTGTTGCCTTAACTAAAGAAATTGAAATGATGAAAATTGATGAGGAAGTTCACATTGAAGAAATGGACTGTTTGAAAACAAAATTGCAAGGAAGGAATTCAAAGGAAAAGGAAAGTCTGACTAACTCTCTTGAATCTCTTTAAAATGAAATAAAAGAAACTAAGAATAAGTTGGAACCAGCTGAAAAAGACCTTAAAGGAAAATCTGAAGATTTAACAAGATTTGTAAAGGGAAAGCAAAATCTTGATGCCATTCTAAGATCAAATATCTTTGTGCAAAACATGGAATTGGATATCAACCAGTAAAACAAAAGAAATGGGAGAGACTTGATAACTTCTTTTGTTGATTCTCGCCCAAGCACAAGCTATCAAGCCCTTCCAAGAATCAGAAAAGTCAAGCCAAGGGTAAGAAACAGGAAACAAAAAAATCAGTTCAGATGTAACACAACTCAGAAGTCTGTCAACAGCCCCAAGAAGGGTTGTCGACAGGTCTGGAAACATGCTTCTAAAAAAAAGTTAACCAGGCAACAAAAGGGTAAAATACCCATGCATGCTCCTAAAAATTACAAACCCATTGTCTGAGAGAATCTTCATCATGCAGTTTCTTTAAGAAACTCGGGCACAATGAAAAACAATGCTGGAACAATCCAAATAAACTAAAACTCAAACAATTTTTGATTCTGAAGCATTTACTATAGCAACCTGAATTTTTGCGAAAAAATAAAATAAAATAAAATAAAAATTTAAATAAAACCTAGCTAAAGGGATATTTAAATGAAAAGAGCATTAAATAAAAACCCATTAAATGGAAAAGAGTAATGGGCTTTGCTTAATGGACCCTCCAGAATTTATTTGGTAAAAATATGAATTTAAAATGGAGAATAATAGGAAAATACCCTAATTCGTAACTAAAGTATTACTTAATAGAAAAGAGTTATTTATACATTAAATAGCTAGTTTGTCATAATAGGAATCCTAAACCTACCCTATATGGTTTAGCACGAATTTAGATCTCATCCAAGTCTAAATAGGGATTGGAAGCAAGGAAGGAAGGTTAGAGTTAAGAAATCTCGGAATTTAGAGGAATTAGAGTAGAAATAGGAATAGGAATTCATATATGCATAAATACACCTCATAACCCTCTTGGCCGACCCTAGCTCGTTGCCAAAGGTTGCTGGATGTGGGGAAGAGGTCAAGGAGGAGAGGATCTCGTGGGAAGAAGGTGTTCTTGAAGCTCTTCCTCCTTTTGTGGGAGTTTCAACCATAGAAGACAAATAAATCCAAGGTAGGCATTCTCACAAGCATAAACTATGAAACTTTTTCTGTAGGTTCTTCCTACCCTCTTGAACGAACCCCCAAGTTTCATATTTTTCCATCCATCCTATCTTTTGTTCTTAATTTCTGAAGTTCTGCAAACATGATAACCCCGAGACATCATGTTAAATCCATATCTCCTTGTATACTTGATCCCATGCTATGAAATTTTTATTGTAAATATTTGATCTTGTTAGGGATCTTTGACCCCGAAAGCCCTAATTTCTGTTGAGCATATTACTCGAATTAAATCCATCTTACTCCCTGTGTCATGTTCTATGTTACTCGTTCTTGTTCGTTCTCAAACCATGTTCAAACCATGCTCCCTCTCGAATCCCTATTTACTGGAAGTACTCTCGCATGTCTAGTTTCATTTGCCACTGATTTCATGATTTTTCATCGCATATATATTTAGTTATGATTTTCTGAACGACCCTATATCGAAAATTGATATCCCTGGTCCGCAATCCAATGTCTGGTCTGACTCCTATCAGAGTCAGCGCAGACAACCAGAAGGCGACGCCTCGATATGTCGTTTTCTGGGCTCCGATTGCGACAGCTTACCTGTCGCAATCAAGAAGGCGACAGGTGAGCCGTAGCGTTCTCAGAACCCGATCTGCAAGCCATGTCGCGACCCTTACATGCCCCTGTCGCTTTCTGCTTGGCACCTGTCGCGATCCTTACAACCCTATGTCGTCTTCACAGGAATTTTGGTGAAAACCCATAAAAATATTACGCCTTTTTACAGTTATACCCTCAGTAAAAACCTTGCCTAAAAATGGAGCAATATTGAATAATTTTAAATACATCTTCACGACTTATTTCTATCTATGATTTCTCTTACACATGCACACACATGAACCATCCATATATGGCTGAAACCTTGCATAAAATATCTCATAATGTATTTGGTAATTTATTGAAATAAAGTACATTAATTGCCCTATTTTTAAAAGGTCTTGTATTATTTCTATTTCTCGCGTTGTTTATGTACCGATATCGACGCTCCACTGTTCTAGAATTCCTCTAGAACATCGAGCACCTGTTTTTATATACACACTTTACTTGGCTTGTGGTGAACTCTCCGTCGGATATTCCTTTCGCCGGACTAGTGAACTCTTGCACAAGGCCTCCGTAAGTCTCCTCTGATCATGGATTCCCACATGGTCGACGAGCCGGTTGTACTCTAACACCTATGATACCCTTTAGGGATCAATATGATCCAAACGGCTATTAGAAGTTCACTCTTACCTTGAATCACGTCGAACCTCTGGACTTGTGCATAACATGGCCAACGGAAAGATCGTGAATTCCACCTGACTGCCAATACGATGTGCGCGTGTTGTGCAACTGTTACTATCGCCTGTTTACTCGTCACATTACGTGCAATGTTCCCTAGCTCTCATATGTACTCTACTCGCTCGTCTATTCACGTTCACTCCACTTTTTCGTCTATTCATCTAGTGCTCTCATCTACTTCTTGGTACTCTATATTGGCCATTGATTGATTGTCTAAAGATAAACAATATAACCAATGCCTGACAATATATAAAGGGCCCGATCTGGTCCTGGGATGTGCGCCCGAAAGTGCTAGTGCCCATGGGAGTTAAATGATCAGAGTTTTGGCATTACACTCAAGTACTATCTATCTCGACTATCTATATGACAATCAAAAACAAAAAACGTGCTATACTCTCTCGATGTTTAGAATGACAAACAAGTGCTATACTCTCTCAATGTCTAGAATGACAACAAGTGCTATACTCGTCGTGCTATTACTATACTTGTGCTAGTTGTGCTATGGCCATCCTGTTATTCGTGTTATACTCGATACTTGTGCTACTTTGGAAACTATACTCGCTCTCGTGCTATTGTGTTATCTCTTGCTATATTTGACTCTCTTGTACCTGCTGTCTTTAGATACTCTGCCATTAATGCATAATTATTTAAGCCTGCTTGAGCCTGAGATTTAAGTCCTACTGGGCGTTATCGCTCACCCTACGTTATTTGATGTTGTGTTCTTAGGTGAGACCGAGGATGACATATACACTACGAGGAAGGGAATGACCAAGAGTGAAGCCAGGAGTACCCTCGAGTCATTATGTTATCCTAGAGTTGTAGTTAGTTTTTCCTTTATTGAAATGTAATTGGGCCCTATAGATTGGCTCTGATATTATGGTTGTAACTAGACATTTGAAAAGTTATTAATGAGAAAGATTTGATTTTATGCAATGGTTTGATGTCTAGTATTTGCTCTATACCTTTTCTTGCAACTGCCTTCGCGCTCCGATATTCCCGTTGGGGGGCTGACATTTACTTTTTGGCATGAATGATACATTGGGACCCAAGTAATTGGGTACCAAAACCTCTTGTCTGATCCACATATGCAGGAATGCCTAGCAGCCCAACATCAAAACAAATGGTACCTGGACAGTGGCTGCTCGAGCGCATGACGGGCGACAAAGACAATTTTTGTTTGCTGGTGGAAAAAGACGGAGGTCAAGTTGTTTTTGGAGGTAACAATAAAGGCCAGATCATTGGTTCAGGTAAGTTGTAAGTATGCCTCCAACTTAATAGACAATGTACTATTAGTTGATGGTCTTCACCATAACTTGCTTACATAAGCCAACTGTGCGATAACGGTCATAAAGTTGTCTTTGAATCAATTCATGTCAAATTGTAAATAAGAAACATGAGTCTTAAATTTTTTGGAAAAAGAGTTAACAACATTATTTGGTTGATCTAGATGATCTTGAAAATGAAAATTTGTGTCTTGTTGCAAGTAAACAGGATGAGCTTACCTTGTGGCATCGTAGGCTGGGCATGCAAGTTACAATCTCTTGCACAAGATCATGAGGTTGAAACTGTTAAATGGACTTCCTGAAATTTCTTTCAATAAGAATGAAAATTTTTGTGATGCATGTGCACAGGGAAACACAAACCCGGAAATCCTCAAATCAAAAGCACCGGTAAGTACCTCGAAACCTTATGAACTGTTGCACATGACCTTTTTGGACCTACTAGAATACTGAGTCTCAATGGCAAACATTTGTTTTTGTCATTGTAGACGATTTTTCTAGGTTCACTTGGGTAAAATTTCTGGCTCACAAAATGAAGCACTAAAAATCTTTGAAGAATTCTTTAAAAGATTGAGCATGGAAATGTTAATAAGATATGCTCAATCCGCACTGATCACGGGGGAGAGTTTGATAACAACTCATTTTATGATTTTTACAGGCACAAGGAATAGAACCACATGTTTCCTCTCCAAGGACTCCGGAGCAAAGGGTAGTGGAGAAAAGAACATAACCCTGGTGGAAATGGCTCGTACTCTTTTGGTCGAAAGTCAACTCACAAGAAGTTTTTTGGCAGAGGCGGTAAACACCTCGTGCTACATTATCAACAGAGCCATGGTAAGAACGTGATAAAGCAAACCCCCTATGAACTGCTAAAAGGTAAGAACCCAGTATTGGGTATTTCAGAGTTTTTGGCTCAAAAGTGTTTATTCATATAATGATAAGCTTATTTAGACAAATTTGAAGCCAAAAGTGATCAAGATGTTTTTCTTGGATACTCAAACACTCTAGAGCATATAGGGTTTTTTTACGTTAAGAATAAAACTGTGGAAGAAACTCCACATGTTGTTTTGATGAGTATCATGCAAAAACTAACACTGAAAACCTTCACAGGACTCAACACGGGGATGCAGAAACAACACTTGAGGACTACAAGCAAAAGCAAAAAATTCTAAAGCAGTTTCTAAAATAAAAGTGGATATCTTCGCAGGTACAATGATGAAGATGACGAAAATCTGTTCAGAAAACAAAAGGCTGAATCTAAAGAAGATCCCAAGAGGAAGAGCCTCAAGATGAAACTCCTCAAGCACACCCTCCTCCAGAACAACCTCCAGAAGATCAACTTCCACAAGTCCAAGATCAATCCGTCCTTTAACAATCACCAATGTGAGGTATTCCAAAGATCACCCACTTGAGAATGTGTTAGGGAATATAATGATAAAGTTCAAACTAGGCCTCATGTTAGACAAATAGTTGAACAAGATCATTAGCTTTTGTCTCTCAAGTGGAACCAAAAATGTTGAAGAGCCCTAAAAGAAAATTCATGGATTGATGCTATGCATGAGGAACTTGGTCAATTTCAAAAACATGTCTGGAGTTTAGTTCCCAAAACCCCTGAAATTTCTGTCATAGGAACAAGATGGGTCTTTAGGAATAAACTAAATAAGAGGGTAAAGTGGTGAGAAATAAGGCTAGACTGTAGCAAAAGGATACAATCAAGAATTTGGTGTGGACTTGAAGAATCCTTTGCCCTGTAGCTAGACTTGAAGCAGTGAAAATCTATTGGCATATGCTGTTCACATAAGTTCAAACTTTTTCAAATGACGTTAAAACTGCTTTCTTGAATTGCTACATCAAAAGGAAGTCTATGTCTCTCAACCACCTGTTTGGAAATTCTGAAATGCCTAACCATGTTTATAAACTGCACAAGGCTCTCTATGGTTAAACAGGCACCCCGAGCTTGGTACGACAGACTGAGCAACTTTTTGGTGAGTAAAAATTACTCAAGAGGTAAAGTGGACCAAACTCTATTTACTAAGATGTTCGCAATCATATAATTGTTGTTCAAGTTTATGTGGACGACATTATATTTGGTTCCACTAACCCATCACTGTGTGAGGAGTTTTCCAACATATGCACAGTGAATTTGAGATGAGTCTAATGGGGGAGCTTCAATTCTTTCTTGGATTGCAGGTGAAGCAACATGAAGATGGCTTCTTCATTAATCAAGAAAAATATGTAAAGGAGCTCTTGAAACGTTTTCAGTTTGAGCAAGCCAAACCTGCTTCAACACCAATGAGCACAAGCATAAAATTGAAAATGGATGAGAAAGGTAAACCGGTAGATGCAAAGAAATTCCGAGGTATGATTGGCTCACTCCTTTATCTTACTGCAAGTAGACCCGATATACAATTCAGTGTTTGCCTTTGCGCTACATATCAATCTAGTCCAAGGAAAGCCATTTGGTTGCAGTTAAGAGAATATTCAGATATCTCTCAGGTACGTATGATTGGGTCTTTGGTATCCAGCAAGAAGTAGTTTTGACTTGATATCATATTCTGATGCTGATTATGCTCGATGTAGATAGACAGGAAAAATACTAGTGGTACTGCCAATTACTTGGTGGTTGCATGGTTTTGTGGGCATCCAAGAAGCAACACTCGGTTACACTCTCCACTGCAGAGGCAGAGTATGTTGCTGCGGGGAGTTGTGCGGCTCAAGTGTTGTGGATAAAAAGTCAACTATTTGACTACAATATTGACATTGGATGCACACCTATCTTATGTGACACACTAGTGCCATCAATCTTTCAAAGAACCCAGTCCACACACTCTAGGACAAAACATATTGAGATTCGTCATCACTTCTTGAGAGATGAAGTAGCCAACAAATCCTTGGAGCTAAGCTTCATACCCACTGATAAGTAATTAGCTGATATTTTCACAAAACCATTGGCTGAGGATAGATTCACAACATTTGAGAAGAGAATTAGGATTGTGTAATTGTAATGAAACCCATACCAACTTTGAAGTATATGTTCTTTGTGTGCACCGACTATGAGGTATATCAAATGGTGATCTGTGGAAGAATAAGTTATGCTTGTTTGGAAACTCTCATTATGTGTGAGAAAACATTCTCCGCCACGTATCTATAGTCAAGTTATAAATAGGGTCATCTACTTTGAATTAGGTATGTGGATTCTTTTCAATTTGCTCATTCACTTTTGCACACAAATGGATTTTTGTTTGATGGTCTGTCCTTATTCATGAACTTGTCTGCAATTGCTTGCTAAACTTGTGTAAATGTGTCTTGAATTGCTTGCATGATTGAGTCTTCACATGCACACACTAGGGGAGTAAGTTAGGCTAGGTGAATAAAATTCATAAGGGATACCCTTCTTATTCCTGTTATTTATCCCTCAATATTCTGGTTCACATCACTCTCATTCAAAGCCTTAAAGCTGAAGTTTCAAAGCCCCTGTCGACAGCCCCAACAGCCTGTCGACAGATATGCCTTCACAGAAGTCCGAAAATACCCTGTGTGCATCTGTCGACAGCCACTTCTTCTGCTGTCGACAGCAGGGCACAGTTCCGAACACATCATTCTTCAGTCTGTTCACATCTGTCGACAGACCACTATGTACCTATCGACAGACTCCACCTACCTGAACTTAGTTAATTCACACTGTCTGAATCTGTCGACAGGCACCCAAAGGCTGTCGACAGATGCACCTCTTGCTGAGATTTACTTGTCCTGCCTCCACATACTTCATCATGAGCATGCTTCAATAATGTATCTAAGGTGTAATTGGTGACTTACTTATGTTATAATCTTTCATATCCACATAATATCAACGACATTGTCCACATCACAATGATTTTGACATACCATTCTTTTGTAAGTCTAGGTTGCATCATTTTGAGTACATTTAACAAATTACATAAATCTAATCTAACTCACTTGCATAACTCCCTTGGGACTATCATGTTTTTAAGTTATGTGCTAAGTCAAAGGTATTGATGCTATGTCTTGCATTGGCTTTTGGGCATTATCTAACTCTTGACCTTGATTTTCAAAATAACAACAAATAGGAGAAAAGCTACCTATTTCACAAAAAAAAAAAAAAATCAGTGTATCAAACTCAATGAGGGAATAAAGGCAGAGCAATGATGAGTATTGCTGAGTAACCGGGGATATGGGCATCACTAATGTCTGTCTTCGCGTCAAAAGGCTTACTCCTTATCTCTGTATAATGGTCTGATGGTCACTTACACCTGAGTAACTAGGATACTGGCATTACCCATGTCTATCTTCACGTAAAAAGGTCATAGTGATCCTAATTACCACTTTCTCTTTTACTGGTTGTTTAGATACAAATTACAAAAGAAGAATAGAGTGTAGCCTCCTCAATTTTTCTTTTTCAAAGCCAAGCTGTTGTTAATGACAATTGCCCATGTAGCCATCCTTTTCATACACCTTTTGACTGTCACATACTAAGAATATGTTTTCTTTTGCAATGGTTTTATTCAAAGCGGTCTATTTTATTCTCCTATGTCTTTTTATTCAGTGTAGTCATTATGTTGCAACTTGAGAGTCGGGAATATTATTTCACAACCATTGTCGATAATTGACATGTCCTAATTATTAGTGGGTATTACATTTTATAATGTGTATTTACCTATTTTTTCATCTTATATACATTGGACGCTCCTTGCCTTGAAATTTTGTCAAAATACCTCACTGGCACATTTCTGCAAGTGCCTGTTGATAGGGCACTGTTCACCTGTCGACAGCCGACGGCAGACCTGTTTTTGGAAGCCCAACGGGCGGCCATCAGGGCGGATTTCGTGGGTCCCAGTCCTTTCAAATCCCTTCCCACTTTCTTTAAAAGGACCCCATGACCCCTTCCTCCCTTTTCCACTTCCCAAAAACTCCCTCCTCCTCCATCTTCACACCCAACCCTCCTTCTCCAAGGCGCAGAGCAGAGTCTCCATCTTCGGGTGTCTTCTCCTGCTCGTGCTTCCTTCACCTTTCACATCCCTTTCTACTCCAAGCTCCCTCTTTCTGATGGCTCCCAGGGCAAGAAGCTTGTCTCCCGTTGCCGTCCTCATTCTCCCCAAGCGGCGAGGGTTCCAGGGCTCAAACCGAGCGCCGGACGAAGCATCGGGATGATCGGCTGCCTGAACTTCTTATTCCTCTAAATTTGCAACTTCTCAATGTTCACGGCACCTTCACCAACTTCGTGCAGCCCAGATATGTTGATTTCGTGTCTCTCGAAGACATGTTCCCAGGGTGCAGCCACTCTTTGACACCCAGAGCTGGTCTCCCTCTGCTATTCTCACAAGCGGTACTCTCCCATCGCTGTGACGGAGTTCTACAACAACCTCCGGGAAACCACTCACGGTGATCTTTATACCAGGTGAAAGGCACCCCGTTTCTGATCACTCCTAATCTTTTCTCCGTTGCACTTCAAATTCCAAATACTGGCATTGATATCATGCAACATCATCCTTTGGCATCTGAGTACTACACACTCATCACTCAGCAGCCATACGATTCTTCTAAAGATCGTGTGCAAATGAATGCCAACTCCTTTTCTCCTCTTCATCGTCTCATCCACCACATCTTCACCACCATCATAGTCCCCAAGGATGGTAGTCGGGAACTTGTGACTGCCATTCACAATCCCTTTTTCACGCCTTTCTTAACTGTGAACAAGTCAACTACCCCTCCTTTTACTCTCTCACATCTGAGTATGCCTTCGCAATTCCAACAGTTCTATGCCTTATGCATGTCCATCACTTCTCTTCTTTTGTTCATCGGCATCCAAATCTGCAAAGAAGAGATGACAAACCTTAAGTCTCGTAGCTCCTTTGATCTCACTGCTGCTCACAGAATGGGCTACAAATTGGTGATGGGGTTGTATCACGAGAACTCAAGGGTAAGGGACCGGCAATTGCTGAGGATGCTAATGACGACTCCCAGTCTGAGCCAATAGATGCTCGGGAGATGAAGATGAAGATGCTGCTGATGACCAAGCGCCTGCTGAGCTCTCTCTTGAGATTTTATCACTGCTCAAATGGCACAAATGCAGCTTCAAATGACCACAGGCTTTGAGCACCTAAATGAACGATTGGACATGTTAATTCAAGCATTGAAGCACTGGCTGACACTCAAGTCCAGCTTCAGCTCAGACTTACTAGACTCTCCACCGGATTCATGATATTCTTCAGGCCTCTGCACCGCCTGGCAATGATGCTGCTTAGAGAATTTAGGTGTCCCACTGTGTCTTGGTTGTGGTCATGGTCTTGTTCTTGATGTACTAGTTTGCTTTCTTGGTCATGTTACTCTCTTCCTTGCACTTCCTTTTGTCACGTTGTCACTACATTCTATAACTGTGTGTAATGCTTGACATTCAATGAAAATCATAGTTATTTGCTCTATTTATGAGTGCATGGCGTGTCTTTTTGAATGTTGTCAAAAGGGGGAGAAACATTAAGGTGTGCATTAATTGAAATTTTGTCATCATAAAAAAGGGGGAGAATGTTGGGTTTACATGGATTTATATTTGAGATGTATGTTTTTGATGATGAGCATCATGAGCATTACATGCACAATACAATTTCATGTGATATGCATGTGTGAAAACATGATTAGAATGACAAGTCAAGCAAATGTTAATTAAGAATCACACATTTAATTTGATTATCTAAATGTTCACATTATCCTCACTAACAATGCTCTTAATGTAGGTGAGATTGCATGCAAGACAATGTACCAAAACAAGAGCAAAAAGATCAAGAAAAGCACTAAGACAAGTACCTGTCGACAGCCCCAGAGATGCTTGTCGACAGCCCTGCACAGACAGATCTTATAGGGCACTGGCAAGATGTTCCTGTCGACAGCCCCTCTGATCCTGTCGACAGATCTGCACAGACAGAACACACAGGCTCCTAGCAAAGGTGTGCCTGTCGACAGACTCAAATCGCCTGTCGACAGATTCATACAGGGACTGTCTTTTCAGAAAGCCCAGTCTTCTGCCTTTTACAAGTCTGTCTACTTCTCGGAAGATGCAATTCTTGCTGTCGACAGACGAAAGAAAATCTCAATACGAGATCTCCATATGTTTCCGAATTGGTTGTTTCATTTTCCCACGACTCTCCATACTTGAACACCCATAAAAGGAACTCTTTGAGTTATTTTTGTACAAAGCAGCCACAACTCAAACCCTAAGAAAAGTCCAAGAGAGAAGATCTTTTCTGCTTCTCTGCTTCAACCCGTTCACCCAGGCAACCAAAGAGACATCTTCTGAACGGATTGAAGCCAGATTGTCCGTCTCTCAAGCTTCCTCATCAACTGATACTTGTCAAGACGAAGCTTGAAGAACATCTGGACGATATCTGAAGAGTTTCACATCAGGATTTGAATCTCAACTCTGAACTCTTCTTTATCTCTGTTTTTCATATCTGTGTGTGTGTGTTGTTGAGTCCCAGCGTCTTGTGCTTAATTCAAGTTTGTCATGTTTTCTGATCGTGGTTTACATCAGACGACGTGAGTGTGTGTGTGTTGTAGAGCGAGTGAACTTGCTGATAAGCAGTGTTTTCTGCGTGTGTGTGTGGACGGTGACGTAGGATACACAGTTGTGTACGCCGAACCACTTAAATCATCGTGTCTTGTGGTTTGAACGTTTCACGTTAGATGTTTGGTAGGCACGTTGATCTTTCACACGCTAGATAATTGCTATTCTATCTACTTACAACTAACACACATCTCAGTTTGATTTAAACTCTTTTTGAACTATCAAAAGTCGTGTTTTCCATTGAAAAGAAGTCATTAAATTTTAATTGATAGTAATCTATTCAATCCCCCTTCTAGATTACCATATTGTATAATTCTGCACATCTTTCAATGCTGAACATCTGTGAATACGAAAGGATGAAGGCTAAGCGCTCTCTCAACGGCCTTAGACCACAATACATCACTCACTCGCCCCTCTCAACATCCAGACTTATGCTGAGATGGTAAAGAAGCTCAACTACTAGAAGATGCTACGGACTTTACTGACCGTATCAAAAGGAAGTTCATGAAGAAGGAAATGACATCTGTTCATCACCTGCTAAGCCGACCAAAGGCAAGAAGTGTCACTTCAACATCACGGAGGGACCCAGCCAAGAAAGGAAACCCAAAGCTATTGTCCCCATCACTTCAGCGAAAGCAACTGCACGCACTGTGACAAGCTAGGTCACACAATAGATGATGCTGGAGGAAAGTCAGCGCATGTCTGCACTGTGGAAGCCGCGAGCACCGCATCCCAGAGTGCCCCTACTGAAGAAAAATGAAAGGACCCTAATGTGCCTAAGAAACAGGGCAGACTGCAAGCCCTGCATGATTAAGAGCCCACTGAGGAAGGTGGCATGGTAGAAGGTACCCTACAAGTTTTCTCTTTATCAGCATTTGTTTTATTTGATACTGGAGCAACTCATTCATTCATATCTCAAAACTTTGCTGATACTCTTAATCTAAACTATATCCATGTGATGTGAGTTCTCTGTCACAACCCCACTAGGAAAAAGGAAATTGAACAAATACTTTCCATCTGTCGATGTATGATCGGAGACCATAGCCTAAAAGACACCTGATGTGTATGCCCATGAAAGCTATGATGTCATTTGGAAGCCGACTGGTTGTCCACTTCTGGCAAGTGTCGATTGTAAAAAGGGAAGTACTTTTAGTGATTTCGTAAATTGTCATTCACACCGGGATTAGACAAAGAGATGATATCTCTAGTCTCTGCCATAAAGGCCCACAATATGATAAGGAAATGTTGCATTGCTTTCCTTGTGGCCATAGTAGTTGAAAAGAAGCCCTAAATAGAAGACATACATATAGTCAAGATTTCCTAGATGTGTTTCCCGAAGATCGCCAAGGATTCCCCTGGAACGAGATGTCAACTTTGCCATAGAGTTGATCGCTGGAGCTGCCCCGGTATCACGACAACTGTACCGGATGTCACTTGTCGAGCTAAAGGAATTGAGGCGCAACTGATGGAGCAATTAGAGAAGGGTTCATCAGACCAAGTACTTCCCATGGGACACCTGTGCTATTCGTTAAGAAGAAAGATGGATCGATGAGGCTATGCATCGACTATCGTCAACTCAATCAGCTAACCATCAAGAATAAGTATCCATTGCCTCGGTCGATGAACTTTTCGACCAAATATCTGGAGCTCAATATTTCTCCAAGATTGACCATCGATCTGGCTATCATCAAATGAGGATCAAGGATGACGATATCTTCTTCAAAACGGCTTTCAGGAGCACGTATGGACACTTGAATTCGTCGTTATGCCTTTTGGTCTAACCAATACTCCTGCAGCCTTTATGCAACTCATGAACATCATATATCGGCCATACCTTGACAAGTTCGTGGTCATCTTCATGACGATATCCTTATATATTCAAAGACAAAGAAGAACATGAAGAACATCTGAAGGTAGCACTGCAAGTCTTAGCGACAACAAGCTGTACGCAAAGCTGAGCAAGTGTGAATTCTGGCTCGAAGAAGTGTTCTTCTTGGGCCATGTCATCTCAAAGGACGGCATCTCCGTTGATCCCTCCAAGTCGAAGCTGTACTCATTGGGAGAGACCACCAACGTCACAGAGATAAGAAGCTTCTTAGGACTGGCTGGCTACTACAGGCGG
>CM024758.1:134466872-134530549 GCA_014218235.1 Colocasia esculenta | reverse complement strand
AGTATACTTCACCCAGAGGGATCTAAACTTGAGGCAGCGCCGTTGGATGGAGTATTTGAAGGACTACGACCTAACCCTCTCCTATCACAGGAAGGGCTAACGTCGTAGCCGATGCTTTGAGTAGGCGTGTGCGCTTGAGTTCGCTGATGGTCAGAGAGTGGAGGCTATTCGAGGAGTTGTCCCAGGGAGTGTTCGTTCTGCGAGGACCAGGAGACCGTGTGCAGTGGCGCAGGTTGTCAGTTCGGCCGTCAGTGTTCAGGCAGGTGTTGCAGGCCCAGCAGGCAAACCCTCAGTTGGCAGACGTTTTGCAGATGCCAGATGTGAGCTCAATGCGGACAGCGAGGTCAGGTTTAGAGGCCGCTTGTACGTTCCGGAGGAGGCGCGTCAGGCAGTTTTGTTAGAGGCTCACAGATCGAGGTATGTTGTTCATCCTGGTTCCACCAAGATGTACCATTGCTTGAGGAGGTCCTTCTGGTGGCTAGGGATGAAGAGGGGCGTGGCAGAGTTGTTGCTCGATGCCTTACTGTCAACAGGTGAAGGCCGAGCATCAGCGTCCTGGTGGTGAGTTGCAGCCGTTGCCGTTCCTGAGTGGAAGTGGGACGACATCACCATGGACTTTGTGGTTGGTTTGCCCCGCACCCCGCAGAGGCACGATGGTACCAGGGTGATTGTGGATCATTTGACCAAGGCAGCGCACTTTCTTCCGATCAGGATGTCGTGGTCAGTGGACAGGTTAGCCAGGATGTACGTGGACAGAGTTGTTTCGTTGCACGGGATCCCAGTTTCAGTCGTCTCCGACAGAGATCTGAGGTTCACGTCAGGGTTTTGGCGCAGTCTTCAGAGAGCACTGGGTACAGAGTTGAGGTTCAGCACATCGTACCACCCTCAGACAGATGGTCAGTCAGAGCGGACCATTCAGACACTGGAGGACATGCTGAGAGCGTGTTGTTTAGACTGGAGCGGCACGTGGGAGTCGCACATTCCGATGGTGGAGTTTGCGTATAAAACAGTTATCACTCGAGCATCGGAATGGCACCATACGAGGCTTTGTATGGTCGCCGTGCAGGACTCCACTTCTCTGGTTCGAGGTTGGAGAGAGGCAGCTTTTTGGACCAGAGTTAGTTCGAGAGTTAAGCAGTGTGCAGACACAGTCAGTGTGATCAGGCAGAGGCTTCGGGCAGCACAGAGCAGACAGAAGAGCTACGTAGACATCCGCAGGAGGCCGTTACAGTTCAATGTAGGTGACCTCGTGTTCTTGCGGGTCTCGCCGACCAAGGGTGTCATGAGTTTGGCAGGAAGGGAAAGCTCAGTCCCAAGTACGTTGGCCTTTCCTATCACAGAGAGGGTCGGTGAGGTGCTTACAGATTGAGTCTTCAGCAGAGCTAGCAGGTGTGCACAGTGTCTTCCATGTTTCGCAGAGAAGGTACGTTGCAGATCCTTCACACATGTTAGACTACTCGTGACTGAAGGTAGCGCCAGACTTTTCAGTGCCAGAGTACCCGGTCAGAGTCGTCGACCGCAGAGTGCAGCAATTGTGCAGGAAGCAGATTTCACTGGTGAAGGTCGTTTGGGAGAACTGCGTTGGTAGAGAGGCAACCTGGGAGCGCGAGGATGAATGCTGGAGCAGTTCCCCTATTTGTTTGATTGAGTGGTATGTTACTTCCTTTGTACTGCTTTCCGGTTTGAGACCGAGTTGTTTTCATTCGAGGACGAAATGTCTTAAGGGGGGTGGGATGTAAGACTCGGCCCTTTGAGCCCTTGGCCCTCCTCAAGGTCGCGACAGGCGCCTGGCCGCGACATGGTCGCGCCAGAGCGGCCTGCCGCGACAGCATTGGCAGTTCGTATCGCTGCGAGGGTGAGCATCGCGTCCTTGTCGCATCACCCTGGCTGTCGCGACTGTGTTCTGACACGACTTGACCGCTGTCCTGTCTGTCAGAATGGTCGTGTTGGGTGGCAGGGTCATCGGCGTTGACGCGACCTGCCAGGCCGTCGCGACTGCTTTTCCGGTCTTTGAGGTTTGACCGTGCTTTTAGTGTCGCGCCTTGGATGGCGGCCGTGACATGGTCGCGACGCTTGTGGGCGTCGCGACAGTGCCAGTGTCGCGCCGGGCCGCTACGTCGCGTTCTGGGGGCCATCGGTTCAAAACCGAAGGTGTGCCCATTTCCCTCTGTCGCCCTTTTCACTATTTCTCCCCTCTCTCGAGTTCCCTTTCGTTTCTCGGCGTTCCCTTTCGCTCGTGGTGCTCGTGCTGAGGCGTGGACGTGCTGTTCGTGCAGGACGTGCTCAGGTTGTCCAGTGCGAGGAGGAGGAGGAGTTCGTTCCTACGAGAAGGCCATATCGGGTTCGTTCTTCGTGTGGAGGTAGGGACTCTTGATCCTCTCGCCCTAAGCATGATCCCTTCCCCCTCTTGACCGTGGTTTCCTTGTGGTTTGGGGCTTGGGAGTGTGAGAACTCCATGCTCGAGTTGAGTGAGGTTTCCTTCGAGCGTAGATCCATGCTTTGAGGGATCGTGGGTGGTTTGGTGGATTTATAGCTTTGTTACATGTTGTGCATGATCCCCTTCCCCCTTGTGAATGTTGTTTCGTGTTTTGGGGAGGGTTCCTAGAGAGACTGCTCTGGAACCCTGCTCGACTAGTGACGCGGTAGCCTCAGAGGCCGCGATCATGTCGCGGCGGTGCGCCCGACCGCGACATGGTCGCGACGCTCCTGAGCGTCGCGTCCCGGTTGCGACCTGCTAGGGCGTTGCGACATGGTCGCGATGGCCCGCTGCGTCGCGACCCCGACCGAGAGACAGGTTTTGGCCTCTTTCCGTTTCCGCTCTTCTTTTACTGTTCCAGTGGCACTTGTGCTAGTTCCCTAGTGCGGTCTACACTAGTCTTTCGCCCGGTGCTCGGCACTTGAGGGCTTGTTCCGTGTGAGAGGTTGTTACCGTTGCCTGGGACCCCTGTCCTCGGGAGCCTGTTGAGGGAGTACTCCGGGCTACGAGTGTGCTCGAGTTGGCAGCCACCAGGCAGACTCTGGAGCTTAGGGGAAAACGGTGGTTTAGGGCAGTGGCGTGTGAGTCACTTGCAGAGCTCTCGTGGGTGGTCTGGGACGCCGAGGACATTTAGGAGTTCTACCCGATGCAGGCCAGCCAGTCCTTCTTCTCACTGCTTGCTCCTTACGGCCCAGAACCGTTTGGAGAGGTCAGGCGTGGGACCGTAGTCCGGCCAGACTACGTCGGTTACTGTTGTGTTACTTGTGTTCCTACCTCGCTCTGACGAGACGTGAGGGTCAGGACCCGGGTCGAGGGTTAAGACGTCGGCGGACGCACCTGACCGCGACTATGGTAGTGCTTCCGTAGCTAGTGTTCTTTGTCCAGGCAGAGTTCCTTCCGTCTGTGTTACTAGCAGTGTGGAGGTCACGAAGAGCGTCGTACGGAGTTTCCGACCGTGTGCACTTTCCGTACCGTGCTAGTTGTAGTTTGCTTCCGCAGTTCGTTTGTAGGTAGAAGATATAAACTACTGTCTTTTCATTTGATATTATATTCTCCTGCCTGTTTAGAGCCAGTAGGAGATTGGTAGTCCCTACTAAGCTTCTGTTGTGAAGCTCATCCCTCCTTTTCCAGGTGAGACTCTCAGCAGCGGCAGGGCGCGCGCCGGGCAGAGGAGACGGGCGGTAGTCGGAGTCCCCGTAGCTAGCAGTGGTCCCCGTTTTTCAGTGTACATCACCCTCGGGGTATGCCCCTAAGGGACTTGTTCTTTCCCTGCCTTTTACTTGTACTAGCGTGCGTGCGTTGGAACTGTACTTAGAGCGGTACACAGCGGTCTCGCTCTCTTTTCTGATCCGCCTGTACGCTTCTAGTTTAGCAGTTGACGTTACTTCCGTTACATATCCTGTTAGACGTAGATTATAGCCCTTCCGGGTCCCGGAGAACGTGGGCGGAGGCCGCGAAAATCGGGTCCTCGGCGTGGGCCGAGGGTCGGGTTCTCGGGTCGTTACACTGCTGGTACTGCCCTTCTGCTGCTGACAAGGTGCCTGCTGCTGGCGAGGATATTGATACTGAGGTAGCTGCTGCGCGTACTGTACTGGCTGCTGCTGCTGCGGAACTTGCCCCATTGGGCAACCCCTCCAGAAGTGGCCCGGCAAACCACAAGTGTAGCAAACTGCCTTTTGTCTGCCCTGCTCAGCTCCCTGCTGGACTGACTGCTCCGCAAACCTGGACTGGCACTTCTGCTGCTTCCCCCGACCACCACCTTGTGTGGTCATCTTCTTGAACCTTGAGCGCAACCCGGAACTGCCTGAACTGCTTGAGCCCAAAGAAGAAGAGGTCGCGCTACCGCGACTACTTGCTGGGCACTGGTACAGTGAGGACCTGGAAGAGGCTCCTCCCTGCTACTGCTGCTGCTGCTGCTGGGGCTGCCAGGTCTCTCTCTCCAAGGCGGTGGCCTTAGCCACGGCTCTCCTAAGGTGGTACACGTGTGAGCTATCACACCCCACCTCAAATCTGGCCTCAGTCTTGAAATGAATCTTCTGCACAAACCTGCTCATGCCTGCTACATGAGGAACATGCCTCAACAACAGACGAACCTCTGATAGTATGAGAAATAGTGAGATCGCCCTGCACCAACTCGTGTGGAACATGTCTCGTCTCTCACGTCGAGCGTAGTCAGGGAAGTACTCGCTGTGAAAGACCTCTAAGAACCGCTGCCAAGTGATCTGATCCAACTGCTGCCCCTGGAAGTGAGTGCACCTCTGAACTCTCCACCACTCATGGGCTGCACCCTTGAGCTGGTACACCACCAGTCTGACCTGGTCCTTCTCGGCGCACTCCATGGTCTCGAACGTGCGCTCCAACTCGTGTGTCCATCTCTCTGCCTTATCTAGATCATACTCACCGGAGAACATCGGTGGCCGGAGACGCAGGAACCTCTCAAGGAGAGCGGTCCTGTCCTCCGTAACCATTGTCCTCCGCCGACCGGCTCGAGTACTCCCAGTACCTGACGGCTGCTGACGTACTGGCTGCTCCCCTATGGCTCTGCCTGCTACTCCGGTACGGGTGGGGGAGGTACCGGAGGCTGACCACCTGCTGCTGCCCCAGGCTCCCACTCTCCCTGGTACATGTTCCTGAAGAAATGCTCTACCGAGGGAAAACCAGTCTGTGTACTGCTGCGGCTGAGGCGGGTACTCCTGCTGCTGCTGCCCGCCTGCTACTGCTGCTGCCCCTGCACCCTGAGGCTGTGCCACTGACTCCTCTACTGACACCTCTTCCTGGACCTGCCCCTGCAAGGGCATATCAGACTCATCATGCTGCTCAATCAGCTCTCTGGCCTGCCTGCGCCTACGCGGAGCCATGTCTTGCACGACACACAACCAACAAGGTTAACAGTACCACTCGGGCGGTAGTAGTGTACTTGTACTACTGTTGGGACTTTATGTCGTAGTTTAAATCCATACAAGTCCTGTCAGACTCTCGCTCTGATACCAACTGTAACGACCCCGAGAGAACCGACCCTCAGCCCACGCCGAGGACTCGATTTTCGCTGTCGCTGCCCACGGATCCGGAGACCCGAAAGGGCTATAATATAAATCTAACAGGATATGTAACAGAAGTAAACGTCAACTGCTAAACTAGAAGCGCACGCGCGGAAACAGAAAAGAGAGCGAGACCGCCGCGTACAACTCTAAGTACAGTCCCAACACACACATGCTAGTACAAGTAAAAGGCAGGGGATAACAAATCCCTTAGGGGCATACCCTGAGGGTGACGTACATTGAGAAGGGGAAGTCCATTGCTAGCTACGGGGACCACGACTACCTCCTCGTCTCCTCCGCCCAGCGTGCGCCCTGCCGCTGCTGAGAAGTCTCACCTGGGAAAAAGGAGGGATGAGCTTCACAACAGAAGCTCAGTAGAGACTACCAATCTCCTACTGGCTCTAACAGGCAGAAGAATATATATAAGAATTAAATAATAGCAGTTTATATCTTCTACCTGTGAACGGAAGTGCGGAAGTGAAGCTACAACTAGCGCGGTAAGGGAGTGCAACACGGTCGGAAACTCCGTACGACTGTTCATCGTGACCACCACATGGCTAGTAAACACAGACAGAGGAACTCCGCTTGGACAAGGAACACTAGCTAGGGAAAACACTACACTAGTCAACGGTCAGGTGTGCCCACTGACGTCTTATCCTCGACCTAGGTCCAACCCTCACATCTCGTCAGAGTGAGGTAGGACACAAAAGTAACACCACAGTAACCGCCGTAGTCTGGCCGACTACGGTCCCACGCCTGGTCACTCTGAGAGGTTCCGGGGCCACAAGAGCGAGGCGTTGAGGAAAAGGACTGGCTAGCTGCACCGGGTAGAACTCCGGCCATCCTCGGTGTCCCAGCCTAACCAACAGAGCTCTGCAAATGACTCGACGCCGCCGTCCTACCCACCATTTTCCCCTCAACTCAGAGTCCGTGACTCGAGTACGCTGTCGCCCCGAACGCTCCTCTAAGGCGCACGAGGATGAGGGTTCCAGGCAACGGTAAAACCTTCTCAAGGGACAAGCCCTCAAGTGCGAGCACCAGGCGAACGACTAGTGTAGGACCATACTAGGCAACTAGCACAGGTGCCACGGGTATAGTAAAAGTGGAAATAGTGAAGACTCCACAAAACACGGGACTTCGCAAAACCATAACCTGTCTCTCTGTTGTAGCTGCGACGCATCGGGCCGTCGTGACCTCGTCGTGACGTCCGCCGTTGTCGCGACACTATCGCGGCGGCCCAGCCATCGTGACCAGGTCGTGACGCCCAAGAGCGTCGCGATCATGTCGCGACCGCCAGGCCGTTGCGACAGGATCGCGACCTCTATAGTGGTTGCGTCTTCAGCCGAGGGGGGTTCCAGAACAGCCCTCCCGGGAAACCACCCCAAACACAGAAATAAACGTTCCACAGGGGGAGGGGAGCATGCTCAACATGTATTGAAAGCTGTAAATCATGCAAAACCACCTCAAGACCCACAAACATAGATTTAGAAGAATATACGCTCGATGGAAAACCTCACTCAACCACGAGCATGGATTCCTCACACTCCCACGCCCCAACCAACAAGGAAAAAATGATCTTTAGGGGGGAAGGGAGCATGCTTAGGGCGAGAGGATCAAGAGTCCTTACATCCACGTGTACAGCCAACCCATTGGGGCTTCACGTAGGAATGACCACCTCCTTCTTGCTCCAAGCAACACGAACACGCCCCCTGCAAGAACAGGGCGACACCAACTCAGCACGAACATCTCGAGCACAAAGAACCACCGAGAAAATGCAAGAGAGCTCGAGAGGGGAAGAAGAAGGAAGAGGGAGAAGGAGAAGTGAGGGGGCGAGAGGGGGAGAATGGGGCGCGGAGCTCGATTTTAAACTGACGGCCCCAGAACGTGATGGGTCGGCCCGGCACGGACAACCACTTGTCGCGACGTCCCCCAAGGCGTCGTGACACTATCGCGACCGCCTACCCCGGCACGACCCCAAAAGCGGTCAAACCTCGAAGATCGGGGAAAAGCAAATGCGACGACTGACCAGGTCACGTCAACGCTGCATGCGCCTGACACTCGACAAAGACATTCTGACAGAAAGGACACGGTCACGTCTATCAGAAAAGTAGTCACGATGCCTCCAGACGCTGCGACAAGAACACGACGCCCACCCCGGCACGACCATGTCGCGACGGGCCAGGTGCGCCGCAACACAACCATGTTGCGACGGGCTCCCTGGCGCGACCATGTGGCGACCAGGGAGCCTGCCAGACCCTAAGGATAGGGCCAAAGGGTCGGGTCTTACACTACTATTGGCTCTAACAGATAGGATAAACAAATATAATTAAAGTAAATGACAACACTTATATAAGTTAATCTAGCGCATGGAAGTGCGGAAGGAAAGCTAACCAACTAACAATGGTATAGAGAAATGCAACACGGTCAAAAAACTCTGTACAACCTGCACATCGTGACCACAACTCGGCTGGTAACACAGATAGAGGGAACCCTACCTGGACAAATGACACTAGCTACGGAAACCACTACCACTAGTCAACGGTAGAAGCGTCCACTGACGTCTTCCTTGTCCACAATTCTGGAAGCCACGTCTCGTCAAGTAACAATAACAGTAATTGTTGTAGTCTGGTTAGACTACGATCCCACGCCTGGCCTCTCTAGGTGGTTCTGGGGCCACAAAGAGCAAGGCAGTCAGAAGGACTGACTGGCCTGCCCCAGGAAGAACACCAAACAACCTCGGCGTCCCAGACCAACCAAGAGAGCTCTACAAACGACTTGATGTCTATGTCCTAACCACTGTTTTCCTCTGCGCTCTAGAGTCCCTAACTTGAGCACGTCTGTCGCCCGGAGCACTTCCTCAGACGAACACATGGGGACGAGGGTCCCAAGTAAATGGTAACAACCTCTCATGGACAAGCCCTTAGGTGCTGAGCACCAGGTGAACGACTAGTGTAGGACCGTACTAGGAACTAGCACTGATGCCATGGATATAGAAAAAACCAAGAACGGTGAAGACTCAATAAGAATAATGTCGCAACACCCTAAGCCATTGCGATGATGTCACAGCGCTCGTGCCCACCGCGATAGATGAAGCTTGTCGCGGTCGGCTCATGTGTCGCGATACCATCGCGACCCTCAGGCCGGTCGCGATCTCAGACCGCGGGGGTCTCGGTACAGTCCACCCATGGATTGCCCCAAAAACCACCAAAAAACACACCATTCAGGGCAGGGGAGCATGAGAGACTCTAGGAAAGCATGTAAACAAGCTAAACACCCTCAAAACCCATGAATCATGCATTCAACAAGAAGTTCTACACTCAAGGAAACCTCTCCACGAACGGAGCATGGATCTCTCCCTAAACCCAAAACATACGGTGAAACAAAGGATCACATGGGGAAGGGGAGATGCTAGAACGAAAGGAAGAAGAGAAGTCCCTACCTCAAAGAGTAGAGCAAACCTGTTGGGGCCTTCTCGTAGGAATGGCCGCCACCTCCTCGCTCCAAGCACCCACGGACGACGCCTACATGAAGGAGACTCACCTCCCGGCCAAGAATGCCACAAAACCACCGAAGGAGACAAGAAGGCTCGAAGGAGGAAGTAAGAAGAAGAAGAAGGAAAGAAGAAGTGAAGGGGGAAATGGGGCACCTGCTCGGTTTTGAACTGACGGCCCTAGAAACGCGATGGGTCGGAGCGGCGCGATAAGAACGTTGTCGCGACGGCTCCAGAGGTCGCGACCCCAAAAGCGGTCAAACCAAAGATCAGTCAAACCAGAACGCGACGGCCTACCAGGTCACGTCCACGTTGTACTCACCCTGACAAGGAAGGACAGCGGTCCGAACGGTCAGAACGAAGTGCGCGTCTCGTGGCTCCATATGTCGTGACAAGATTGCATCGCCCACCTACGTCGCCACCTTAACGTGACAGATGGGGGTGTCGTGACAAGAAGCATGTCATGACGACCCTGCTGTCGTGACACTGTCGCGACCAGAAGGTCCGTCGCAACCCTGAGGACGGGGCCAAGGCCCAAGAGAGTCAGATCTTACAGTGTGTAGTAGTTATTTTCCTGTACATAGACCATTGTTTGTGTGAGCTGATTTTGTATATTATGTTTCCAACATGATATAGGATGTGTGGATTAATTTGGTGATTTTAGGGTGTTTAACCTGTGAGATCCAATAGAGTTTTTTTTGGATCTGGCCTTGCTGATCTTGCTCATGTCAGTCAAGGGTAGAGTTGGAGATAATTCTCTTAAATAATTCCCTTAATATGGACTTAGTAAGCTTTTTATTGATTGGTTGAGGTTATAATCATGTTTAGTGGTTAGTAAGCCTAATTACACTATTAAGTATCATTGGATTTGGGTGGTTTAACTTAACTCTTGGAGTAGAACATCAAGTTCTAGCTCATTGTCTGTTATCGTGTTAGCCCTGGGTGACACCTTTATAAGGCATTAGCCTGATATGTTGTGTTTCATTTTTGAGTGGTCCCATCTTTAACACATTTTGGCTCTGTGTTGCATTGGGTACATGGCTGATCAGTCATATTTGACTTGCATCATACTTGGTATGTTATTTTCCGATGGTTTTTTAGTTGGTTTGTTTGACGTTGTTCTGGAGTCTAGACTAGTAGGATGTGCACCACTAGCTTTTAGACCCTCTGTGGCCCCCTTGGGTGCTACAGATTTTGGACTTTGGATGCTCTTCCTTTGATCCAGTTACAGTCTAGTCAGGAGAGCCTCCTCACAACCCTGAGTCAGTGCTGTAGATGTTTTTTTTTCAAACGCACCCCACAAAGATGATTAAAAAAGAGAGAAGAATTTTAGGTAAGAAAGAAAACTAAAATTGCGTGGTGAGGAAAAAAGCAAGGGAAAAAGACGTGCGTGTGTGCACAAGATGGAGTGTGATCGCCAGACACACGTGGGTGTCGAAGGAAACTGGCAAAGAAGAAAGGAGGGTACTTACCTTCACCCAAAGATCGCGGGAGTGGTGTGTGGGTCCTTCTTACTTCTTCCACCGGCCGCCGACGAAAAAGATTTAGCTCCAAATGAGGTTACCTTGCAAGAGAAAAACAACAAGAAAATACGTGACAAGATGATTAGACTATGAGGTGTAGTAAAAAGCTCAAATCAAGTGAAGTAAAATGCAAAAGCATGGGCATTAACACACCTCGTGGGGTGGTGTTAAACCCCTAAAAAGGGTGGGAAAGGAGTAAATGATGTAATGTGTGTGAGAAAGTAGTGTGATGAATGCACTAGGTGAAAGGAATAGAAAATAAAACAAAGTGAAGGGGAAAAAAAGGAAAGGTGATGTGAGCCGCTGCTGTAGAGATGGACGAAGTGGACGCAGAGCTCCTCCCGCCTCGCTCCAATGCGCGTGAAGAAGACGGAGGCTCCAAACTCCAAGAATTGGATGGGTGACATGGCTTGAATTGAGAGGTGCTCCTCCTTAGTTCGCAGCTGAGTCTCCAATCCGACAGGGCTTCACCGTAATGTGTGGGTGGTGCTTAAATGAATGGCCTCGAGGGTCTATTTATAGGGAAAAATTGCTTAAATCACGTCCGGTACAGCGGACGCCTATCTATTGAATCGCGTCACTAAAGCACCGCGATTTCAAAGATCGACTTGCTACGATTAGGCGTTTCCAAACATCGATTCTGGCTATTTTAAGAATTGCGTCGGCCGTAGCCGCTGCATTTCTAAACCTTCCGATTTGTACGATTCTTTACCAAATATTAAAATGGAAACAATGAATCACGTCTAATAAAGAGGCCGCATTTCTGAGCAGAATCGGTCTTAAGGGAAAATCGATCTTCTTCAAAGGAAGGTTAGAAACGCGTCGACATAAGCGGACGCAATTCTAATTAGCAACTAAATCTTTCCAAAAACAATTTTGGAAATTGCCATAATTCAAAAATGGAAACTATTAATCGCGGTGGCTTTAGTGGACGCAAATCTAAATAGGGTAAGCGCTAGAAAAGGAAGTGTGATACGCGCCGGTTTTACCGCCGTGGATCATACAGCCTAAAAGGCGTCCACTATATCAGACGCGAATAACTTAGGTTCAACAAACCCCTTTGGATCCCTTAGAAAAATTCCTAAAAAATTTGGAAAATCTAAAAAATAGGAAAATCACTCAAGAGGTTAATTGAAGATAGCCACTTTGAGGCATTACGGTGTAACATGAAATTTGCTCGATATGATGCCAAAATGGCATGTCTACAAGTGCGAGGGGAATTAGGACTAGAGTAGTGGCGGAGTCCACTTTTGTGTGGGTACATAGTTAGGACATGGACCTTGGAGTTTAGGGACTCGCAAGACCCTAACTAGATATTTAGCTCGTCTCACCTATAGGAAGTCCAGAGTTCCTTGGGGTGGACATGTGAGATAGGTTAGAGAGGAGAGTTAGTGGACCCTTTGGCTGACCCTTTGGACCTTTGAGTGGTGGACTTCTTGAGCAATCGTACAGTTTGTAGTTTTGACGCCTGCGGGGCTTGTTCGGTTCTGTCTTTGGACTCCTTAGACCTTGGGACACTTTGAGCTTTGGACATGATTTGCTCTTTGGCTCTAAATCGGGTGTGCTCTCAAATTGGAGTTGTTGGACTTGGACTTTGGTTTGGTACTGAATTAGGTATTAAGTTTGGATTTGTCAGGTTTGTACCTTGGCTTTGGACCAAGTTGGTCTTATATATTTGGTTCTGTTAGTAGCCATCGAACTTGTTTTGGTTGTGAAAACCTTCATGGGGCTCTCATAGAGGGCTTGGTTTATGAGCCATGCACTTGGTTATAGTTTGGAGTGTGTGTTGTGTGTTCTTTGGAAGATGCTCCTTGTCTGTCATTGCTATCACTTGAGTTGGTTGTTGGTGTCCTTGTACCCTTTGTGTGTGTGGTGGGATGACTTGGCAGTGATTCCCATTGAGTTTCATACTCACCTATGTCTTTTTCTTTGGATGTGGGTAGGTTTTCATGTCGGTGGCCTGACATGGCTTGGCTTCGCACTGCGTTGGCGAAGCATAGTTGGCAGAGTTCCTGGCGCTTATCTCTTGCAAGTATAGTATTAGACTTACTTTGGTAGTCAATATTGTTATTTGAAGCATATTTATGTAGATTAGTGTGATCCATTACTTTGCTTGGTTATAGTCTCTTTGTGCCATTCCTAATAGCGATGTCTGAATGGTTGTGTGATCTTTAGAACAGAGAAATCACTTTGTGTATGTTATTATGTGGCTAGCATTGAGTGCACTACCAACTTTGGTTGGAAGCTAGTTAGATTATTTGGTCACGTTTCAGAATTGGTTGGCGTGATGGGCTTCTTGTAACATGATCTCAAATGCGAGCCTTGTCTTTTGAGAAGTAAGGATAGTTGAAGTGAGATTCGATGATTTTGGATATCTGGCGGTGAGATTGGCATCCTTCCTTGGATCTGAGTGTGAGTCGCATCTAGAAGCTTGAGGTTCATGTTAGTGAACTTGAGAAGTAGTGGGTTTAGTAAGTGATTTGATCAAGATGGAATGTAATGTTTTGGATTGAAATGGCTTCTAGAGTTAGATGAGTTGTGTTGGGCCGTTGTTGCCTTAGGAGGTGAGCGTGGTGTTTGTTAGAAGGCTCTACTGAAACCAACAATCAGTGTGTCTTTGGATGTGAGTGGTGTGGTAGCTATGCACCTTTGGATTTTTGCTCTCCTGTGATAAGGTTGGTTGAGTGGAAGTCTTGAATGTTGTCAGAGTAAGATTTGATGTCATTCGTGAGATTTGCTACTTATGAGCTAGATGTGCATATGTTGTAGGCTCGAGGATAAGCTGGTGAATATTGGATGTTTGGATAGTGTTGGTGCTAGAGGTGAAAGGCGAGGATGGATTTTAGTATTATCGATGTTGCTTCTACTCAAAGGGTTGTGCTTTGGGAATTAGGTGAAAGTTGCAACCTACTTGTGCTCTCATGATTGGATATGTTTCTCGAAAGTTGGTGAGTGTTGAAGTTGGCTAGGTCTTGCATAGTTGGGGGGACATGATTAGTTTTTGGCATTGTGATGGTTGGTTAGAGTTGGGTGATCTTGGTTAGATGTAAGGAGTTGTATTGAGCTAAGAAGATATTGGAATATCAGAGATTGTCTGCTGAGACTTGGTCAGAGGTTGGTGGATTTTAAGGAACTTTGGTGTGTTTAGGTCGAGTTGATTCATTAGAGCAAGTGATTTAGATTAGAACGAGTGTGCACTTTCTATAGACTACCATATTAGGTTTGGTGGTGTACAATTCCCTATGAGGAATCGTTGACCTACCTTGTTTGCACGTTCATGGTTTTAACATTTTGCCATAGTGGAATGCCTCTAGCTCTCTTCGAATTATGATTTCCAGTTATCTGGATGCATGTGTTGAACTATGCTCTGAATGGTGATGCCTCATTCTTTGAGGAGATTGTGTGGTTGACTCTAGGGTGTTGGTCACATCTTGGAGTTAAACTTTGCGTAATATTGGAGTTATGAGGTCGTGATGTTTTTGAGTTGTGGAATTTGCAAGTGCTCATTCTTAGCCAAATGGTCACCACGAGAGTATGAGCTGAATCGACACACACACACATCGCTTTGCTCAATGTGTTTTCTGAGATCCAGTCATGGAATTGTGCAATCATTGCTCAAGACTCCTAGGTTTCTTTTGAGAAGTTTCTCGTAATCGAGGTTCATTGTTTGTGCTACTTAGGATAGGTAGCTTAGCCAATGAGGTAAAGTTTGGAGCGAGTTTTGGTGTCAGTCTTCCTGCGAATCGACATGTTTGAGTGTAGTAGTGGTGGCATAAGAGTGAATGTGGATAGATTTAGTTTCATTTTGGATTGGCATGTTCTTTCTAAAGGATATAGTTAGATTTAGAGTTAAATAGCTTACTAGGGTCTTTTAGATCGTCTGAACTTACTATTTGTGGTTACTTTGGAAGGATGCGGTGCTATCCATTGTCCTCTTCCTCGGAATAGGCATTTTTGCTGCTCGGTAACATGTTCATCAATTCGCTTTCGTAGTTGATGGCTATTTTGTCAACTATGCACGTCGATCAAACACTCAGTTTACATGTTTGACTGAGATAACTATCCGTCGATGCCCTAGAATTTTGTTTTTGTCTGGCTCTTCGATCGTGTTGTCGTGAATTTCAGGGATGAAATTCTCCTGGGGGGAGATGTACCAATCCGTATTCTGGATTTTCTTATCGAGCATGTGTACATTGGATTTAGGCTTTTATTGAAGCCTGACCTTGTGCTGATAACGTGTCATGCCAATAGGTTGTCTCTTGTATTGATGCCGCAATGGCCCGGACACATCACGTTCTTAAGGCATCATACCCTATGTCGCGTTTCGATCCAATAGATTGTCTTCTGCATATGCTTGGTGTTGTGCATGTAAGACACATGGCTTATCTTGAGAGCCAACCCCCACTATGTGGTAGCCTCCCTTTGACCCCTCCTTAGCCCTCATTGGCCTGGATTTCTTTCCCTTGGTGCCATGTGACATTTTTAGGCCAATTTACCACCCCATCTACCTTGAGCTTTGATAACCTCTCCCCCTTTCATCTGAGTTTGCCCCATTTGCCACCCTCTCCTCAGTCCCTCCTTCCTCAACCTTGTTCTCCCTTGATGGTGGGTGTATAGGCCATCTCCTTGATCATCTTTTGTAAGGGATTGCTCTTGTTGACCCTTTTCCTTCCCTACCTTTGCATTAGCTAGAATAGGAGCTTGATTAACCCCTTTTATAGAAGATTCTATGGTGGTGTTGAAGAACTATAAGAGTCAAGTTCATGCTGCCTAGGAGCTGGGGTCCTTAGCTTGAGGTATCCTATTGTGGGAGTTGAAGGAGATGAAAATTTAGGCTGGATGAGCTCTAGACCTGCTTATTGTGACCCATGTGTCTCTATTACTGCTCCCTCTTCATTAATCCCTTACCAATCCGAACAGCCAAATGTTAGATTATCATGGTAACTTTATCATATCCAAAATTGGGGACAAGCCAACGGTTGGATTGGTAGAGTATGCTTGGGGAATGAGAATAGGTTAAGATGTTAGCCTGTGTGACATGATTGTGGTATTTGAATGTAACTTGGTGCATGCTTAGATTTAGGAATACGGAAGAAAACTAGACTTCAAATGCAACAGTTTGTATTTTGACATCTTTCCTAAATTTGTTGATATCATGTCAAAATAATTGCATCTTTGAGTCTTTGTTTCTGACTATTAGCACTGAGGATGGTACATGTTCGATGTGTAGCTTGGTATGTTTGTAGGATGGGTCATACATTGTGGTTTTGGTCTGGAACTTGTAAGCTAATAGTTCGACAGATCCATGATTTTGAGCTCTGGTGACTAAGTGATTCATTGAGCATTGCATTGCCTAGCCTTGCTAAGGTCACTCAGAGGGGATTCTAGATAGTGTGTGGTAGTTATATTCTTGTGCCTAGACCATTGCTTGTGCGGGGATGATTTTGTATATTGTGTTTCAACATGGTATAGGAGGTGTGGATTTAATTTGGTGATTTTATGGTGGTTAACTTGAGAGATCCAGTGGACTTTTTTTGGATCTAGCCCTATTGACCTTGCTCATGTCAATCAGGGGCAGAGTTGGAAGGGATTCTCTTAGGATAATTCCCTTAAGTATGGACTTAGTAGAGTTTTCATTGGTGGTTTGAGGTTAGAACTCATGTTCATAAGCTAGTAAGCCTAATCACATAGTTAATTATCATTGGGACTAGGGTTTAATGAATTACTAGAGTAGAACATTAATTCTAGCTTATTGTCTACTATCGCGTCAGCCCCTGGGTAACACTTTTATAAGGCGTCAACCCGATATGTTGCGTTATCATTTTGAGGTGGTCCCCCCTCTTTGATGCGTTATGGCTCTATGTTGCACCGAGCAGACGGTTGACCGGTCGTGCTTAGGCATGTTCATACTTGTTGTGTGTGTTTTCTGATGGTTTTTGGTTGGTCTGCTTGGTGTTGTTCAAGAGTCTAGCCTAGTAGGATGTGCACCATTGGCTTTTGGATCCTTTGTGGCGCCCTTGGGCTCAAGGGATTTGTACTTTAGATGCTCTTCCTTTGATCCGATTGTGGTCTAGCTAGGAGCATTCTCATGAGCCAGAGTCTGAGCAAGGGGAATTAGACCTAGAACAGTGGTGGAGTCCACTCGTACGCCCACATGGTTAGGGTATAGACCTTAGAGTTTAGGGACTATAAGACCCTAACTAGCTGTTTGGATCACTCACCTGGGATGTTCGGAGTTCTCTTAGGGTTGATAGGTGAAATAGGTTGGAGAGGAGAGTTAGTAGACCTCCCAAGTTGACCTTTGGACCTTAAGTGGTGGCCTTCCTTAGCAGTAGGACGATTTGTGATTTGACGCCTCGCGGGGCTAATTCGGTTTTGTCTTTAGACTCCTTGGACCTTTGGACACTTTGAGCTTTGGGATTGGATTTGCACTTTGTCTTTGGACTAGGTGTGGTCTCAATTTGGACTCATTGGACTTGGAATTTGGTTTGGTATAGGCTTTGGTATAAGTTTGTATTCGTTAGGTTTGTACCTTGGCTTTAGACCAAGTTGGTATTATATATTGGGTCTATTAGTAGCATCAGACTTGTTGCTGGAAATCGACTTGGGGCATCACATGCACAACGAAGTAAAAAACAAAACAAAAATTGATTTTCTTCTAAGTACTTGATCGGGCTATGATGTACGGTGCACTTAAACATACCTACAAACAAGGCATGAGACACTACAAGAAAATCGGGAATTACTTACATCAAACCACCATAAGTAGAGACCCGCAAATCGTAAGCATAGCCTTCGCTTACGGTGTTACCCTACGATAGCATTTCGTCGGCAAAGGTCTGACGACAAAGGACTATGGCTACGACGTTTTAAACACCGTAGGTAGAGCACTTTACTCACGGTGTTTGTAGCCATAACTAACACTATAAGGATATCCTCTTTCCCCTACGGCTATGTAAACCATAGTCATGTTTTTGGTAAGGATAAACTTAGTTTGCTGCTTACACCCCTATGGCTATGTAAACCATAGGCTTGTTTCCCTACGGCCACGTACAACATAAGCATTTTTTTTTCAGCTAAAAAAAAATAGTAATATAATCAAATGGATCCACATTCACCTACATTTGGAGATCCACATTACCTACATTTGGAGATCCACATTACATACATTTGGATCCACATTCACATTCATTGGGATCCACATTCACATACATTTGGATCGATAATCACATTTACATTTGGATCAACACATACACATCCACAATTAGATCCACACATTCACATTTGGATCCATAGTCCACCTTCATATAACATCCGGATCCACATTCACATCCACACAACATTCACACCCACTCATTCACAATACACAACACATTAAAAATATAAAACACATTAAAGTTAACAAACAATAATGTTGGTGAAAGTAATAATTACATCAAACATCAAATGCCATCAAATTGTTCACATTCACATATTGGTGCTAAAGATCTGTTCAGAAGAGGAAGTTAAGTTTTAGTAAATCAAGGAGGGCATCAGTTAGCTTGCTTTCTCCTTGGATGAAGACAGGTTGCAGCAGACAAACTGCAAGAGCAACACTATATAAATGAGGTAAGAAAATTAAATTAAGGGACATTGAGTAGACATTGAGCAACATTTACATATGATGCTCATTCTTTTTGGATACTTACCAAAAAGGGTGGAGGTGAAGATCAATTATCCTCAAGCTCAACCTGTTACATGTAAAATATTTTAATAACATCAGAGTTGACAATTAGCAACATATAAATGAGAATGAGGATAAATATAAATAAACTTACATATTCTCTGAACCATATTATGTGACTCCCAACAACATCGCTCATATTTTTTCTATCTACATCTTTGATAAACAAAGATGCAGTCGGGTCATGGGCTATGAGTATAGAACCTCATAGTACTCACCCTAACTTCTTCCCCATGACCACATTATCATTATCATCAAACATTAGAATGCCACTGAACTACTTGTCTAGAGAAATTTAGGATTCTCACCCTTCTCCCCGCCAATGAATCCTGTTAAAAATTTGGATAGGATGTCAGATTTCACACAAATATTTGTAATATACATGTATTCCAACATATTAAATCAATTAGATTTGTTTACCTTTTCCTTTGAGCATGACAAAAACTTGCAGAACTCTGCACAAGTATAGGTAGATTGTCAAATTAAGCAATTTTAATATTGAAGTATGTCAACAGATTCTCATTACCTCATTATTGCCACGAGACTCATTTTGTTAATTCTTTCTTCGAGACCATCAATTTGTTGTTTTAGGCTTTCATTGTCTTGACGCAGGTTCTGTTCACTTCTTGAACCCCACAAGCTCTTTGGGGTAGGGCCCGTGCCTATGCCACGAACTCTTCCAGTTTTGTCCCTTCCCAGAACTTGCTCATAAGCGTCCCCCACGCTTGCAATTGAGCTTGATGTACTTGATTGCTGCGTCAGCTTAATGTCTCGAATTTTATCCTACAATTTGAATGAGAAAACAATCAGGAATGAGTACAATCATTGCAACACTCTCATAAAGAGAATTATGTCAACATTAGAATATCCATACATAATGAGAATTTTGTCAACATTAGACAATTAACAAGGTAATTAATTATACAATCATTGCAGCACTCTCTTCATTATGACCGCTAGTTTTCTTCATAGGTTCTTATGAACAAGTCCCCACGATCAAGAGTGGCCCCAGTTCACTATATTTAGACTAATTGTAAGCCAATTCCAATACCTAGAATTCTTTCGAAGACCATATCTAAACAAGTTTTTTTCCATTTTCTTCAGCTACTGTCTGAACATGCAAAGTGTTGTTACACTTTTTGATATGGTGTGAAGAACTCGTCCTCAAATCATACTTCCAAGACCTCCATTTCTGATCTAGATCCTTCATTACAAAATCACGCAAGCTGATGGGAATATCAAATTTTCTCTACATTTTAAAAATAAAAAGTAGATGTAATCAAGTGGAATAGAAAATAAAACAAACACATATATTACTCATTACATCACCTGGATAAAATCCCAAACATTGTCCTTATTGAACGATGGTATTAGCCTCCAAGAAATGCAATCGATCGACAGTTTATCCCTCATCCTTGCTACAGTGCCCAATAATTGTTTCAGTAGCTTCCCCCCCCCCCCCCCCCCCCCTCCTAGTGGCTGCCCCATTTGATTAACTTTCACTGGTATGTGTTCATTACTTTGCAATCCATGTATAGATCTTAACTTGTTGGGCCTCTTAACCACCTTAGAAGTGGAAGTAGACTGAGCATCTATGTGATTCTTTTTCCCTTGCAGGTCCTCTCTAAATTTCTCATATTCTTTCTCTGAGAACCAATCAGCTGTGAGCTACAAAATAAAACATTTCAATCATGAACAAAGTAGATATATAGTGTGAAAAAGAAACATTAAAGATATTCAACTTACAAAGATGGGTAGTCATCTACGCCAAAGGATGCAAGAGCAGCGAGTATGAAATAGAATATGAAATAAAGACCATGAATCCACATTCTGCGTTCCCCTTTTGTTGGGGCACCTAGATCATTAAGATATTAATGTTACTTTTATTCATAATAGATTACAATTCAAAGACTACAAATTCGAAGATTACCTTCGGTATGTGTAGATCAACGACTTTCAGTTCATCGGCCACTGCTCTCATCTCCTTCCCTTCATATGCAATCTTTAATAAACTGCACCATCATACCAAATATATATTTGATACATATATATGTTTCCAAAGAACATATAAAAAAGAGAAGATATTACTTTTTCAAATCATTTTCGATCCTAGTTGGTTCCACCATGTGAAGGGAGTTAAGAGCATAAGAACGGAAACATGTCATTATCCCCTTTGTTACATATGATTACAAGCTGCCAATGATTCCTACAAATGAAAAAAAAAATAAACAATGATGGTTTGTTACTAGATCATTATTGGATACTTAATAGGTAAAACAGTTTAGGCATACCATATACAGATGGACGTAGAGAGTATGACTTCTCCAACAAAATTTTTCTTGTACAATTGATTTAATTCTATTACACCATCAAATGTCAATCTACAAAAGTTAAACAACAAACTATTGAATATCTCGAAACGCTCTAAAAGCGTTTGATGGAATGACACCCCACAGTTACCTGCAAGTTTAAAGGAATTTAAAACACAACAGACGTACTATATTGGTGAAGCATGCTAGCCTTGGAAGTATTAAAGAAAACTAAAAACACACAAATAGTCACTCAACATGTTCTTGAAATATCAATGTGTCCAACATCTCTCCCTCCCCTTCATAAACTTCTTTTATTGTTTTCTTTTTTGCATCAGTACTTTCTAATTGCTCCGTTCTCTTCTTCGATGAATCCTCTGTTTTTTGTTTGGAGTCCCCCACATTAAATATGTTCCTTCGGCCCCTTCAAATTGTAAAGATCATGTTAACAACATGAAAGAAACAATTAACATATTTCGTCAGAAACATTAAACATATGCTTACATGTTGATGTTGTAGCCTTTTCAACTTGTAAATTGCAATATTAAGAATAAATTGAGAACATGAGAGGGCAAAAATTAAACTATACACTTGTCAACTTGTAAAGTGCAAAATTAAGAATAATATTAGCACACAGAAGGGCAAAAATGTACCAAAAGCATTCAACACACAACACATGGAAAATCAAGAAGATATTACAAGTATAGGTACATATGTCTTCAAATTGGGATCTCTACACCATCAATGTCGTCTCTCTCCCATGTGATGTTTATGTCATAAAAAAAAAGCAACATCATCATCAATGTTTACATCTTTCGCATCATTTTCAGTAATTTCTTCATTTGCATGTCGAAGTATTTCTCGGCTTTGTTTTCCTCATAATAGACCATCCTTCCATTTTGGGATCCTCCACATACCATACTTGTTCCACTTGAGAGGCCAAAACATATGGTCACATGTACGTAATTTATAGTTCAGGTTGACCAATGTGAAACCTTCTTCTTTCATTACCCTCACAGAATATCAACCCAGTCACACTTGAAAAGTAATACTTTCTTCGATCGTAATAGTTCAACTCTAATATTTCTTGAAGAACACATAATATGTCACCTCATCTCGGATAGGAGCCTGTCTTAACACTGGAAAAACTTGAAACTTGAAAGTTTTGCAGACACAACAACCCCACTATTCTGTGTCTTCCTATGTTGTTCAATATGCCGAGTTTGAAAATGGAACCCATTTACTAAACATGTGTTAAACTTCTTCCCCACATGCAATGGTCGATCTTTTAGCACAATTGTTTGCAATTAACCATGATCGTACTTGCCTTGTAAAGAGTTAACCTAAAAAAAAAAAGCATACATGTGGTTATCAAAAAAAATATGTCATGTAGACTAAAATAATATATGGAAGGGTTTACTTACTTACACTTAACCAATCTGGAAATGTAATGTATGACATCGCTCAATTTCCATTTCACTTGCTCGTGGTCTTGTTTTCGTATTTCTTCAAGATGCATACTACATACAAAGTGACAGAGAATTTGATTATGATTATGGTATTGAGAAACAATACATAATGGGTTGTCATTTGACTTACCTTATGTAAGGAGATATGTCCTCACAATTAAATAGTACATAGAGATGAGCTTGGTTCAACTCATCATTGCTAAGATGACAAGCAGTTCCACCACCTAAACATCGACCATTTCTTGAAAAAATATCTATCCTTTTTGTGTCACTTCTTCGGCCCCTTCATCTTCATTCTTAAAGGCTGGTTACAGGTCTCAACATCATCGTCTAGATATCTCGAAGAAAAGATAAGAGTCTCCTCTCCTAGTTACCCTTCTGCCATTGACCCCTCTGAATGTGCCCTATTCCGTACATAGGACTTAAGTCTCACCAAAAACCTAATGGAGATTCAAAATGAAATCAAGTATTATTAGGAATAGTGTACAACCGTCAAGCACAAGTATAAGGTTAATGCAAACCTTTCAATAGGGTACATCATCTATACTAAACTGGGCCAGCAAGCCTTGCTTCGTCAGGGTAAGTGAATGAGAAGATGTACCATTATATCAAAAAAGCTTGGTAGGAAGACCATCTCCAATCGACACAATATGTTTGCAATTTCTTGTTGAAGCTTATAGAAATCACTTGACGATCAAGTCTTGGACATATTAGAGAAAAAAAATTGCATACATCATAATTGCAGATTCAGCTCCTTTTTTGTGTCACTCCCCTCATTGCTACTAGAAGCAATTGTGCATGAGGACTTGACAATCATGACTTTTAAACCCCAAATTTTCTTACGATCATTAGGATCACATGCCCTGATATGTTTGATGCATAGTCATCTGAAACTTTCACATTTTTCAAAACCTTTCAAATCCTATCCTTCTCCATCTTGCTCAAAATGAATATGGTAGGTGGCAATAGCAATCTGTTAGAATCTAGAGTTGGGGGTTGAAGAGTGACCCTTATACCCAAAGTTGGAGATCATGTCGAGCTTTCAACCATCTTTTGTTTGGCATCAACATCTAACAAAGTTTCAATAATACTATAACAAGCATTCTTCTCGATATGCATGACAGAGATTATGTCTCAGAAGTAAGGACTTCCAATATAGTAAGTCAAAAAAAATGCTTTTCTTCTTCCAATTGGTATGGCACTCAAGAGTGGATGATGATGTTGCAGCGTCCTTCTATTTTCTTTCACCCCCACTTTAAATTTGGGAACTTTCCCAAAGTAAATTTAAGTGGATGCAAATGCTTAAGTATATCAATCCCAGACAACACACGGTCTGGCTCTCATTTCTTATTTTCCATCAAACCTTCGTTTCATAGAATGAAACTTATGACTCTCACCTAACCATCGACAATGATTAGTGTAACAAAATTTTCTACTGCCTTTTAACCATATCGATGATGTATCTGCATTACATGTAGGGCAAGCTAATTGGCCCTTAGTACTCCAACCAGACAGATAACCATATGCAGGGAAATCGTTCATCGTCCAAAGTAGTGCCGCACGCATAGAAAATTATTTACCCTTATAAGAATCAAATGTTTCAATTCCATGCCAAAGAATTTGTAATTCTTCAATAAGTGGCTGAAGATAGACATCAATATCATTTCCAGGACCATTAGGACCCGGAATGAGTAACGACACAAAAATACTCTGTGGCTTCATACATAACCATGGAGGTAAGTTGTATGGTGTCAACAACACAGACCATGTACTATGACTCATACTCATTACCCCAAAGGGGTTGAAACCATCACTTGTCAAGCCTAGGTGCACATTACGAGGTTTTGAACCAAAACCATCAATCGCATCTAATGCCTTCCAACAAGGGGAATCAGCGGGTGCCTTAGAATGTCGTCTTCTTGACGTTCATCACTATGCCACCACATGGTTGCAAATGATTACTGCAAGTGTATAATCTTTGTAGTCTTAGAATCAATGGAAAATGTCGATGAACTTCTTTGCCACCTTAATCTTCCTGTTATGATCACTTCTTTCAGTTCCTTTCGTCCATCTACATTCTTCACATTAGGACAATGATCATAAGACTCATACTCTTTCAATACAAAAATACAATCATTAGAACATGCATCAATCTTGTGATAATCATATCCCACTTTACCAATGATTTTTTTCAATTCATAGAATGTAGTTGGTAACACATCACCTTCTGGAAGAGCCTCTTCCAACAACTTTAGAAGTATGTCGAAAGATTTGTTGTGCATTTTGCTTCTGTATTTTATGTTGAACAATCTGACTATAAATGAAAGCTTGTTGAATGTCTTGCAACCAAGGTACAAAGGCCATTCAACATCTGCCAACAATGCTGATGAAATCACTGTACTCTCCTTTATTATGATGGTTGACTTCACTTCTAAATGTTTTGAATTTTCCTCACCAATAACATTCTCCAATATCAAATGCAGACCAACATCCTTCGGAAGTGTTGTGCGTGCAAAATCCGTAGACATTTGCCTAGAAGAAGAACTACTCCTATGGAACTCACAAAATTGTTTGTCTTTGATGACTCCAAAATGAAACACATGTTGTCTTACTATTTTCTTTCATGTCTCAAGATGCATACACACTCCAAACAAGGACACCGCCCCCCTTCACTTCCAACAGCATCCCCTGTCGGCACCACCTCCCATCATCGGTCATCCTCTCCATCCCCCTCCCAATGCCTAGTCTGGCAACCACATTCCCCCCAATACGTTGCCCCTCCCCCACCCCCCACAAGCCACCAGCAGCACCCCTCCCCCCTCATGTCCAATAGCATCCCTTGTCCGCGCCACTTACCCTACGGTCATCCCCTACATCTCCTCCCAATGCCTAGTCTGGCGACCCCATTCCCCCCAATATGTTTCCCCCTCCCCCATCCCCCACAAACCACCAGTAGCACCCCTCCCCCTCACATATAGCAACATCCCATGTCGGTGCACCTCCTCCCTGCTGGTCATCCCCTCCATCTCCTTCACAATCTGATTCCCCCTCACGTCTAGCACCAACCCGAGCCCTGTCCGACCCAATCACCAGTCCAGTGACTGCCCGTCCCCACCACGCTAGCAAGTCCCCAAATCCAATGTGAATTATAATGTACTTACGTGCGAGAGAGGGGTAGGGTTCAAACGCCACGATTTTCCTTCACTGTAGACGTCATCTACAGCCGTCATGATTTCCTCCACACGGACGTTGCCGCCGCCGCCGCCGCGAGTCTTCTCCACTGTGGACACCGCTTGACTTCGCCACGAGTCTTCTCTACTGCGGATTCCATCTACCATTACCGTGAGTTCTTCTCCACTATAGACGGCACCTACTGCCGCTGCAAATCTCCTACGGGCTGCTGCTTGCCCTAAACCTCTTTTGCCGCTGCAGGAAAGTGGAGAGTGGAGGCAAGGGGAAGGAGGGGTTGTTTCCCTTCTGTCTTCGTGCGGGAGGGTTATTTCGATGCGCGCGTAAAAATAATAATAATATTTTATTATATGCTTACTATAACACGCTTCGTAGGTATATGACTTTTTTTATATGCTTACTGTATCATGCCATAAGGATTAGTACATCTTAAAAGTTCAAGAATAAAATTCGTCTGATATCCTTACAGAACGTACAGTTCGTAGGTATAGATATGTTATACATACTAATAGCTTACAAATATACTGAACCGTAAGAAACTTCGTAGGCAGAGCTAAGATTTTTTAGTATGAGACGACTCACCTAGGGGAGATCGTATATCCCCTGAAGCACAGAACTAGTCCTTGGTTTGAAGGAGCTCTCGCGAGACTCCTCTAGTGGTATCCACACAGTGGATGATCTGCGATGACGATTACTCTTCCTTCGCTGGTGGTGCCACTCCTCCACGTCGTGCAACGCCACGCAGCAGCAACAACAGCAAGTAGCAGCAACAACAAGAGGGAGCGGCCCTCCTAGTTCCCCTCTTGCCTAGGGAGAGCACTGGAGGGAGAGATGGGAAGGAGGATGAAGAAGGTGGCTTCTCCTCTCAAGATCTAGCGTCTCTAATGGACGCACCAGAGGTCTGTTGGGCTGGAATTTCCAACCCTCCAGCCTCACACCCTGCTACACAAGGCATCAAAAATACATGTACACATACATGCTCAACTAATGGGCCACACACTGGCCCCCAGATAAACTACGATCCGAACATTCAGGATTTACTATTAAGTTCTTGGGGATGAAGTGTCTAAATTTCAAGCTGGATCTTAATCCTTCTTAGATGTTAAAAATTGTGTTTTTGATCTCATTCAACTTGTCTATAGGTTTATAAGTGTGTATTAAAGCGTTTCTATGCATTTTCCTCTTGTAGTCCATTAATGTAGTGTATTTAAGGCTTTTGGATCAAAAACCATTGGACAACATCTCATTGCAATGAAGCGCACCTCTTATACTACCAGCACCAGATGCACCCTTAGAAGAAGGTGCCTTCTGGTCATGCCCCCAAAGTGACCACATTCAGTAACAAGAATCGCCTAGTAGGGAACGACATTCTAGACGTGCCCTACACCAGGGTGTTCATCTGTTCTTCAACAAATCGCCCTCCTCTAAACAATGCCTATACTAAAAAAATATGATAAAAATAAATTATATTTCTGCCCTAAATACATTGTATAATAATAAACATGAGTTAAAAGATGAGTAAAATCCTTAAATCATGTATGATTGATCAACATAGTATCTCATCTGAATCTCTCATGTATACTTGATTCATGAACATGTCATATCATCTCCTGTTAATGTCATTTAAATCTCCTATTACTTCATCATGATAGTCTTCATCCATGCATGTATATGTTTGTTTGTTTACATGAAAACCTTGATTTAAAAATTGTTGTCAAATGATACATGTTGATACGAAATGTCATTACTGCTATTTTCGTGAACCATGTCGCTTGTGAGGCAGCTTCTACCACCATCATTTATTGAACACCTCTCGTGAAGATAGGACCCTCTGTTGGGTCCTCCTGACAGATTAGAACTGCTTCACTAAGACCACCGTAAGTCTCTGCTGACCATGGATTTTCACATGGTCATTGAGCATGTAGTAGCATAAACCCCAAAAACCCTTTTCAGAAACATGTTAGAACATTACAAAGTGTTTTAAAAGCCAATCTGTAAAAACTATACAACGTGGGTGAGCGTGTCTGTCATCAATCTGCATTCTAATGTGCCTGTAACCTAAGCTGCATCTCCACTCTGAACGTTCCACTAACTCTGACCGCATCCTTAAGTGCCTATTTCCCGGACCACATTAGACTCTTTCATCCAAGTTTGTATTCCTACTCTATAGACCATGTTATTCTTTATTTTGCCCTAGAGTTTTTGATATTAATACTGTCACTCATAATCTATAGTTGCTTACATAAGCTTATTCTTTAGAACTTGCTTGATCTATATTGTTACATTGAATTATCCAAATATATTAATGGGACTATTGTTCAATCGACTACTAAAGTCAGTGCATATAAGGGCCTTGCCAGGTCCTAAGGAGGAGCACGTCGAAGTACTCCAATGGGATGTGACGGTCCTTGCCGTTCAGGCCCGTTAACCCAATAACATGCCCAACACGACTCCGCCTCTCGCGAACGAGCCGTAGCCTCGCAAGGGATATCAACACACACATGCCGTTGAAATATAAAGAAACACACTGAACACATATATGATTCCATATCTTACACATATCCACATAAGATGTACATATTCAGTTCTAAACTAAAGTCACAGAAATGCCTGGGACAAACCCCCAAGGCACAATAAGTAGAAATATTACTCTTTGGTGATGGTCGGCCCAACTCCGAACGGTGCGGTTCCGAACTAGAGAGGGACAAGAACCCTCCTGCTCTCCTTACCTGGAAGAAGAAGGGGTGAGCTCACAAGTCAGGCTCAGTAGGGTAACTTCCCAAAGCTGAGAAAAACAATGTACAATAAATATATAGTAAGCATGATTTATAAGCAATTAAAAAGTAACTCAACCTACATGACCACTACAGCTGTAAATAAATAACGGTAAACCATGTACACGTGTACAAGCTAAAGAAGGGCACGCCGCACACGAGTCATGAGAACTGGTTCGTGACACTAGCCACAGACCCGGACAAAAACAACACAAGACTACCTCTCAGCCTCGCAGCCACGGAAAAAGGTCCAGCTGCCGCTCCACCTCAACAGGGTCAAGAAACTGTGAAGACAACAAACACCACACCTGCAGACCACACAGCTGCAGGCCCAAGCCTGACACCTTTAGAGACTCCAGCCCGAGCTCCCTAAAGTGAGGCACTAGAAAACGGACTAGCTAGGGACCAGTACGTCTACTGGTGTCCGTCACCCAACCACGAGCGCTCTACAAGCATCTGCACCCACAAACACAAGTTGTTGTTCACTACCGTCTTTCCTCAGTCGGACGTACAACTCAAACTCAGGAGTGAGGGTGTTTAGGAAGACGGACACGACCTTGACAATAACACCATACTGGGACAAAACCCAAGCACCGGTGCTTGGCTCACAAAGAACTGGGGTAACCGACTGGAGAGGTAACCGCGGAAGGCGTTACAACCCAAACTGCTATGCACACAAATCCAAGCAAAACCCATCTTTTCCAATCACAGTATAAGCCAACACACCCCTTACAAACCTACATTGCATAGCCAACACTGCCCAAGTAGTGTACCATAGGAAACAGGAGACTGGCACAGAACCCCAGAGCTCAAGTGGCCACAATTTGAATCGCAACCAACACAGTGGTCGCCAATCGGTGCTTGAATCGCGACGAACCAACCTGTCGCCTTAAAGTCTGAATCGCAACTGGACAAGTCGTCGCGTTCACAGAAACACGACTACTGAAACTGTCACCTTTCAGATAGCAGAAAATCACCCTAAACTTCCATTTTGGAAATCACATTAAAAGACTATTCAGGCTGATAAAGCAGGAAATAAACATTCATATAAGACTCTAAGCATGCTCCTATCCTGTTAAGTGATTTCCCAAACCAAGATCCTCAAGCCCTAACTACACAGCCCACACAAAAGAAAACAATGAGAGTTCCCCTACCAACAGGAGAAACACGAAACCAACGCTGTCCAGAGATTCCCAGCACTCGAAGCACCTCCTCGCGCCGGAATCACACCGAACAAACAGCAGAAACACCCAAATCGCCGACAAAACCCTCAGCAATCTCCCCTTCAGCTGAACAGTGCAACTGCATTGTTCGGCCAATGGCAGAAGCCCAAAATACACAGAAGTTAAATCACGACGTATCAGGCCGTCTCATTTAGAAATGGACGTACTCTGCCGTCGTGATTCCACCCAAACGACCCTTCATGCGCCACGTGGAGTGCATGCAGTCGCGCCCACGTAAAAGTGGTGCCAAATTGCGACGTAGCAGGTGGTCGCCTTCATATAAAATCGTGATGCCTATGTTTGTCGCATTCTTAATGAAAACCCAGAGGTCTGTTTGGGCTGTGTTCTCCAACCCTCCAGCCTCACACCCTGCTACACAATCCTGTAAAACATATATAAACACATCACTTAACAATGGGCCACACACTGGCCCCAACCGGGTAACCTACGATCCAGAGATTCAGAGTATTACATTACTATCACCTAAAAGAAATTTCGTCCTCGAAAATTAAGAAACAAACTCAACCAACAATTCAACATATATATGACTATCACCTAAAAGAATTAATGCTTACTCAAACAAGTATGGATACGTCTTGTACATTTCATCGGACAATTCCCAAGTGTCTTCTCACCCTGCCTGTTCTCCCATCTGATCTTACTAGCTCAATGTCTTTATTCCTCAACCTTTGTGTTTGACGGCCTATAATCATCACTGGATGCTCTGGCATGGATATATCCAGTTTTAGATCATCCCGAGTGTAGCTGACAATTTGTGAAGGATCCTGAATGTATCATTTAAGCATTGAGACATGGAATACATCGTGAGCATCAGTGAAGTCTGCTGGAAGCTCCAATCTATACGCTACCTCACCAATCTTTTCCAAAATTTGAAACGGACCCACATACCTGCGGCTTAACTTGCCTTCCTGCTGAACCTCAAAACACCTTTGGTTGGAGAAACCCTCAAGAAACATAGTCGCGACTTCGAACTGTAGCGGCCTACGCCGAGTATCCGCATAACTCTTTTGCCTGCTTGAGCTGTTGAAGCTTCTCCTTGATGAACTTGACCATCTCTATACACTGCGCACCAATTCTGGTCCCATTACTTGCCTTTCACCTACCTCATGTCAATTCAACGGTATTCTACAAGGTCTTCCATAAAGAGCTTCATATGGTGCCATCTCGATACTTGTATGATAGCTGTTGTTGTAAGCAATTCAACCATACCTAAATGCTGCTCCCATCCACCTCCCCAAACTAAGCAACATGCTCATAGCATATCCTCAACAGTCTGGATGTTCTTTTCGTTTGCCCATCGGTTTGGGGATGGTATGTTGAACTATACCTCAACTGTGTACCCACAACTCTTTGCAAACTTCTCAAAAACTGAAGTAAACCTAGGATCCCTGTCTGAAAACAATAGTGACTGGAATTCCATACAATGGCACAATTCTATCCACATATACCTTGCCAATCTATCCACTGCACATGACATGCTCACGGCCAACAATCTGCACACCTTTCTCAATCTGTCAACAAAAACCCATATACCATTGTGACCTGACGCTGTCCTGGGTAAACCTGTAATAAATCCATAGCTATATCATCCCACTTACACTGCGGAATAGGTAATGGCTACAAAAACCTCCTGGCCTTTGATGTTCTGCTTTAACCTGCTAGCACACTAAATATCTTGATAAATTATGCTATTTCCTTCTTCATGCTCGGCCACCAAAATACTTCTTCAAATCTTGATACATCTTTGTGCTTCTTGGGGTATAGTGGTACCTGGATCGGTGGCTTCTTCCAATACGTTCTGCTTCACTCCAGCTTCACTTGGACATATAACATGTTCTTGAATCGGACCACACAACCATCATCTATGGTAACATCTTCCATCTTAACAACTTCAACCAATTCTCATCAACCTTCTGGGCTTTACTATCTGCCAATACAAAGATGATTCCACTGTACTGCTGGCTAAACACTGCTCGCCGCTGGCTACATGGAACAATAAAGAATTTTCTGCTACATCTTCATACAACTTCCATTCTCTCATCATCATGTGACTCATAACTGCTTTCCTACTCAAAGCATCTGCAACAACATTAGCCTTGCCTAGAGGTACGCTAAACTAAAATCATAGTCTTTTAAATATTCCATCCATCTGTGCTGCCTCAAATTCAAATCCTTCTGCGAAAAGATATATTTTAGACTCTTGTGATCCGTGAAAATTTCAAATCTTTCACCATACAGTAATGCCTCCATATCTTCAATGCAAATACCACTGCTGCCAGTTCTAAATCATGGGTGGGATAATTCTCTTTATGCCGCTTCAATTGCCTAGATGCATATGCTATCATTTCTATGTTGCATTAACACTGCCCCAAGTCTCTCCTGGATGCATCTGCATACAATACAAAACCACCTCGGCCTGACGGTATTTCAATATTGCTGAAGTGAACGCTTGATGCCGCTTCTTCAATTTCATAAGCTGCACCTGCAATCGAATGACCATACAAAAGGTACTCCTTTCCTAGTAAGCCTTGTCATTGGTGCTGCAATCTTTGAAAAGTCTGAATAACCACCTATAATAACCTACCAAACCAAGAAAACTCCTGATTTCTAATACTGTCTTGGTTCTTCCCATTTCATAACTGCTTCCACTTTAGCTAGGTCAGCTGCAACACCTTCACCTGAAATCACATGCCACAAAATGAATTCTTTCAGCCAAAATTCACACTTACTGAATTTCGCATATAACTGGTGCTCTCTCAAGGTCTGCAATGTAATTCTCAAGTGTGCTGCTTGTTCCTCTTCTGAAGCTGAATACACTAGTATCGTCAATGAACACCACAATAAAACTGATCCAAATATGGATGAAAAAATCTTGTTCATCAAATTCATAAATACTGCAGGTGCATTGGTTAGCCCAAATGGCATAACCACAAACTCATAATGCCCATACCTGTTCTAATGTTGTTTATCAATGTCTTATTCTCGATATCAACTAGTGGTAACCGATCTCAAATCTATCTTGGAGAACACCCTTGCTGATTGCAACTGATCAAACAAATCATCAATCCGAGGGAGTGGATACCTATTCTTTATAGTGACCTGATTCAACTGGTGGTAGTCAATACACATCTCAAGCTGCCATCCTTCTTTCTAACAAACAAAACCAGTGCTCCCCATGGTGAGTGACTAGGCCGAATAAAACCTTTCTCTAGCAACTCTTACAATTGTTTCTTCAACTTTTCAATTCAGTAGGTACCATTCTGTAGGGTGCTTTGGAAATTGGCATACTGCCCGGCTGCAACTCCACTGTAAAGTCCACCTCTCTATGCGGTGCCAAACCTGGTAACTCTTCTGGGAATACATCCACACACTCTCTAACCACTGGTACCATCTCTACTGTCTTATCTACCTCAACCAAACTAACTGATGCCAAATAGGCTACACACCCTGCATTGATCAATTTCCTAGCCTTAAGAGCAGAAATGATAAACTTAGGGGTATAGAATGGCATACCTTGGAATTCAAACATATTGTGTAACGACCCGACCTCCGGACCCTCACCGGGGACCCGAGGGTCGCACCGCCACCCACGGATCCGAAGACCCGGAAGGGTTATATGAAAAAGTCTAGTGAGATATGTACTGAGTTCAAATAACTATAATAATATGTACATTATACAAAAGGGTTGTACAACGTGTCCCAAGCAAAAGCACATGTACGAGAGAAAAGGTGCAGTCCTTAAGGGGCATACCCCGAGGACTTGCAAAACACAACTCTCAGCTCACTCGGGTACAAGAGCTCACAACACTCGCTCTCACTGCTGTGACAACAACACGGCGCCACAGTTGCCTCCGCAACCCGTCCGACACCGAGCTCTCGCGACGAAGAGCCCCTAGCTGAAGGAAGTAGGGGGGGTGAGCCTCGCGAACAAGGCCCAGTAGGGATTACCAGTCCCTCACAGGCCAGAGCAGCAGGAACTCCAAAAACAGGAAACTACACTAGAAAACTGTAAAGTGAGAGTAACACCTACAGCAGGGTACTACTAAGCAGTGGAAGAGAAGAGCGCAACGCCACGACACCAACCGAGGTCGGGCCACACACACGACTCCGCAGAAACCAACGGAGTCAGGCACACAGCGGAAGCAACCCTCGGCAAGCCTGTCGAGACCACGGAACAACCAAAGGAGAACGACGTCTCACCGCAAGCACGGCCACCTCAGGCCTCTACAAGGTCGAGGGCCCACAAGCAGAACCACCCGGATCCCGGACACACCGCCAGGTCGGGAAGCTACACACGGCGGTGCCATCACAGGCTGGCACCCAAGAACGGGACCACGGAACCGAGAGATCACCGAAGTGGGAACCACAGAAGCATGGGTCTGCACAAGGCCAGACCAACGACGCCCACAGAAAATAGGCACAGTCGGGCTATAACCGCCGTGCAAGCTCGGGCAACGAGGAACACTTGGAAACGTCGTGAGGAAACATCGTCACAGCAACAGCAACCAAGCCACCGCCGCTAGCAGCCCATAGAGGGGACCCGCGGTCCACACGCTCTGCTCGCTAGCCTAGCTCCTGCCTCCGCCCCCGCGAAGGGCGAGACAGAGCCGCCGCAGAACACACCAACTCACGCAACACCGCAGCCTGGCCAAGCTGCGGCCTCACGCCTGGCACCACTACGTGGCTCTGGAACCAACGCAGAGAGAGGCAGTGAGACAAAGGACTGTCTGGTCTGCGCCAGGAAAGCACTCCGAACCCCTCGGCGTCCCAGACCCAGACAATAGAGCTCTACAAACGACTCAGCGTCGCTGTCCAAACCTCGTTTTCCCCTCAGCTCCAGAGTCCGCTCACGTGGTGTAGCAACCCGAAAATTTTAATACTTAAAAATTCGAAATAATAATTTCTTTAAATCAAAATAATAGAAACATGCGTACCATTATCATTGTACAAGAATACATCGGAAAGTTCCTTAAAAATTATAAATCAATCCCAGACATTATTCCTAAGTGTTCCACGTGGAAATTCGGTGCAACAAAAAATCCGATTGGCCAAGCGTATATCACAATGTGACCAATTATCCAAATTAGGAAACTATGTCGGAAAACGTTAACACGGAAAGATAACGCGTCCATAAAATAACAAACATGTCGGAGAGACTTCTAACATCATGAAATGATTATCCATTATCAGCATGGGACTAATGGACCTCTCATAGTCCATAAAAAAATCAAGTAAGAAAAAATAATAAAATCTGTAACTCTATTATTCTCTAATTAAAAAGGGAAATCCATAAGATAAATTCTAATAAATAATGAGTTTTAATAAATGGACCATATAAAATGTATGGGCCAAAATAAGGATTTTAAAAGAAGAATAATAAGAAAATACCCTAAATCGTAACTAATTATTACTTAAATAAAAAAGGGGTATTTAAGCATTAAATAGGAAGTTGAGTTGTAATTGGATTCCTAAACCTACCTAATGGGTTGGCCATGAATTAGCTCCCATCCCAACCCAAATAGAAGTCCTCATGCTTAGAAAGGGAAGAGAGAATAGGAAATTCAGAATTAATAGGAGTTAGAGTCCTATTAGGAAATAGAAAGAGGAGAAGCTTAAATACTCTCCTAAAGCCTCATGGTTGGCCTAGCTTGTGCCAAGGGATTGCTGGACCAAGAGGAGAGGAGGAGGAGGAGATTTCGTGGGGAGAAGAACCTTTCAAGCTCTCAACCCCGTTCTCAAGTTCTAGCCCTAGAAGAGGAAATCGAGTCAAGGTAGGCATTATCACAAGCAAAAATCCTAATATTTGTCTGTAGATTTTTCCATGCATCAGGAACAAAACCCTCAAATTTCATAATTTTCCATCGAGCCAATATTTCTTCTTGAATTTCGAGTTCTGCAACTCTCTTGACCCCGAACCCTCTTCATAATTCTTGTTCTCCATGAATACTAAATCCCATGCCTTGAATTTTTATGGGAGATACTGATGATCATTAGAGAACTTTCGCCCCTAAAAGCCCTAATTTTTTCAAGCATGTTGCTCGAATTAAATCATTCATCTCTGTTGCACCTGGAATCAGGTTGCTTCTTGTTCAACTTGTTAGAACTATGTCGATACCATGATTGTTTTCAAATTCCTAATACTGGCAGTACCTTTCATGTCTAGATCAATTTAAAACTAGTTTCATGAGTTTTCGTAGGTATACAATTAGTTATGATTTTCTGAACTACCCTATGTCAAAAAGGCAATTATGGACCGCAATCCAAGACATATCAGAACTCTGACAGGCTCAGGCGGACCCTGTGAACGCGACGGCCCGATAGGCCGCGTTCACAAGGTCCATCGCGACAGAGCGCTCTGTCGCGATCTGATCGCGACAGTCGGCATTGTCGCGATCTTCTGACCTGGCAGGGGCGCGACCCTCATGCAAGCCTGTCGCGATCTGCCCTCTGTCCTGGCAGCCCTGTCGCCACCCTTTTCATGCCCTGTCGCGATCTGCCTGTCCATGTCGCTACCCTTACATGCCTATGTCGCCTTCACAGGATTTTGCATAAAACCCATAAGATTTATTGCTCTCACTTTCTACAATATTCTTACGCCTTTTTAACAGTCATACACGTAGTAAAACACCTGTTTTAAATTGGAGCTATATTGAATGCTTTAAAATACATATTCACGACTTCTTTTCTATTATGAATTCTCTTACACATGCACACACATGAACATCCATATGTGGCTGAAATCTGGCATAAAATATCTCATATGTATCTGGTGATTATTGCAATGAAGTATATTACTTGCCCATTTAAAGGACTTGTATTCGTTTCTTGCGTGGGTTAATACCGATATCAATGCTCCACTGTTCTAGAATCCTCTAGAACGTCGAGCACCTTTTTATAAACACTTTATTGGCTTGTGGTGAACTCTCCGTCGGATATTCTTTCGCCGGACTAGTGAACCCTTTCACAAGGCCTCCGTAAGTCTCCTCTGATCATGGATTCCCACATGGTTGACGAGTCGGTGTACCCTAACACCCATTACAACCTTTAGGGATCGATATGATCCAAAGGCTATTAGAAGTTCGCTCTTACCTTGAATCACGTCGGACCTCTGGACTTGTGCATAACATGGCCAGCGGAAAGATCGTGTGTTCCACCTGACTGCAAACAACGTACGCACGTGTTGTGCAACTTTACTATCGCTCGTTACTCGACATTCCACGTGAAATGACCATAAGATCTCATCTATGCTATACTCGCTCGTCTATTCATATTCACGTTCACTCTATATCTATTCTCTCTCGTCTATTCATCTAGTACTCTCTTGTAACCCTTTGAGCTGTGTAGCTCCTATCGTTGTTACTATTCATGACTGGTCTAGCACTATAATATGGGTCTTGTGACTACTGTATCAAATACGTACGTGGCAGGGCACAGAGAGTGTCCGAGGGGCTCCCATCTAGTTTTGGGGGCAGAGAGCCACCCGAAAATACCTGCAGGGGCTATTGACGGGTTCTGCATTGCACCGGTTCTGACTATACTGTCTTGGCTAGACATCTGACTATTATCCTTTTAGTCTGAGGAGTTCAGACGTACTGTACCATTTCTGTGTTATTACTGTGCTAGCACTGACTGTTATAACATTAGTCTGAGGAGTTCAGACGTAATGTACTATCGTGAAACGGCTACTGTCTCAAAGTGACTATGTCGTACTCTACTAGTGCACCATTGCGCAACCATACACGCTATCTCGTTACACGCTATCCCATCATACGCTCTACTTGCTCTACTGATACTCGCTCTCTTGAGTTACTGTGTGCCATCGCGACTTGATCACATTCAAAGTGCAATTTACTCTTTCATGACCATCTACTATCATCTCTTCTTGCTATACATGTCGCTTACTATTCTTGACAATATCGTTACTTGATTGTTGTATCATTTTCTATCGTGACTTGACTTTAATCATCATGCTATACTTGATCCATCTGCTATTTGAACCATGTTACTTGGTGCTATTACTTTCTCGACTTTACATGACTCTCTCTATCATTAGTTACTCTGCCATTTAATGCATTAATATTTAAAGCCTGCTTGAGCCTGAGATTTAAGTCCTACTGGGCGTTATCGCTCACCTCGTTATTGTTATTGTGTCTCAGGTAAGTCGGACGATGATGTTATACGTACCAAGGGGACGGGACCAGAGTGATGAGTGACCTGGAGTCAAATGACGAAGTTACCCTAGCACCATGGAGTCTAGTAGTGATTGTTTTAGATTTCTTTTCAATGTAATGATGTCATTAAGCTTATGTGTGGCTCTGAATTAGTGGTTGTAATAGTCTTAGTGATTTTATAATGAAATAAAGTTTATTCCAAATATGTTTATTAGATGCTCTGATGTTTGCGAAAGTATGCGCAATTGTCGTTACCATACTCGTTGTTCGCGTCTCCCTCCGATTTATTCCGCTGCTAAATTGGAGGGGCGTGACACGTGGGCTGCCAACTCGAGCACGCTCGTAGCCCGGAGTACTCCCTCAACAGGCTCCCGAGGACGGGGGTCCCAGGAAACGGAGACAACCTCTGAACGGACAAGCCCTCAAGTGCCAAGCACCTGGGCGAATAGGCGGCGGCAGCACAACAAAACACGCCGAACCGCTGGCTTGTAACCACGACAAGCCAAGCAGGCGAGAAGCACGCACAAACCCTCAACAGGGTTGTCGGCCAACCAACCACGTACGGAAAAGCCGGAGTCTCGGAACCACTACCAGCTAGCACGGAAACCCATCGCTCTGCTAATATTCGATTGACCGCCAGTCAATCAATTTAGACAGACGCAACCCTCCTAGCACCGCCAGGACACGGCCACGAAGGTGTCACCTTCGGTCACTGAACGCGGGGAGGCAGCCAGCCGCGTTCTCTACCGGAAGGTCCTAAGGGCAAAGCCTGCCCTAGGGCACACGCCGACACACAAACCGGCCACGGAATCACCCGAGGCAGCACAGGCACTGTCGCGCCCCCACAGGCCGTCGCGATGCCATCGCGACAGGGAAGGGCGCCGCAAAAATAGCCTTGATGCGACATGGCAGCGCGTCGCGACAGCCTCCCTGTCGCGACGGGAAACCAGGTCGCGACAGCGACCCTTATCTCGGCCGCCAACCGCACCGCGATAAGGTTGCGCCCGACCGGGGCGACGCCTCTATTGATGTCGCGACGCGCACCGTGGCCGCGACATCAGTCGGGAGGCAGACCGCGGGATGCTCCATCCCGGGCCGCCCACAAACCATACAAACATCACACACGGGGGAGGGGAGCATGGGAAGCTATCTAAACTAGCTAGAAAGCACGAAGTGCTCCCGATCCACCCGGATCGAGAAGAGTTCAAGCAATCCCTACCTTTCACGAAGAACGAACCCACGAGGGGCCCTTCACGTCGGTTGGCCACCTCCTCCACACTCCACACACGCGCCACGACACCGCCACGAGCCCGCCGACGCCACCACGCCCCGATCACCGGAGGGGAGCCTCCCCACCGCCGGAGAAGAGGTAAAAGGGAAGAAGAGGAGAGAGAGGGGGAAGGGGTAGCCGGCTTGCGCCTTAAGCCACCGACACCTAGAATGCGACGGCCCGCCCTGTCGCGTTACGAACCCTAACGCGACGGGTCCACGAACCGTGACAAGAACGCGCCCCCCAAGGGCGCCGCGACAATGCGACAAGCCGTACTGACACACCTGCCACCCTGACAGGCGTCAGACGACCGGACAGCGCAACACGACAAAACACTGTCGCGACCCGTTGACCGGGCGCTACAAGAACGCGACAGGAAACCCGGGCTCGACAAGAACGCGACGCACAGACTCACCGCGACACGGATGACTATCGCATCGGGCACCCCCGACGCGACACCAATGCATCACCCAACCTGGACGCGTCAGTGGCCAGTCATCCCACGACACCGAACGGAAGCCCGAAACCGGGTCTTACATATTGCCTCCGGATGACTGAACCTTCTCTCTTCTTTCTGCAATCAACCACTGCCCCTATGCTCTAACCAATTCATGCCCAATATCACATCATATTCCTTTAACTGTAATGCATACAATCTGGCTGGCAACTGATACCTTGTATCATTATGGGAACCTCATCAAGTAATAAGTAGTAAGCATGAAATCACCGGAAGGGACCTCCACCACAAGCTCACACTGCCTCTCCTCAAAGGGATTTACCATACTATCAATGAGTCCTCAGAAATGAAGGAATGTGATGCACCTAGATCAATTAACGTTCTAGAAGAAAATTCAAGAAGTGGTATTATACCTTCAATCAATTTGACGCCTCCGCTTGAGCCCTTGTGATTGCTATCACTCGTCCTCGTCCCCTTTGATAAGGAGTGCCTCTACCTCGCTCAGTTGGTGGCTGCTGCTGCTGCTGCTGTGGTGCCCCTCTACCATAACTGCCTCTTCTTGGATATGGACAGTTCCTTGCCAAGTGCCCCGTCTAATCACATTATAGCATCCAAATTCTGCGGGCTGCCTTGCTGTGCTTTGCTGTGTTTCCTCGGTCTCCGGCCTATAAACATCGGTCCTGCTGGAATCCCTGCTGCCTGCCACCTCCCGTCCTCTAAATATCTTATTCAACTTGGAACCCCACTTGCCAAAACCCGATGTAGACGCTCCTTCTGAAGGTGCCTTACCTTTGCTAACGCCCGAAGATTGCCGTCGGAGTCGAAAATTACTTGATCCTGATCTGCTGGACTGCCTGGCTCGCACAGTTCTCTCAAGAATTTCTGCTCTCTGGGCTACCTCCTCCACCATTCCACACATAAGAGGAGTCACTGCATCTTGCAACTCTGGCCTCAACCCCCGAACAAAATACTCCACCATCATAGCAATTATAGTTACCATAAAGGTGCATACCTGCTCAAGGCCATGAATCTCATTTGATACTCCAATACCAAAAAATTCCCTTGTTGTAATGTCCTGAATTGCTCCCTCTTGGCTTGCTGATTTGCACCGGAAGAATGTATTGTTGAATACTTCAAGGAATTCTGGCTAAGTGATTGTATCTTCCGCTCGTCCTGCAAACACGGTTTGCAACTTGAGTCTCCACCACTCTTGTGCAAATCCCTGTAGCTGATAAGTAGCCAAAATACTCTATCAGCCTCTGGACACCTCATTGTAACAAAAACCCTTCTATCTCATGCACCCAATGCTCTGCCGTATCTGGATTCAGACCTCCCAAGTACGTAGGTGGCTGCAACCATAGAAACTTCTCCCTAGTACCATAGACTCCTCCACGCTAGCTGACCGCACTGGTGCAACTGGAGGTAAAGGTACTACAGGTGGTACCTAACCTCCAAACGGTGGTACTAGCGGTGCCGATACTACTCCTCCTCCTGCACTGGTGGTGTTGTAACCGATGGCTGAACCGGTGGCTGCTGATCTAACCGTGTCCGAATCTGTGTGATACTTTCCCATAACCTTTCTATCATCTGATGTGTGGACTCCTTAGGCTCATCACCACCACCTCCCCAATCTCTCCTATCATCCATTTATAAACCTGCACAATCAACATTCCAATCCACATAGCACATAAACATATCATTACAAAAACATGGCCACTACCAGCAGTAGACTATAGTAGAGAACATACTATGTACATTTCTGGTTCCTTCAATTTACACGGAACTTGCTCTGATACCAACTGTGACGGTCCTCGCCATTCATGCATGTTAACCCAATAACGTGCCTGACACGACTCCGCCTCCCGCGAACGAGCGTGTAGCCTCGCAAGGGATATCAACACACACATGTCCGTGAAAATATAAAAGAACACACTGAACACATATATGTTCCATATCTTACACATAATATTCAGTTCTGAACTAAAGTCATAGCACAAGTACAACTGCCTGGGACAAACCCCCAAGGCACAACAAGTAGAAATATTACTCTGCTGGTGATGTCGGCCCAACTCCGCTACAGTGCAGTCCTGAACTAGAAGAGGGACGAGAACCCTCCTGCTCTCCTTCACCTGGAAGAAGAAGGAGTAAGCCTCACAAGTCACTGGCTTAGTAGGGTAACTTCCCCAAAGCCAAGAAAACAATGTACAATAAATATATAGTAAGTATGATTTATAAGCAATTAAAAGTAACTCAACCTACACATGACACTACAGTTGTAATCAAATAAACGGTAAACTGTGTACACGTGTACAAGCTAAAGAAGGACACGCCACACTAGTCACGAGAACTGGTTTGGGACACTAGCCATAGACCCGGAAAAAACAACACAAGACTACCTCTCATCCTCACAGCCACGGACGAAAGGTCTAGCTGCCGCTCTACCTCAATAGGGTCAAGAAACTGTGGAGACAACAAACACCACACCTGTAGACCACACAGCTGCAGGCCCAAGCCTGAAACCTTTAGGGACTCCAGCCTGAGCTCCCTAAAGTGAGGCACTAGAAAATCGGACTAGCTGGGGACTAGTACGTCTACTGGTGTCTGTCCCCCAACCACGAGCGCGCTACAAGCGACTGCGCACCCACAAACACAAGTCGTTGCCCACTGTCGTCTTTACCTTAGCCAAACGTACAACTCAAACTCAGGAGTGAGGGTGTCAAGGAAGACGACACAGACCTTGACGGTACACACCGTACCGGGACAAACGTCGAGCACCTGCTTGGCCCACAAAGAACCTGGGGTAACCGACTGGAGAGGTAACCGCGGAAGGCGTTATAACCCAACCTGCCATGCACACAAATCCAAGTAAAACCATCATTTCCAATCACGGTATAAGCCAACACAACCCTTACAAACCCTACATTGCATAGCCAACACAACCCAAGCAGTGTACCACATGAAACAGTCAGACTGGCCACATAACCTCAGAGCTCGGGTGGCCACAATCTGAATCGCGACCAACACAGTGGTCGCCAATCAGTGCTTGAATCGCGACAGACCAACCCGTCGCCTTAAAGTCTGAATCGCGACCGGACAAGTCGTCGCATTCACAGAAACACGACTACTGTCGCCTTTAGATAGCAGAAAACCACCCTAAACTTCCATTTTGGAAATCCATTAAAAAAACTATTCAGCTGATAAAGCAGGAAATAAACATTCATATATGACTCTAAGCATGCTTCCTATCCTATTTAAGTGATTTCCCAAACCAAGATCGTCAAACCTTAACCTACACAGCGCACACAAGAGAAAACAATGAAGAGTTCCCCTTCCAACAGGAGAAACGTGAAACTAACGCCGTCCAGAGATTCCCCGCGCTCCGAAGCACCTCCTCACACTGGAATCATGCCGAACAGACAGCAAAACACCCCAAATCGCCGACAAAACCCTCAGCAGTCTCCCCTTCAACTGAATAGTGCAACTGCACTGTTCGGCTAAGGGCAGAAGCCCAAAATATTCAGAGGTTAAATCACGACGTATTAGGCCATCCCGTTTAGAAACGCGACGTACTCTGCCGTGGCGATTCCACCCCGGTGACCCTGCATGCGCCACGTGGCGCGCATGCAGCCACGCCCACGTAAAAGCGGTGCCAAATCGTGATGTAGCAGGTGGTCGTGTTCATATAAGAATCGCGACGCTTGTGTTGGTCGCGTTCTTAATGAACCCGCCAGAGGTCTGTTTGGGCTGGGTTCTCCAATCCTCCAGCCTCACACCCTGCTACACAATCCTGTAAAAATATATATAAACACATTCACTTAAAAAATGGGCCACACACTGGCCCCCAAACCCAATAAACTACGATCTGGACATTCAGGGTATTACAGTGAGTATGGACATTGCAGTGTGGCATTGCACTGAAATAATGCAAAGATTATTCTGCATAATTCAACCATACTTGAATGAATGACATGATTTCTTCACTGATCTTGATTAAATTTTATTATTGTAATTTACTTGTTATTGGCCAAAATTACATCGTTTCCATTGAACTCTCAATACTATCTCTATCATATTTGATAGTTAATTGTTCATCGCTACTTGTGTCTCTTGCTTACTGTTTATCAGTTTTATTTTATTCCATTATCTTATCAGTGATTTCTTGCCCGTTAAATGGTTATCACTTAAAGTATGTATGGCATAAAGATATAAATCCTACTGAACATTTTGTTGACCCTATTTATACATGTGTTTTTCAGGTGAATCAGATGATGAAATGCATGACGATGGGAATGAACAAGAGTGTTGAGCGTCTTAGTTACCCCAGTTATCTTAGAGTTATATAGAGTCTTTATTTTTTCAAGTTAAATGTATTTGTCATGATGGGCTCTATGCTTGGTCCTGTTAGAGTTGATTAATAGTTAGCAACTTAGCATCAATAAAATTTATGAGTTGATCATTTGGTATTAATCTGATTATTGCATTTTGGAATTTAGTATATTTTAAATTTTCTTTGATCAACATGACTGATTGATATGTATCTACACGTCTTGAAATTTCCCCGTTGGGGCGCGACAACTATATTTTTCACTTAGTTGATCCTTCCATCTATTTGGAATTTCTTGAGCTCACTACTTCTCACCTTTAGTGGCTTTATCTAGTCAAGTGCTACATTTAGGCTAGTATAACTTGTGAATTCTAGCTACGCAGTAAGCTTAACAGTCTCCATTAAGGTGAGCTCTCTATTTAGGACTTCCTCACTAGCTTCATTGCATTTGGTATGAACTAGATGCTATGCATGCTACTAGTTGAGTTTCGCATTGTCTTGGTAGGAAACAACGGATCATCAGTAGCTCTATCATTTTCTAATGTGCCTCCATTTAAGTTCAAGGCTCTTTGAGCACAACCTCTTCATCGCTTTCTCTACCTACTTTAGATGATGCACTTACTTAGGCCATTGTTAAGGAGACATGACTTCACGCTTTTGGATCTTCCTCTACTCCTTCTTGTTGGATAGAGAATTATTGTTTTTGATGATGTCTTACTATGACTCATTATCTTAGATTCTTTGGCTACTTGACTTCTAAATTGTTGCAGTGATAAAGTAGTCAGGTCAACTCGCCCATATTCTAGATCGACAAATGATACATGTGCTTGAAACTTGCCTAAGTTTCTAATGCTTCTTGAAGTTTGTCAACAAACCATTCTTTCAGGTCAACAATCAAAGTTCGCAAGTCAAAGATGTCAGTCAAAGTTTAACTTCACTGATGAAGAGTGGACATTTCAACTAATGAAGATGTTCAACTAATGAGTGAGTTCAATAATAAGCAATTTGAAGTTCTCTAGTTAACAGAAGTATGCTAGAAGGCCAACAGAACCTTTATCTACTAAAGATGAAGAGATGTGATATGTTCCTGTCGACAGATGAAGTAGCAAGGTCAACAGAAGGTTCTTGTACAGAATGAATATAAGGTCGATCGATGTCAAGTTTAGGTCGATAGAAGGTGATCAGACGTGCCAAGTAGCAAATCACGTGAATGACATGTGGATGACTAAAGGGCCAAGTCAGACTCATACACACAAATCCCCTGGTAAGTGGTAAAGTGCGTAGAAGATTCCCGGGCCCTTAAATACTCTTTTTGCCACAAAAGGGTAGGAGATCCGAGAATCAACAATGTTGTTAAGGACTACTGTGAAGAACCAAATCACTGCTCGTCCTACTAAGCTTGACCCTACAGCATAGGAGTGAAGGTAGTCCAACCCTTGATCCACATGTTCAAGCTTCAATTGCTCATGTTGATCAAGAGTACCACCAATTGAGATTAGATCATAGAGAAATCCAACTGCCAGATCTTAGTTCAATCATCTTATGGCAATAGTCGAGCTAATTTTATCTATACTTCTGTCTTCTGTGTGTATGTAACTGGGCTGATCTACGATCTGCATAGGCTTAAAACTCTGAGTACAGTGTGTGCCAATTGACCTCTCAAGCTCTAGTGTGTGTGTCTGTATTCAGATCATATAATTCATCAGTGAGTGTGTGTGTTATGGTGGGCGTAGGAGACACTTGTTGGTGTTGTCTAAACTACCTTAAATTCTTATGCACCGTCTCTTGCTGATTTGATTTACTAGGTGTATGCTTAGGACCAATGATTACACACACAATTGATCATACAATATCTATCTAGTAGATCTTTTGTCTGATTTGAATTGCATTAAGCATCAATGTATGAAGAATTGCATATCACGTGTTTGATTGGTGTTCTATTTTGTTATGTGATTAGGTTGATTTGGCATTAGTCTCAAGTCGACAAAGCTTCAACTTTTTTCTTCTACTTAACTGAGTGATTAAATGATTTTGATCTATGTTTAGTATTTTGTGACCGTGTTATACTCTGATTACGCCCTCTCTAGATTTGTCATTCTGATTCAACTCACTTTATCGCTTCTCAAACTGTCTTGGTAGACTCAACACACCCGTCTCCCCAGAATAACTCCTCTCAAGCTTCTTTTGGGGATATTATTGGTTCCATGGATCGGCTCTTTTGTTGTTATTATAGTCTTTAAAATCATCTTAAGGATGCTTGTCCTCGACTTCTTAATAAACAACTTGCCCTATAACTGCTACTATTGTTGTACAGTCTTCGACTCCAAAAAGTGTGGTCACATCTCCTGCTACTCCAAATGTGACATAATTGGCTACTTAATAAACTCAACTTGCCTCTTAGTTTTAGCAACTTCAATAACTCCTTCAGTCTAATACATTTTCAAATGAACCCTCTGCTATGTCTACCTCCTTTGGTACTATCTCTACTTAGATTTTAGGATCTAGGGCTTCTCATCATGTGACCTCCAATGGCTCATTACTTGTTGATTATTTCCCTACTCCCACTCACTTGTAGATTTACACTAATAATGACACTTCTCTTCGTATCTCTCCATGTGGTTCCATCACCTGCACATCTAATACTTTTGGCCATTTAACCCTTTCTCTTGTGCTACATATTCCAATCCTTCAGAAGCTCATCTTCAATTCTTGTTTCAGTATGGAGTCTTAAGGTCATAGCATTCTTCAATTCGTTTGTATCATTGTGAGGGTTGTAAGCTTTCTAAGCATATCTGCCCTCCCCTTTTCTCCTCATGAGTCTGTATTTTTAAAAACTTTTAATTAATGCATTTTGATATTATATCTCATTTACCTTCCATAATAGGTTTTCTCTATTATGTCAATTTTATTGATGATTGTACTCATTTCACTTGGGTTTTTCTTATACACTAGAGATCTAAACTTCTCTCTATTTATTATTAGTTCTCTAAGATGGTTTACACTTAGTTTCATTAACACATCAAAGTACTTCGTATTGATGGTGTTTGTGATTATCTCCCTACAAACATTTGGAACATTCTATTTTTACATGGAATCCTTTCTCAAAAGTCATGCCCTTACACCCCACAACAGAATGGAGTTGCTGAGTGCAAGCATTATCAGATCCTTAACATTGCTCAGATGCTTCTTCTCTTTGCCTTTAATCCTCTTGCCTTTTAGACAGAAGCTACTCTCACTTCTATTTATCTTATCAATATCACACCATCCTTAGTGCTTTTTGGGTGTTCTCCCTATGAGCATCTTTAAGGTTGCTGCCTACCTATTATAATAGTACCTTCAGTTGCATGTGTTTTATACTTCTATCTCCTCATGATTACACAAAACTCTCTCTATGAGTAGTTAAGTGTGTTCTACTCGGGTATAGCATAGAGCACCATAAGTATCATTGCTATGATCCTATAGCTTGTTGGCTTCATATCTCTCGTCAAGTCACTTTCTTTGAGATGTTCCTTTCTTCACCTCTTTCTCTTAGGCCTCGGCTCAAGATCTTTCTTTGTGTCTGATCCTAACCATTCCCCTTCAACTATTATTCTTAGCTTTCCTCTTGGTGAGGCTTCTCCCTCTCCTCTTGAGCCTTCCTTATCTCCTCCACCTCCCACTGTCCGTATATACAATTGTCATCCCATTGATCCTATCACACTAGCTAACGATGTTGGCTCTAATGTACAAGGCTCACCTACGCCTACTTATGTTCTAACTCTACTAGTTCCTCCATGGAACAACCCTTCACATAATTGCCATCCTCTTGATCATCTTAGTCTTGTTTTGACTAACCCGCACTCTCCATAATTCTCTAATTTCCTTACATCCCTTCACACCCATTCACACCCATTAGAAGCCTTAAAGTTATCACCATATAGTTCAATTCCTAAAGTGGCGGTAGGCTATAGACAATGAGTTATAAGTTCTTCAATGAGCTCAGGCTTGGGATCTTGTTCCAATTCCTCCCAACATTTTTCCTATTAGATGCAAAGGGATTTACAAGCTCATGACCATATTTAATGGTAGCATTGAGCATTATAAGGCTCATCTTGTGGCATAGGGCTTCACTCAGGAGTATGGCAGGGGACTTTTGCTCCAATGCCCAAGATGACTACTATTCATACTCTCATTCCTCGTGTGGCTACTTGTCTATGGCCTCCCTTTCAACTTGACATGAATGCTTTTCTTCATGGTGATCTTTCTGAAGAAGTTTACTTGCGGTCTCCTCTTGGTCTTGCTACATTGCCACTACATGTATGTCGCCCTCGCAAGGCCCTATACAGTCTCAAACAAGCTCTCGAGCATGGTTTGAGTGGTTCTATCAAGTTGTTCTTGATTCTAGGTTTTAGAAAAGTGTAGAAGATTATGTTATTTTTGTTCATGAATCTCTGCTTGGTCATGCCATTCTTCTTCTTTAGGTTGATGAATGGCCATCACCAAAGATGATGTTGCTACTATTGCCTCTCTTAAGCACCCACTCCATCAATAGTTTTAGATGACGAACCATAGGCCTTTACGATATTTTCTTGGTTATGAGATTTCCAACTCTCTCGTGGTTATTGTCCTAGTAGAAGTATATTAGTGACATTCTTAGTGTGCCACTCTTTCTAATTCTCACACAACTAATACTTCTATAGAGCTTCATCTCAAATTTAATCCATCTAATGGTGTTCCCTTAGAAGTCCCTACACGCTGTCGACAACTTGTTGGGGCTTTGGTGTACTGACTATTCTTGTCAAGACATTACTCATGTCTGTTGGGTATGTAATGAATATCTAGAGTGGGGGGGGGGGGTGAATAGATATTGATCATTTAAAAAATTAAGAGCCCGAAATAGACCTTAAGATATAAAAGAGCTACTTATATCAAACCAGACGAAGCAATAGAGCCAATGCACAACACACCACAATGCAAGCGGATTTTTAAGGTGGTTCGGCTCCAGTGTGGAGACCTATATCCACGCCTCACTAAACTAAGTGAGGCTTCACTCAACAACCCGAACGTGTGAAAACACTCACACAACTGCTGATTCACAGCTTCATATAGCCTGCTGATTCACAGCTTCAAGATTGTATCAATCTCTCAATCCTCTCACACAAAGTGTAGGATCAGTCCATCTACTCAACTGGAGCAGACAACCAAGCAGTTTGGTATTTAGAAGAAATAGGAAAAATCAAACGAGAGAAATTGCTGAAGGAATGTAGAAATTTTGCAAACACTCTGCATGCAGTTTCACTGGAGTTGAACTCTGATCAGAATTCTTCTTGAACTGCCAATTGCGTCTTCTCCAGGCTTAAACTCATCAGACTCTTCTTCTAACCGCAACTTAAGGATCAATTGTCTCTGAATTGGGTTGAATTCTGATGCTCTGCTTCAGTTGATCAGTAGCAGGTCTTCATACGGGTAGAAGAAGAGATCTAGCATCCTTTCTTCTTGATGAGTTGACTACACTGAAGCCTCTTCTCTTCTGAACTCAAGCTCTCTGCTCTTTCTACACTTTTTAGCCCTCTGATGCTCTACTTTTTTTCTGTGTGTTACCTTCTGAATTAGACGTCGCGCCCCTTTTTGATCAGCATCACAGAATCTTCATGGTGGGCCCCAATAGAATCCAAATTCGTTGGGAGATGCTTTTGCCGCCAAAAAGGGTATCTTCTAGAACCTTGTAAAGTGTGCCTGGAGTCCCAATCATTAGACCTCAAGTCACGTGCCTGGAACTAATGCGCTGGCAGACTCTTTTAATCACTGGAATAAGAGGGTCAAAGAGTCGACACAACTTGAGCAAAGTGTCGACGCACACAGGACTTGACTTGAACCAATGCAGATGCTTTAGTAGAGTCGACTCCATGCCTTCATGAGTCTACCTTATCCATTAGACTGTTGTAGAGACTGAGTGTCCAAGAGTATAGTGCTGACCTTGTAGTATCTGAGTGTCGACCTTATAGAATGGTAGAGTCGACCTGAGCTTCATATGGAGTCGACTTCATAGACTGGTGGAGTCAACCTCATAGACTGGTGAAGTCGACCTGATCTTCATCTAGAGTCGACCTCATGCATTTCTTCCCTTTCAGCGCTAACAGGAAATTCAACTAGTGTTGACCTGATTCTCATCTGGAGTCAACCTTATGCAATTCTTTTCCTTTAGCGCTAACCAGAAGATCAACTAGTGTCGACCTGCTCTTCAACCAGAGTCGATCTTATGCGATACTTTAGACTCCTACACTACTGAAAATCTGTCAACTGTCGATGTAAGGCCTCGAATTTCCGTCGCATTATTTGTATTTGTGTATTTGTGCTTGTGTATGTATGTACATATTTACGTACGTATTAATAGTACAAGTATGTGTGCATGTGTTATATAAATATAAATAATGTATGTATTGCATGGTGATAGTATGGATATAATACCCATACATATTGCATGTATATACGCATGGTATGCATGGTTTCTGCATATTTTAGAGTTCTGGCCGAAGGCCATCTTGGCGTCAACATGGCCGTTGAGGTGGTGTCAGCGTCCGGACATGGACGCCAACACTAATCCTGGCGTCCAGCGATATGGACGCCAATCTCTCTGGCCTGCATGCGCAGCAGAGCTGCAAACTTCTGAAACAAGAAAGCCAACCATTGGCGGAAACTGTCCCCAACGGCTCTGAAGGCTGTCAAGTCACCTGGTGAGTGGGAGAGAGACTCCCCTTATGTCTGAACCCGAAATGGCTTCTTCCCACTCCTCTCTTCACCTTGCAAGAGGAGAAAAGAGAGAAAGAAAAACCCTAGAGAGAAACTAAGAAAAACCCCACTTTTGCACCCAAAAATCAGTCTTCCTGGAGCTTGATCCGGCCATCTTCCACGACAGAAGGCAGCTGGAGCAAAGGAGGAGGCTTCCCCGAAAACCCCTTGCTGTGGAAATCATCCAGGAGCCCGGAGGAAGAAGATCTAGGAGGCGTTTCTGCACCTTCTTGGGACTGCCCAAGGAGGGCTTCACCAACACCCTAGACCCTTTGGAGCAATTTTTAAAAGGCAAGTGACCTATCCATGATGTTCCGTATGTGTCTAGGTCGTTTCTATTATTTTTATGGATTTTTCCTCGAATCCTAGACCTCCCATTCACCCAAGTTTGAGAGCTCGGGTCTGTGTTTCTGCACAGACCTGCATTGACGGCAAGGTCAATGGACGCTTAGATCATGCTTGGCGTCCATCGACCATGCCGCTGACCCTGAGTCAGCGGCCAGAGACCGCCGCCAAGTTCCTCTGGACAGAACAGTGACCTGTTCTGCCCTTCCTATACACTATTTTCGGTATGGTTTCCGTGATGAGGATATATGGTAACCCTATACACTATGTATATTGTCAATTGTGGTGTGTGGATGAGTGTGGTGTGTGATGGTGAATGTTAGAAAAGTGTATCTCATGAGCTTGTAAGCATAAATTGTGATAATCTTGTCAATCCATGTTTCATGGTTAGGATTAGTCTGAATGCCTTAGTTTTGTCAGAGCATGAAGATTTGTAGATCAGTATATGTATTCTCAATTTTGATAATTTGTCCATTTCTTGCATGAGTTGCAAATAAATTCAGTTCGGTAAATAGGAGGACATGCAAGAATGGTTTGTGGTGATCGATTTGTGATTGTATGATTTAGGATAGTTCTGTATTCTCAGATCATGTATATGATAGTAATCTCTGTTAAAACAGCAAGTGGCAAAATCGCATGATATGTTAAACCCCATGTTAACTTAAGTTGCGAATAGCATGCTAAATAGGTGTTTTATTTACTGAAAATTTCATTTAGCTCAGAAAAATCTGAAAAATTGAGGGTATGATCTAGAACCTGAAAATAGCATGTTATTAAAATTTCAGGTCATTTGGACCAGTATATAAGAAGTTATGTATTTTCCATGAGAATTGTAGAAATCTACGTATGATATCGTAATGTGATTAGATAGTGCTTAAACCTAACTCGAATGGTGAAATTACTATGTGTTAAGCTCCTGAAATCTGTAGTGCCATGTTAGGAAAAACAGAGATGTGCATGTGAGGGAGAAAGTGAATGAGATGAAAAGTGCTATGTGTAAAACCATGTGTAAATCGGTAAAGTGTGTAAGTGTAACTGTGCCAATGTGACACTGCTTCCGTAGAGGGCAGTGGAGCTGTATCAGGGAAAAGTCCCCTTGAGAAAGTTCAATGTGTAAGTGACCCTAAGGGCATTAGGGGGAAATTTGGAGGTGGACAAGTACCACTGGTTAGGGTGGAGACTTGTTCTCCCGGTCTGCGCAGTCCAAGAGTCGCCATTGAATTGCCTAGATGGCATCTATGTGTAATGTGATGTGTATATGTCCTTCTTTGGTGGTTTGGACTATGTGTCACGGCACCTAAAATGTGTAATGTGTATGTGTTCATGTGTAAATGTGTAAGTGAACAATGTGAATGTGTATGTGTAAAGTGTAACCATGTGAAAGAAGAAACTTGTGTAAAGAAAATGTGAAATTCTAAATGTGAGGATATGATATTGAAATCCATGTGAGACAAATCTGAAACCATGTGAAATCAGAAATCTTATGTTGTTATCATCATGTTTGTATGTGCAAAAATGTCTAGAATCCATGTTAGGGATAATTGATGAGCACGGGTACAAAATAACGATTGGTTGTTCACATGATATGTTTTAAGCAACATTATAGCTTTCATGTGTAGGTTTTCAGCCATTAAACCATGTGAAACCAGCAACTTAAAGCATGTGAAAATGTCTATGTATATACTTAAGAACACGTAAAACTCATGCTAGTTATGTTCCTTTCATATGTGCACAATGTTCATGTTGGTAGCTCTTATGTCTTGGTCCTTTAAAGACAAAATTTCATGAATAAATTGAATAGAGAGCATGTGATAGGTTAAGTTTATTCTTAGAAATCTGAAAGCATGATCCATGTATAAATTGTAAAACTTTCATGATAGGTTGAAACTTTTAAATGACTAGCATGCTATGTGTTGAATTTTGAATGTGCATGTAGAAACCACTATGACTTGTACGTGTATATTATGAGTAGTGTTGCTTGCTGAGTCTTTGGACTCACTCCTTGCTTCGGCGTACAGGTGTAGTTGGTGACGTGGCACCGTTGGAGGAGACAGTGGAGACGGACTCCGAGCGCGGAGATTAGACTTTGGAGTTTCTTTGTGACTTGTGTATTTCATAGTATGTAATTTGTACATGGTATTAGAGTATCACGAAAAGAATGTATAAATGTGGACATTATGTATTTTTATTTCAGCAATTTAGATTATGTGAACTTTTAGTTCCTTATTGTTAATTGCAAACTTCATGTATGTTAAATGTGGATGATGAATGAATGAAGACAGTTGTCTTTTACTTCCGCTACTCTGTAGTATATTGCGTGTATCTCAGGTTTGTATCGTTTGGGTAAATGTCCCACTGTGAGGACTCTCGCTATACCGACGTGGGTTGGTATAACCGTACCGGTATAATGAGGGCCGTCACAGAGATTGGTATCAGAGCGACCGGTTGAGATTGCACATGAATATACATAAGTCATCATCTTCATTGCATGCTAAGTATGTCCACATGTGTAGAAAACACTAATAAGAAGTGAAAGATAGATAAGAAAATGGTTAGAAGACTTAGTAACCTAGCTCTAATGGTGGCTGAAATTTTATTACAGCCATGGCTTCGAGAGGTAGGCGTGGTGGAGCACGGCCCGTGAGGACGAGCCGAGACATGACGAGCGGGCGGAGAGCAGCAGGACCCGGCACCGCAAGGTCCTGTACTTCCCCCACCGCCGCCTGTGGACTACGGAGTATTCATGCAAGGTCTGGTGCAAGCCATGCAGACGCAGGCTCATACCCAGGCAGCACTCCAGGCACAGTTGGAGGCCCAGGTAGAATAATGAAACAGCTAAGTAGTTTGCTATTTAAAGATGCATGATATTGTGTTTATTGTATATTGTTTATTGTTTAATGTAGCAGGCTCAGGCACCAGCTCAGGACCATGGTGGACCTCCCATCATGGAGCGATTCAAGAGGATGACCCCACCCTCTTTTAAGGGGGAGAGCGATCCATTAATGGCAGAAAGTTGGTTAAGGGAGACAGAGAAAATCTTCCGAGCCATCAGGTGCCCTGATGAGGATAAGGTGACATTAGCCACCTACATGCTACAGGTAGACTTTTAATTTTGTATGTTTGTATGTTCTATTAAGTTAGAATTGTTAGTTGTGCTTATGAAGGTGTATTGCAGGAGAGAGCGGATGTATGGTGGTCCTCCCTACTACGTACACGCTTTGAGGACGGAGCAGTGGACGTGGCATGGGACGCGTTCGTGAGGCTCTTCCGAGCCAAGTTCATCCCAGAGCATATCCAGGACAAGATGGAGCAGGAATTTCTCTCCCTGACGCAAGGCTCCATGACTGTGCTGGAATACGAGGCAAGGTTTTCTGAACTTTTAAGTATGCACCGCACGTCGTAGCGGATGAGCGCAGGAAGACGAAGAAGTTCGTGGGGACTCAAGCCATCACTGCGGACGAGACTCATGGCGTTTGACCACCGCACGCTAGACGAGGCCCTCAGTGCTGCCTGCAGGCAGGAGGGAGAAATGGAGCAATATCTGGAGGAGAAGAAGGCTTCGCAGAAGAGGCCGGCAGCGACTTTCCAGCGGCAGGATAAGAAGAAAACGGTGTATCAGACACCGCAACGATCCGTGACAATCAACAACTCTCAGGTACCTTCTGTACGTTCCCCTGGTGTGAAGAAAGAGTGTCCCCATTGCGGGAAGACACACGGAGGTTCCGAGTGTTGGTTGGTAGCGGGTAGATGCTTGAAGTGCAGGAGCAGCGACCACAAGATCAGGGATTGCCCAAGACTTCAGCAGGGAGTTCAGCGTGGAGCGCCAGCCCCAGTAGTAGCGGCAGCTACGCCAGCTACAGGAAGACCAGGAAGGTCTCGAGCCCCAGCTCGAGTGTTTGCTTTAGCTCGTGAGGACGCCGAGCAGGCGGAGCATGTCACCGAAGGTACAGTTTTGCTTTTCGGTGTGCACGCTCGGGTTTTGTTTGATACGGGTGCTACTCACTCGTTCATTTCCGAGCGGTTCGCTAGGCAGTTAGCCCTAGAGTCAGGCGTAGAGTCTGAGGAGTTAGAGGTCCTTTGTCTGTGCACACCCCTGCGGGTACGGTATCGACTAGGAAGTGCGTTCCGTCGTACCTGTGTGCATTGAGGATAGGATTCTAGATGGGTGTTTCTTCTTTCTAAAGATGAAGGACTTTGATGTTATTCTTGGTCTGGATTGGCTAGAGGAGCACTATGCGTTAGTGGATTGTCGTCGGAAGAAGATCGTTTTCGCATTCCTGGTGAGGATGAATTCTCTCATCCCTTGCCAAAGAACTTAGCGGGAAAGTTAGTTATCTCTGCCATGAAGGTGATGCGCATGGTGAACAAGGGTTGTGACGCATTTCTTGCCAGCGTTATGCTAGTACCCGATGCTGGTTCGTCACTGACTCTTGCAGAGATCGATGTGGTGCAGGAATTTCCAGATGTCTTTCCGATGACTTGTCTGGATTGCCACCGGATAGGGAGATAGAGTTCACTATAGAGTTGCTTCCAGGCACCTCTCCTATCTCGAAGGCCCCATATCGGATGGCACCTGCGGAATTAGCCGAGTTGAGGAAGCAATTGTAAGAATTGCTTGATAAGGGATTCATTCGCCCCAGTGTTTTCCCTTGGGGCGCACCTGTATTATTCGTCAAGAAGAAAGAAGGGTCACTTAGGTTGTGCATTGACTATAGGAAGTTGAACCAAGTGACTGTGAAGAACAGGTATCCCTTACCTCGTATTGATGATTTGTTTGACCAGTTGCGAGAGGCATCAGTCTTTTCTAAGATTGACTTGCGATCTGGTTATCATCAGTTGAGGATTCGGAGTGAGGATGTGTCCAAGACGGCATTTAGAACCCGTTATGGACATTATGATTTCTTGGTCCTTCCTTTCGGATTGACCAACGCCCCTGCAGCGTTCATGGATCTCATGAACCGGGTGTTTAGTCCGTATTTAGATAGCTTTGTCGTAGTGTTTATTGATGACGTGTTGGTCTATTCTCCAGACGAGACCACTCACCGTCAGCATCTGAGGTTAGTCTTAGAGGTTCTCCGTGAGCACAAGCTGTATGCGAAATTCAGTAAGTGCGATTTTTGGTTGCGCGAGGTTTATTTTCTCGGGCATGTTATCTCCGGTACTGGTGTTGCAGTGGATCCAGCAAAGGTCCAGGCTGTTATGGATTGGGAGATTCCCAGGACCCCTTCGGAGATTCGTAGTTTTATTGGGTTAGCTGGTTACTATCGGCGATTCATTGAGGGTTTCTCATCCATCGCCGCCCCTTGACAAAGCTGACCAGGAAGGGTGAGAAGTTTGTATGGAGGCATGCGAGCGTAGCTTCCAGCTATTGAAGGCTAAGCTCACTTCTGCTCCGGTATTGGTATTGCCTAGTGGTCTAGAGGGCTTTGCCATTTATACGGATGCATCTCAGATTGGCTTGGGTTGTGTGCTCAGCAGCAAGAGAGGGTAGTAGCTTATGCTTCTCGTCAGTTGAAGGAGCATGAGAAGAACTATCCGACTCATGACTTGGAGCTCGCAGCAGTGGTTCATGCACTAAAGATCTGGAGGCACTATCTTTATGGTGTCAGATTTGAGGTGTTTACCGACCACAAGAGCTTGAAGTATCTTTTCTCCCAAAAGGAATTAAACCTGAGGCAGAGAAGATGGATTGAGTTCTTGAAGGACTATGACTTCGACCTTCAGTATCACCCTGGAAAGGCGAACGTCGTAGCGGATGCTCTAGTAGAAAGAGGTCTTCGCTCCAGCAGGATTGGAAGATGTTGGAGGATGCAGCGTGCTCTATGACCGAGTTAGAGCCATCGCTGTGTCAGGCTTTTGTAGCTCAGCTATCCCTTAGATCCTCAGTCTTGGATGAGGTGATCGAGCAGCAGAAAGCCGACCTTAGACTGTTAGAGTTAGTGGGTAAGGCGGGCATTGCTCGTGATGAGGACGGTGTGATTAGATTTCAGCACCGTGTTTGTGTCCCTGATTTGGTAGATGTCCGTGAGCATGTGTTAGCGGAGGCTCATAGATCGCGATTCTCTATTCATCCGGGTAACACTAAGATGTATCAAGACCTGAAGAGATCATTTTGGTGGTCCGGCATGAAGAAGGATGTTGCAGATTATGTGCCTAGGTGTCTAGTATGTCAGCAAGTGAAAGCCGAGCGGCAGCGACCATCTGGCCTTATGTAGAGGATGGATATCCCAGTGTGGAAGTGGGAAGCTGTCACTATGGATTTCGTATCGGGATTGCCTCGATCTAGAAGGGGCAATGACTCGATTTGGGTAGTGTAGATAGATTCTCGAAGACTGCTCATTTCTTGCCCATGAAGAAGAAGCAGTCAGTAGAGAGTTTAGCTAGATTGTATGTTAGTGTATCATTAGATTGCATGGTGTGCCGAAGTCGATTATTTCGGATCGAGATCCGAGATTTACTTCGAGATTGTGGAAGGGTCTTCAGGATGCGTTAGGTTCGGAGCTGAAGCTCAGTTCGGCGTTTCATCCCCAGACCGATGGACAGTCCGAGAGGACTATCCAGACGCTCGAGGATATGTTGAGAGCGTGTGTCTGGATTGGAAGGATGATTGGGAGCGTCATTTACCTCTTGTGGAGTTCGCATACAACAACAGCTTTATGCTAGTATTGGTATGGCTCCATTCGAGGCGTTGTATGGTAGGCCCTGCAGATCTCCTTATGTTGGGAGGAGACTGGTGATAGGCAATTGATCGGACCGGAGTTAGTTCAGGAAACGGACTTAAGATCCAGCTTATCAGAAAAGGCTTGTTGCGCACAGGATAGGCAGAAGAGTTATGCCGACAACAGGAGAAAGGATCTAGAGTTCGAGGTTGGCGATCATGTCTTCTTGAAGATATCGCATACTCGTGGTGTTGTTAGATTTGGCAGGCATAGCAAGCTAAGCCCTAGATTCATTGGCCCATATGAGATTCTCAGACGTTTGGGCAATGGCATATGAGCTAGCATTACCCCCGGCTTTGGCTAGCGTTCACCTGTATTCCACGTATCTATGCTCAGGAAATATGTCCGAGATCCGTCTCATGTGATTAGTCATGAGCCAGTGGAGATCCAGCCAGATCTTTCGTATGTCGAGCAACCAGTAGCTATTCTTGACCGGAAGGTTCAGCATCTCCGGAACAAGAGTATTGCGTCGGTGAAAGTTCTCTGGCGGAACTTCTCACGAGAGGAGGCTACTTGGGAGCTTGAGGATGCGATGAAGAAAGTATCCCCTTTTATTTGAGTAGTGTCGTTCTAACTTCGAGGACGAAGTTTCTTTTAAGGGGAGAGGGTGTAAGGCCCTCGAATTTCCGTCGCATTATTTGTATTGTGTATTTGTGCTTGTGTATGTATGTACATATTTACGTACGTATTAATTAGTACAAGTATGTGTGCATGTGTTTATATTAAATATAAATAATGTATGTATTGCATGGTGATAGTATGGATATAATACCATATACATATTGCATGTATATACGGATGGTATGCATGGTTTCTGCATATTTTAGAGTTCTGGCCGAAGGCCATCTTGGCGTCACCCATGGCCGTTGAGGTGGTGTCAGCGTCCGGACATGGACGCCAACACTAATCCTGGCGTCCAGCGATATGGACGCCAATCTCTCTGGCCTGCATGCGCAGCAGAGCTGCAAACTTCTGAAACAAGAAAGCCAACCATTGGGGAAACTGTCCCCAATGGCTCTGAAGGCTGTCAAGTCACCTGGTGAGTGGGAGAGAGACTCCCCTTATGTCTGAACCGAAATGGCTTCTTCCCACTCCTCTCTTCACCTTGCAAGAGGAGAAAAGAGAGAAAGAAAACCCTAGAGAGAAACTGAGAAAAACCCCACTTTTGCACTCGAAAATCAGTCTTCCTGGAGCTTGATCCGGCCATCTTCCACGACAAGAAGGCAGCTGGAGCAAAGGAGGAGGCTTCCCCGAAAACCCCTTGCTGTGGAAATCATCCAGGAGCCCGGAGGAAGAAGATCTAGGAGGCGTTTCTGCACCTTCTTGGGACTGCCCAAGGAGGGCTTCACCAACACCCTAGACCCTTTGGAGTAATTTTTAAAAGGCAAGTGACCTATCCATGATGTTCCCGTATGTGTCTAGGTCGTTTCTATTATTTTTATGGATTTTTCCTCGAGTCCTAGACCCTCCCATTCACCCAAGTTTGAGAGCTCGGGTCTGTGTTTCTGCACAGACTTGCATTGACGGCAAGGTCAATGGACGCTTAGATCATGCTTGGCGTCCATCGACCATGCCGCTGACCCTGAGTCAGCGGCCAGAGACCGCCGCCAAGTTCCTCTGGACAGAACAGTGACCTGTTCTGCCTTCCTATACACTATTTTCGGTATGGTTTCCGTGATGAGGATATATGGTAACCCTATACACTATGTATATTGTCAATTGTGGTGTGTGGATGAGTGTGGTGTGTGATGGTGAATGTTAGAAAAGTGTATCTCATGAGCTTGTAAGCATAAATTGTGATAATCTTGTCAATCCATGTTTCATGGTTAGGATTAGTCTGAATGCCTTAGTTTTGTCAGAGCATGAAGATTTGTAGATCAGTATATGTATTCTCAATTTGATAATTTGTCCATTTCTTGCATGAGTTGCAAATAAATTCAGTTCGGTAAATAGGAGGACATGCAAGATGGTTTGTGGTGATCGATTTGTGATTGTATGATTTAGGATAGTTCTGTATTCTCAGATCATGTATATGATAGTAATCTCTGTTAAAACAGCAAGTGGCAAAATCGCATGATATGTTAAACCCCATGTTAACTTAAGTTGCGAATAGCATGCTAAATAGGTGTTTTATTTACTGAAAATTTCATTTAGCTCAGAAAAATCTGAAAAATTGAGAGTATGATCTAGAACCTGAAAATAGCATGTATTAAAATTCAGGTCATTTGGACCAGTATATAAGAAGTTATGTATTTTCCATGAGAATTGTAGAAATCTACGTATGATATCGTAATGTGATTAGATAGTGCTTAAACCTAACTCGAATGGTGAAATTACTATGTGTTAAGCTCCTGAAATCTGTAGTGCCATGTTAGGAAAAACAGAGATGTGCATGTGAGGGAGAAAGTGAATGAGATGAAAAGTGCTATGTGTAAAACCATGTGTAAATCGGTAAAGTGTGTAAGTGTAACTGTGCCAATGTGACACTGCTTCCGTAGAGGGCAGTGGAGCTGTATCAGGGAAAAGTCCCCTGAGAAAGTTCAATGTGTAAGTGACCCTAAGGGCATTAGGGGGAAATCCTGGAGTGGACAAGTACCACTGGTTAGGGTGGAGACTTGTTCTCCGGTCTGCGCAGTCCAAGAGTCGCCATTGAATTGCCTAGATGGCGTCTATGTGTAATGTGATGTGTATATGTCCTTCTTTGGTGGTTTGGACTATGTGTCACGGCACCTAAAATGTGTAATGTGAATGTGTAATGTGTATGTGTTCATGTGTAAATGTGTAAGTGAACAATGTGAATGTGTATGTGTAAAGTGTAACCATGTGAAAGAAGAAACTTGTGTAAAGAAAATGTGAAATTCTAAATGTGAGGATATGATATTGAAATCCATGTGAGACAAATCTGAAACCATGTGAAATCAGAAATCTTATGTTGTATCATCATGTTGTATGTGCAAAAATGTCTAGAATCCATGTTAGGGATAATTGATGAGCACGGGTACAAAATACGATTGGTTGTTCACATGATATGTTTTAAGCAACATTATAGCTCTCATGTGTAGGTTTTCAGCCATTAAACCATGTGAAATCAGCAACTTAAAGCATGTGAAAATGTCTATGTATGCTTAAGAACACGTAAACTCATGCTAGTTATGTTCCTTTCATATGTGCACAATGTTCATGTTGGTAGCTCTTATGTCTTGGTCCTTTAAAGACAAATTTCATGAATAAATTGAATAGAGAGCATGTGATAGGTTAAGTTTATTCTTAGAAATCTGAAAGCATGATCCATGTATAAATTGTAAAACTTTCATGATAGGTTGAAACTTTTAAATGACTAGCATGCTATGTGTTGAAATTTTGAATGTGCATGTAGAAACCACTATGACTTGTACGTGTATATTATGAGTAGTGTTGCTTGCTGAGTCTTTGGACTCACTCCTTGCTTCGGCGTACAGGTGTAGTTGGTGACGTGGCACCGTTGGAGGAGACAGTGGAGAGGACTCCGAGCGCGGAGATTAGACTTTGGAGTTTCTTTGTGACCTGTGTATTTCATAGTATGTAATTGTACATGGTATTAGAGTATCACGAAAAGAATGTATAAATGTGGACATTATGTTTTTATTTCAGCAATTTAGATTATGTGAACTTTTAGTTCCTATTGTTAATTGCAAACTTCATGTATGTTAAATGTGGATGATGAATGAATGAAGACAGTTGTCTTTTACTTCCGCTACTCTGTAGTATATTCGCGTGTATCTAGCTGTTTGTATCGTTTGGGTAAATGTCCCACTGTGAGGACTCTCGCTATACCGACGTGGGTTGGTATACCGTACCGGTATAATGAGGGCCGTCACAGTCGACCTATCCTTTAGGTAGTGTCGACTCAAGTGCTTCACTTAACTCCAATAACTCACTCACTGAGACATGTGTGCGACCTATGCAGCAACCAGTTGTCAACACACATGAGATCTTTTGACTTTATGAATTTCCTGTCATATAAAAACTTGTGTTAGAAAGACCCTTATATATTATAACATTTTTGCTTGACTCATGACATCATCAAACCAGGGACACAACAATCTCCCCCTTTTTGATGATGGCAACAATGATTCATAGAAGTTTTGATTGTGACTTGACTATGACTGAATTAAATGTATATTACATGAAATTCACATGTAGCCAAGTCAACACAACACACAAACACAAGCAATCCGCACAAGTCCAACAACAATTCACACAAGCACATAGATGATTTCATTAATAATGCCATGCTTATAAAGTGTTACAACAGAAAAACATCTTCTGAAATAAAAATACATCAAAGTCAAAAGTCTATGAAATATCTCCCCCCTTTGACATAATCAAAACAGTAGAATTACTTAGGGGAAGGAGGTGGTGGAGGTAGCTGCATAATGAGCCTCCGTTCAATCCTAGCCAGCCTGACTTCCAAATCATCATAATTGTCTCGAAGATAGATCTGAATAGCATTCAATCTTGTGTTCAGAAAACTTTGCATTTCTTCTAACTTTGCAGAGACAACAATTGGGACCTGATCTATCCCATGTGGCATCGGTGGTGCAGCAGTGGAAGAAGTAGCATGATTGCTCTTAGTTATTTCTAAATCTCCATGGAGCTTCCAAACTGGTCAAAGTCATGTCTCATGGATCTGATATGATGAGACATATCTGCATGATACCTCTCAGAGTGTTTAAATTTCCAGTCATTGAGTGTAAGAATTTTTAGAGCTAGAAGATCATCTAGCTGTTCTGATCTTTTATGCAGTGCCTCTGCAACTGACTGTAACTTGTCAAAAATTTGTGCTTGAGTAAAAGCTGCATGGTTGAATATTTCTTCAATTTTCTCAATGAGTTTATGGATCTAAAAGTTGCAAATCTTGCTGACTGTTCCTGTCTGTCTATGTGTCACTGAGCTGCCTTTCTATTTCTTATAACTGGCTTTCAAATCTGAGGGGACTGTCCTCAAACTTGGCATTAAGCTGGCCAACTGAATATGTAAAGAAGCAAACTGATCTTGAAGTAACTGTAATAGCTATGGAGGAATAACAACTTCAGCTATTGAAGTTGAAGGAGGAGCATGCTGAGAGGTGAAGGTCTCCTATTGAGTGTGAGGAGTAGGAGAGTAATGTGGGGTTCCACACACAGATCATCAAATCTAGGAATTGGAGAGAAAGGTCTAGTAGCAAAAGAGGGTGTAGGTGAAGGATTATCCTCAGCCATCTGAACTCCTTGAGCTGCAATATCATCCCTCTGCTCATTCTGGTCTTGTTGTGGCTGTTCTACAGCAATGTCATCATTCTCATGACCTTGATAAGAAGCTAGTCCTCTCACCAACTGGATTCTTTCCAGTTTGAGCTTCATGAATTTTACAATGTAAGCCAGACAATAGATGTTGTATTTTGGGATTGTCTAGTTTTTGTGTTGTCAAGTGAAATATTTACCTTCTGAAAAATACTAGACAGATGAGCAGCATAAGGCAAACTTCTTCTCAGTTCTGGTCTTGTGGATTCATGAAGAAGTTGACAGAAAATAGTTGACAGATTTGCCTTCTCTCTAGTTATCAAACAATACAGTAGGAAACTCTGAAGGCTGTTGGGCGGCATGCTGCGAGGCAGGTGCGCATGCCAGCGTCTCACCCTGGGGCGACCTGAGAATGAGGGTGTGGCGGAGGCCGGGTTGCCCAAGTCATGCCTAGGTCCGGGTGTGGACCTGCCTGCGGTGTTGCTGAGTTGTCCAGCAGGGGGACTGTACCCTGTGGTGGGTTATAAGGAAGGATGGTATCCTTACACACAACTCGAGTTTTGGCGTAACGGCAATGCCTGAGATCCTATATACCTGGTATCAGAGCAGGTCGCGGGTTCGATTCCCAGGGGTGCCGCTGGGGGGGAGATTGTTGGGCGGCATGCTGCGAGCAGGTGCGCGTGCCAGCGTCTCACCCTGGGGCGACCTGAGAATGAGGGTGTGGCGGAGGCCGGGTTGGGCCAAGTCATGCCTAGGTCCGGGTGGGACCTGCCTGGGGTGTTGCTGAGTTGTCCAGCAGGGGGACTGTACCCTGTGGTGGGTTATAAGGAAGGATGTATCCTTACACAACAACTCAAGTTTTGGCGTAACCGGCAATGCCTGAGATCCTATATACCTGGTATCAGAGCAACTTCAAAGGAGCAGATCAAGTAGAAGCCGATTTCTGTGAAGAATTCAAGGAAGATCCTGAAGATCAAATTGCAGAGCATCGTCCAGGAACTTCCAGAGATTAAAGCACTTTTCAATTCGACCTTCTACAAGGGAGTACATCTGAAGAGAAGAGTCTATCAATCAATACTCATGTTCCTTTTTCTCTTCTGAGTGATTCTGAGATTATGCATGAGTTG
>CM024758.1:134196486-134466772 GCA_014218235.1 Colocasia esculenta | reverse complement strand
CAAGAGATTTCAGTTTGAAACTGCAAAACCTGCCTCAACACCGATGAGCACAAGCATTAAACTAGAAAGTGATGAGAAAGGTAAACCGGTAGATGCTAAACACTTCCGAGGTATGATCGGCTCACTCCTCTATCTTACTGCAAGTAGACCTAACATACAATTCAGTGTTTGCCTATGTGCTAGGTATCAATCTAATCCAAAGGAAAGCCACCTAATTGCAGTTAAGAGGATTTCAGGTATCTCTCAGGTACACTGACATGGGTCTTTGGTATCCAGCAGAAGTAGCTTTAACTTAATCTCATATTCTGATGCTGACTATGCTGGATGTAAAATTGACAGGAAAGCACTAGTGGCTATTGCCAGATGCTTGGTGGTTGCATGGTTCGTGGGCATCCAAGAAGCAACATTCGGTTGCACTCTCCACTGCAGAGGCAGAATATGCTGCTGCAGGAGTTGTGCAACACAATGTTGTGGATAAAAAGTCAGTTGTGTGACTACGACATTGACCTTGGATGCACACCAATCCTATGTGAACACTAGTGCAATCAATTTATCAAAAAAATCCAATTCAACACTCTAGGACAAAAACACATAGAAATTCGTCATCACTTCTTGAGAGATGAGTACCAATAGAAATTTGGAAATTAGCTTCATACCAACAGAACACAACTAGCTGATATCTTTACAAAACCTTGGCTGAGGATAGGTTCACATCCCTTAGAAGAGAATTAGCTTATGTAAAATTCAGTAACACAATCCCACGTCCTTGATGAATTCCTTGTAAGCAACAACTATGGGGTTATCAAATGGTGATTTTGGAAAAACAAGTTCGGCTTGTTTGGAAATTTTCATTATGCGTGAGAAAACATTCTCCGCCAAGTACCCTAGTTGGAGCCCATTAAGGGACATCCATGTTGGACAAAGGGGAAGTTTCATTTCATTAGCCAAATTACTCTGAAAACAAACAAAAAAAAAAAAATTTCAATTCCATGAATGGTCTGCTGAATACATGTGTGCATATCTTGCTTGATTTGAATTGATTGCCTAATTTTTTTTTAGTCTTCTCATGAGCACACATTATGGGGGCTAGTTCAAAGATTAGTGTTATTGTGAAGGAAGTCAATTCTCCTTGCTGTTCACTAACTCCTTCACATGGGATGATCTTTTTCACATTCCCTTCTTTCTCTAAACTGGCCGTCAACAAGGATCTGTCGACAGCCCCTTTCTTCCCTTCGACAGATAGGCATCCACAGACCACAGGTTCTGACTCTGTGTGCATCTGTCGACAGTCGGCCATGCATCTGTCGACAGATTGCACACGGTTTCGTCCTCCTCGCACAGTTTACAATCGTCTGTGTGTAACTGTCGACAGACACATCTTCGCCTGCGACAGATACACAGTACCATCAACCAGGTGAACACCCATTCATCTGTCTGAGTGTGACTGTCGACAAGCTCAACTTTGCTGTCGACAGACACATTTCTACTTGGCATTTCAAGCCTATTCAATCAAAACTCTTGAGCTGGTTTCTTTAAAAATGTCTAAGGTGTTTATATGATGTTAATAACATATTGATCACATCATGTGCATAAGATATTAGAGCAATTTTCAACAATCTTGTGATTCTTACATAATACTCATGTTCAGTCTAGGTTCCATCATTCTGGAAACATTTCACTATTTTCAAAAACTTAACACCTACCTCTTCTTCATAATTTACATGTAGGCAAACATGATTCTCTTTTTGAAAGTATTATGATCACTGACTTTAATGTCTACATTGATGGATAATCAATCACTATATTGATCGGGTTATTAAAACAATACTGGAGAAAAGCTACCTATTTCTAAACAATTTCATTCCATTAGATTAAAATGATTAAATTTAAAATTGGAAAAAGGCAGAGCAATGATGAGTTCTTGCTAAGTAACCGGGGAGTGGGCATCACAAATGTTTGCCCTCACGTCAACAGGCTAATTCGTCAACTCTGTACAACGGTATGATGGACACTTCACTGAGTAACGGGGGTACGGGCACGTATAATGTCTACCCTCATATTCAAAGGTGTGAAGTTCTCTTACCTACCACTTTTTCCCTTTGCATTAAAGAATGGCAAATAACGAAAAGTTGAAATAGTGTGAGCCTCCACTGAGTGCTAATTCCCATGGGTCATTCATGTTTTTGAATGTCTTGGCATTTAGATATTTTCTATTTCTCTCCTTCTCATTTGAACCTCAACTATGAGGATTGTGTTGTCCTACACTCTAATTAACAAAGAGAAGATAAAAGTGTTTCCTTTTGATATCAGTGAGTGTTTTCTTAATGCTTCAACTTCAGACTAATTAGTATTATGTTTGAACCATTGAGATATTGAAGTGCTTTTCATCTCCATGTATATGATAGGTTCTTAATATGTATTCATCATCTATTCACCTAAGTAAACAGCACCCAACCACTGCTCAAGAGTTCCCTTTCAACTCACACACAAAAATTCACCAAGATGAAATTCTGAAAGCATCTGTCGACAGATAAAATTCTGTCTGTCGACAGACGGCGGCTGCCCTGTTTGGAAGTCCACCGGCACGCCGTTTGGGGCTGATTTGGTGGGCCATTGCCTTTTAAACTTCCCCCCCCACTTCTTAAATAGGCATCTCCGCCCTTCCAACCCAACACCACCCCAATCTCCCTCTTCTCTCTCAAACACCTCCTTCCCTTTCTGGATGGGAAACCCTACTCCATCCCCTTGGCTTCCTACCCTTGCTCCTCTCCTTCTCCAGCCCTCCTTCCAATTCCTCCATCTTTGCCTCATCCCATCGATGGCTCCCAAGGCAAGAAGTTGGTCTCACGTCGTCGTCCCGCCTCCTCCCCTCCTCGCCGGTGAAGGATCCAGGGCTCACGATGAACGCCGGTCCAAACACCAGGATGACGCCTTCCAGAGATGATCGTACCTCCCCGTCTCAATCTCAAACGGGTTCACGGTACATTCACAAAAGTTTGTTCCTCCACGTTATGTGCATTTCCACTCGTTGGCTGATCTCTTTCCCACCTCCAACCCCTGTTCGATACCCAGGGTTGGACAGTTTTTCTCTATGCTCATACGGCATACTCTCCCACTGCCGTAACTGAGTTCTTCACACCAGCTTCCTCTGATGAGGCGTTCTACACCTCTGTGAAGGGCACCCTTTTAAATCACTGCTAACCTTTTAGCACTGCCCTCCAGATTCCGAACACCTGGGCGGATATTCTTGATCATCATCCCAGACGCCTCTGTCTACTATCCTCTTCTTACTCTTCAACCCTATGATACAACGAAGGAGATTGCTAAGCTCAATGCCAACACTTTCCCTCCCCTCACCGCATGATTCACCAAATCTTCACCACTTGCATTGCGCCGAAGCATGGCAGCAGTCGTGAACTCGTCACAAATGTTCACAAATCACTGTTAACCTTCTTCCTTAATTGTGAACCCATCAATCTTCCTCTCCTGATGCTTCGCTTGATCACCAAGTGCTTCTACCACCCAGGAGATCCATGCCCTTCGCTTGCCAAATTACTTCTCTTTAAAGTTTATTGGCATTCCCATTCCAGATAGTGAGTGTGTCTCACTCAACTCCCGCAACAGTTTTGATATCACTGCCGCAACACGCAGGGATACAGCTAGTGGATGGGGTTGTCACCCGGAACTCAAGGGCAAGGCACCTGCTGATGCCGAGGATGAAGTACTACATCGTGATGACGATCACGCTGCTGATGGAACGAAGAAGATGCTGAAGAAGATGCTGAAGAAATGATGAAGACTCCCAGTCAGAGCCACTAGATGCTCCGGGAGATGCTGGTGTTGATGTAGCTGCTCCGCCTCCATTCGGGATTTGATAGCACGCTACAAGTGCAGATGGCACATGGCTTTGAGAGACTGCATGAAAGAATGGATACAATTGATACACGCATTGACAGACTTGCCACTGAGCGTCATGCCTCCCAAGCTCCTGAAGATGATGCTGCTTAGATAGATTTGATGTCTAGGAGTGGGTCATGTCCTGTATTTTCAATTTCAGTCTGAGCAATGTCGTTCTCTCTTATGTTATTTCATGTACTTTCTCCTTCTTAATGTTATTTCAGTCACTTTTGTCATGTGAATGCTCAATTTCCAATGAATGAAATCACATGTTCTGTGCACATCTCCAATGTGATTGTTATCTTTACTTTTGATGTTGTCAAAAGGGGGAGAAGAAACCTCAATTGTCTGAGCATCAATTGAAATTTTGTCATCATCAAAAAGGGGAGAATGTGGGGTTCTATTTTTGAAACTAAGTGATTCACATTCTAACTGATAAATGTTAATCAACAATTTTTTTGAATGATGACTAATTGAATTGAGGTTTCATACAGTCAATTAACATGATACAATATTTGGGTTATCTATGGTCTTCATTATACCTAACTATACATGTTTTATCATGTAGGTACAAGTGCATATAACCAGCCTTCACAAATCATGAGAAAATGATCACAAGTACAGTGTGTGTACATGTACCTGTCGACAGACCCAAAGGCATATGTCGACAGATGCCACAGTTGTGATCAGACAGAACATTACTGAGAGCACCTGTCGACAGATGCTCAGAGACCTGTCGACAGATGTCACAGACAGAAATGCCAGAGTTCTGTGTTTTGGCAAAACTGACTCTGCCGTCGACAGATGGATGTCGCCTGTCGACAGATGCCACAGGCCAGAGCTACCTGAAGTCTCTGTCTATCGCAAATCTGTTGCAATCTGTCGACAGATACTCAATACCTGTCGACAGACCAGAGGATCTTCAAATACGGAAACCTTCCTTCATATCCAAGATTGTGTTTTCAAGTCCCACGACTCTCCACATGAAAACACACTATATATGCATCCTTTTGAAGAGATCTCGTACAGAAGCAGCCACAACCAAAACCCTAAAGCCAAGTCCAAGAGAAAAGTTTGCTGCTGCTGCTTCAAGACTGCAGTGCAGAGACCGAAGATCTGTTGATCCTGCAGTACTGAAGATAGATCGTCGTGGATTCAACCTTCTACATCAATCCAAAGCAGTCAAGTCGAAGTTTGAACTCCATCCAGACGTTCTCAGAAGAGTTCCACATCAGGATTTACTCCTATACTCTGAACTCTTCCTGTTTCACAATTCTTATCCATCGTGTGTGTGTCTGTGTGATTCAAGCGTCTCTTGTGCTTGAGATCACTTGTGGGTTGTTCTGATCGTGGGTGCACATCAGAAAACACGTGTGTGTGTGAGTTGTAGTCACCGAACTCGCTCATAAGCAGTTTACTCTGTGTGTGTGTGGTGCCGTGGACGTAGGATACACTGTTGTGTACTCCGAACCACGTAAATCTGCGTGTCTCGTGGTTTGATCGTTTCTACGATAGATGTTTGATAGGCACGTTGCATATTCACATGCTAGATAGGTTTCTACTTTATCTACACATAGTTTAGATCTTGATACTGTCTTGTTAATCTGTGCTTTAACAAAAAGAACGTGATAATAGTTTTTAAGAGACAGTAATCTATTCAACCCCCCTTCTAGATTACCATATTGGGAATTCCGCAACCCTTCAGTTGGTGCAGCAGTGTGAAGACACGGTCAGTCTTGTCAGGCAGAGGCTTCGGGCAACACAGAGCAGGCAGAAGAGCTACGTAGACATCCGCAGGAGGCCGTTATAGTTCAATGTAGGTGACCTCGTGTTCTTGCGGGTCTCACCGACCAAGGGTGTCATGAGGGTTGGCAAGAAGGGAAAGCTCAGTCCCAGTACGTTGGGCCTTTCCTATCACAGAGAGGGTCGGTGAGGTTGCTTACAGATTGAGTCTTCCAGCAGAGCTGGCAGGTGTGCACAGTGTCTTCCATGTTTCGTAGATCAAGAGATACGTTGCAGATCCTTCACACATGTTAGACTACTCGTGACTGGAGGTAGCGCCAGACTTGTCAGTGCTAGAGTACCCGGTCAGAGTCGTCGACCGCAGAGTGCAGCAATTGTGCAAGAAGCAGATTTCGCTGGTGAAGGTCATTTGGGAGAACTGCGTTGGTGGTGAGGCCACCTGGGAGCGCGAGGATGAGATGCGAGAGCAGTTCCCTTATTTGTTTGATTGATTGGTATGTTATTTCTCTCTATACTGCTTTCCGGTTTGAGATAGAGTTTGTTTTAATTTCAAGGACGAAATATCTTAAGGTGGGTGGGATGTAAGACCCGACCCTTTGGCTCTATCCTTAGGGTCGCGGAAGGCTCTCTGGTCGCAACATGGTCGCGCCAGGGGAGCCCGTCGCGACATGGTTGTGTTGTGTTGAGGCGTACCTGGCCATCACGACATGGTCGCGCCGGGGGTGGGCGTCGCATTCTTGTCGCGGCGTTTGGAGGCATCGCGACTGCATTTTTGATAGACGTGACCGGTGTCCTTTCTCTATGAACGGCTTTGTTGGGTGTCAGGCACGTGCAGCGTTGACGCGACCTGGTCAGCCGTCGCATTTGCTTTTCTCGATCTTCGAGGTTTGACCGCTTTTGGGGTCGCGCCGGGGTAGGCGGTCGCGATAGTGTCGCAACGCCTTGGGACGTCGCGACAAGGTGGCTGTCGCGTCGGGCCGACCCGTCGTGTTCTGGGGCCATCGGTTTAAAACCGAGCGCCACGCCCCATTCTCCCCCTCTCGCCCTCTCATTTCTCCTTCTTCCCTCTTCTTCCCCTCTCAAGCTCCCTTGCGTTTTCTCGGTGGTTCTTCGTGCTCGAGGTGTTCGTGCTGAGGTGGTGTCGCCCTGTTCGTGCAGGGGGCATGTTCGTGTTGCATGGAGCAAGGAGGAGGTGGTCATTCTACGTGAAGGCCCCAATGGGTCGGCTCTACACGTGGAGGTAGGGACTCTTGATCCTCTTGCCCTAAGCATGCTCCCTTCCCCCCTAGAGATCATGTTTTCCTTGTGGTTTGAGGCGTGGGAGTGTGAGGAATCCATGCTCGTGGTTGAGTGAGGTTTTCCATCGAACGTAGATTCTTCTAAATCTATGTTGTGGGGTCTTGAGGGTGGTTTGCATGATTTAAAGCTTTCAATACATGTTCAGCATGCTCCCCTCCCCCTGTGGAACATTTATTCCATGTTTTGGGGTGGTTCCCTGGAGGGCTGTTCCGGAACCCCCCTCGGCTGAAGACGCGACCACTATAGAGGTCGCGATCCTGTCGTGACAGCCCGATGCGTCGCGACTACAGTAGAGAGACAGGTTATGGTTTTGTGAATTCCCATGTTTTGGGGAGTCTTCGCCGTTTCCACTTTTACTGTACCCGTGGCACCTGTGCTAGTTCCCTAGTATGGTCCTACACTAGTCGTTCGCCCAGTGCTCTGCACCTGAGAGCTTGTCCCATGAGAGAGGTTGTTATCGTTGCCTGGGACCCCCATCCTCGTGCACCTAAGAGGGAGCGCTCGGGGCGATGAGCGTACTCGAGTCACAGACTCTGGAGTTGAGGGGAAAATGGTGGTTAGGACGGCGGCGTCGAGTCGTTTGCAGAGCTCTGTTGGTTAGGCCAGGGACACCGAGGACGGCCGGAGTTCTACCCGGTGCAGGCTAGCCAGTCCTTTTCTCACTGCCTCGCTCTTTGCAGCACCGGAACCACTTAGAGAGGCTAGGCGTGGGACCGTAGTCCGACCAGACTACGTCGATTACTGTGGTGTTACTTGTGTCCTGCCTCACTCTGATGAGACGTGAGGGTGGACCTAGATCGAGGATAAGATGTCATTGGGCGCACCTGACCGTTGACTAGTGGTACTGTTTTCCGCAGCTAGTGTTCCTTGTCTAGGCGGAGTTCCTCTGTCTGTGTTTACTAGCCGTGTGGTGGTCACGACGAGCAGTCGTACGGAGTTTCCGACCGTGTTGTACTCCCGTACCGCGCTAGTTGTAGCTTCGCTTCCGCACTTCCGTTCGCAGGTAGAAGATATAGACTGTTGTTATTTAATTGTTATATATATTCTTCTGCCTGTTAGAGCCAGTAGGAGATTGGTAGTCCCTACTGAGCTCATGTTGTGTAGCTCATTCCTCCTTTTTCCCAGGTGAGACTTCTCAGCAGCGGCAGGGCGCGCGCGGGGCGGAGGACACGGGGAGGTAGTCATGGTCCTCGTAGCTAGCAGTGGCCTTCCCCTTCTCAGTGTACGTCACCCTCGGGGTATGCCCCTAAGGGATTTGTTATCCCCTGCCTTTTACTTGTACTAGTGTGCGTGTGTTGGGACTGTACTTAGAGTGGTACGCGACGGTCTCGCTCTCTTTTCTGTTTCCCCGCGTGCGCGTCTAGTTTAGAAGTTGACGTTTACTTCTGTTACATATCCTGTTAGATTTATATTATAGCCCTTCCGGGTCTCCAGATCCGTGGGCGGCGCCGCGAAAATCGGGTCCTCGGCGTGGGCCGAGGGTCAGGTTCTCGGGGTCGTTACAAGTAGATTGGTATTCCCTACTGAGCTTCTGTTGTGAATCTCATCCCTCCTTTTTGCAGATGAGACTTGCCAGCAGTAGCAGGGTGCACGTTGGGTAGAGTAGGCAGGGCATCGTCGTCGTCCCCATAGCTAGCAGTGGGACTCACTTTTTCCTCAGTTGTACTTCACCCTCTCGGGTATGCACCTAAGGGCCCTATTCTTCCCTTTGCTTACTTGTACGTTGTATGTCAGGACTGTACCTAGAGCGATATGTAGCAGTCGCGCTCTCTTTTTTACTTCTGCATGTGTGCTCCTAGTTCAGTAGTTGATGTTTATTTCCCTTACATATTCTGTTAGACTTGTCTTATAGCTTTTCCGAGTCCTTGGATTTGTGGGCGGCGACCGCAAAAATCGGGTCCTCGGCTTGGGCCGAGGGTCGGGTTTTTGGGGTCGTTACAGTTAGTATCAGAGTGAGAGTCTAACAGGACTTGTAGTAGATTTAAACGGCAACAGGAAGTCCCAACAGAAGTACAAGTACATTGCTAGCCGCCCGAGTTAGTGTCATTAACCTTGTTGGTTGTGTGTCGTGCAGGATATGGCTCTGCACAGACGCAGGCAGACCAGAGAGCTGATGGAGCAGTAGGGTGAGTCAAATATGCCAGTGCCAGGTCAGGTTCAGGAGGATGTGTCAGTAGAGGAGTCTGTAGCACAGCCTCAAGAGGCAGCGGCAGTAGCGGCGCTGGGTGAGCAGCAGCAACAGTGGTACCAGCCCCCACCACCGCAGTTTGAGACCATGCTCCCCATGGTCGAGCAGTTCTCTTCAAGACCATGTTCTATAGGGCATGGCAGCCTGGGTAGGCAGCAGCAGGAGAACAGCCACCAGTACCTCTCCCAGTGGTACCCAAGCATCAGGCATACCCACCGGCAGTGCAGCCAGTTGTGCAGCAGGCATCGGGTAATGGGAGTACCAGAGCCGACAGGGTGAGGACAACAACGACTGAGGATCGGACCGCCATTTTGGAGAGGTTTCTACATCTCGACCACCGACTTTCTTCGGCGACTATGACCCAGATACGGCTGAGAGTTGGCTCATGAGTTGGAGCGTACTTTTGAGACCATGGAGTGCGCCGAGGAGGACCAGGTGAGATTGGCAGCGTATCAGCTCAAGGGACCAGCCCATGAGTGGTGGAGAGTTCAAAGGCTGACCCACTTCCTTGGGCAGAGACTAGATTGTTGGGGATCGAATAGGTGACTTTGGTAAATGAACAAGATATTGTGTGTATGGCAGCGGAATTAAAATAATTAAAACACACAATTCAATCAGATCCAAGTGTGGTGTGAGTATAGTGAATAAGAATAGCAAACCACATCAAACCACAGTGCACTAAAGATTTTAAGGTGGTTCGGAGAACACAACTTGTGTCTCCTACGTTCACCTCCTCACAACGAGGAACCACTAGCACAAGTGCAGTACAAACTAGAGCACGACGACTCTAACCTCTTTGAGTTCAACAACTCAAAGAAACTCAGGAGATAGGCACACCGACCTACTCCAAACACCACTTGTGAATTCAGCAAATTCACAAGCCCTTGAGCCCCACGGCTCAAGCACTAGAGCACAACGGCTCCAACCAGAGCACTACGGCTCCAAAACAGAGTACAAAGTACTCAAACCTCTGGATCACAATAGATCCAAGTTCTGCTAGACCAAGCACCCTTAGAGAATAGATCCTCTAGCAGGATCTATCTCAATACAATAGAATTGATGAAGACAAATAGAATTGGGAGATCTGTGTAGAAACATACACAGATTCCCCAGAAAATTCAGGACTCTGATCAATTACAAACTTGGCTGGATCTTCTTCTGGATCAGCACTCTGCAATCTTGAGCTCCTCCTCTTCTTCTCCTTCTTCTCCTCCTTCTTCTTCTCCTTCTTCTCCCTTTGGCGGCGCTGCTATGCTCCTCTGGATGCAGATGCCTCTTTCCCGCTCAAATCCCCTTTTTCCAGAATAGTCTTTGCTTGTTCTGTCGTGGATTCCTTTTAAGAGCCAAGGACATGGGTATTTATACCCCCATAAGTCCATAAGAGGCCTTAGGGTACATGGGCACAAAAACCTAGGCAGATCCCCTTGAACCCCAAGCGGCCATGTGTCCAGAAGATTTCACAGAATTGAGATTTAGCCGGAGTGTGTCGACACTACTACAGAGTGTGTCGACACACTGTCCCAAACTGGCAGAAACGATTCTCTGGGAAGAGCACACTAGTGTCGACACTACTTCAGGCTGTGTCAACACACTGTCCCAGTCTGGCAAACAGGTCTTCTGGGGAACTGGATCTAGTGTCGACACCACTTGAGGCTGTGTCGACACACAATACAGACTATCAACAGGATCTCTGGGAGCTGTGACTAGTGTCGACACTACTTGATCCTTGTCGACACTACTTGACTATTTCTCCAAATTTTTGCCTTGGGTTTGAAACCTGTGTCGACACCAGTATTGAGTGTGTCGACACTACCATGACAAAATCTGTATACACCTGCAAAATTAAGACATAAATCAGTAGTACAAGATATTATCATTAAAATATGAGATGTCAAATATCAAAAATATGTTGTTTAAGCATTATGGGTTTTATGAATAGAATGTATAACTTGTCAACATATCATCATCAAAATCACAATATGTCATCATCAAAATCAAAGTATGAGTGACGTTCATTGGTCATCATCAAAATACAATTTTAGGAAATTCTAAAACACACTCACCCTACAATCTCCCCCTTTTTGATGATGACAAAATATATGCACAATCTCTCAATAACCTGACTTCTTTAACTGCAACAACTCCCCTTTAACCATATACACCCTTTGAACTTTCTCCCCTAAACAACTTTTCTCTCCTTTAAGGAACTTACCACTTTCTCCCCCTTTTGATAGCAACAAAAGATAGATAAGAGAGAGAAACAAGGATTATCAGAGATGAAGAAATGAAATGTAAGAAATGAAAGGTCAGAATGATCAAAATAAATGAGGTAAAGTGATATTGACATATGAGAGAAGTTTTATCTTTGTATTGTGCAATAAAGTTTAATGACAAAGACACACTCAACACAAAGTATAGCAAGATAATGATCTGAATGTGGTTAAAATAATGATGCAAATGTGAAATTAAGTGACCTATATGAGTGAGCAAAAATATTTAACAAGGATGTTAGAAGCTTTAAGTTTAACACAATGTGAAATAATAGGTCTAAACTCAGTAACATGAACTTTATTAAGGTCTTAAGCTTTTCATCCTGTCTATTTGATTTTCTTTCATTTTAAACTGGAAAGAATACAAGAATAAATTAGTTAAATCTCACTTTTCAGTGCAAGAGATCACATTGATTAGATGCAAGATCTCCTGATTACTTAGTGGTTTAACTTTCATTATCTTATACAGTTGAAAACTTTGATTTTCACTTTTGACGCGAAACAATCACTTTTTAGGTGAAATGGCTCGGTTCTCAGTGGTTAAAAAAAATTTGCATTGCTCGTTTGCATTTTTCCAGAGTATTGATCATTTTCTTTTTGATGTTTTGCAGGAATATTTGTTTGACCAGAAAAATATGACTACAAACTTTAGAAAATTATTCTTAACATGTGGTAAAAATGAAGCTTAAACATACACATGTGAAATATTAAAGCCACTCATGTGTCTACAATGTTTTGGCAAATCATTTAAAAACATTCAGCGTTAAGATTGCTTAACCTTGAAATGATAATGAACTTGAAATTAAACTAAGTGCACAATGAGTTTAGGTTCAATGTCTTAATTCTCTCACAAGACAAGCACAATGACTCAAAATTCTAATGATTAGGGCTCAAATAGACAACAATTTCAAGAGAATGAGTGAAGAATAGACAATAACTCCCCCTCAACAAATACTCCCCTCAACAATTGCATAAATAATCTTGATACTTGGCGGAGTCATATACTCACGCATAGTGCTGTCCAGACAAGCCTAACTTGCCTTCTTCAAATCACTATTTGATATACCAAGAATTTCAATGCAACTGAGAAGTAGGAATTTATTTGCAAGAAGAATGGCTTTTATTTGCACAAAGAGATGAGATTAAGATATCAGACATGTGAAAACTTGCATAAACTAGTTTCCTTCTAAGAGAAGTGAATCTAGGTTCTGCAAGAGGCTTAGTGAAAATGTCTGCAATTTGTTTTCTGTGTCAATGAAGTGGAGTTCAAACGAATTCTTTGAGACATCATTTCGAAGAAAATGATGCCGAAATCATATGGTTTTGTGCGGGAATGCTGAATAGGATTTTTGGACGATTTTAGCACTTGTGTTGTCACAAGAATGGGAATGCAACCTAATGTGTGATTATATCTAGAAGTTGATGTTTGACAAAGGACTTGGGTACCACAGCTACCAGCTGCAACATACTCAGCTTCTACATTGAAAGAGCTACAGAATGTTGCTTTTGAAAGCCCAAAATAAGACACCCTCCTAGATATAAACACAACCCACTAGTGCTTTTTCTATCAAGTTTGCACCCGCATAATCAGCATCACATTGCAATCAATTCCAATTTATCCCACATCTCCTTGGCAGACTTACACATGGAGATTCTAGAATATCCCTGGATGGATGGCACATTGCAGCATGTTCATGGCGCTGTAGTTCAGGGTGACCCTTCTGATCTGCTCCCTGATCCATTGTCTTCATCTCCAGTGACTTCATTTGGTCCTTTTTCACAATTCTCCATACTTCATAGTTCTGTGCCCTAAGAAAAACCATCATCCTATTCTTCCAGTAAGGATAGTCCAGTACCATCAAAAAATGGAGGCATATTGATTGAATGGCCTTCAGCAACAAACCTCTAGAGTCCATGATAGAAACAATCAAACCAAAGCACACAGCAAATTGAGCAAGTAATTTGAGTAATCAAAATCTGAATACAGAAAATTCACCAAAACACCTCAGAGTATAGAATTGACTCTGACCTGCTCTGATACCAGTGTTGGGGATCGATAGGTACTTTGGTAAATGAACAAGATATTGGTGTATGGCAGCGGAATTAAAATAATTAAAACACACAATTCGATCAGATCCAAGTGTGGTGTGTGAGTATAGTGAATAAGATAGCAAACCACACATCAAACCACAGTGCACTAAGATTTTAAGGTGGTTCGGAGCAACACACTTGTGTCTCCTACGTCCACCTCCTCACAACGGAGGAACCACTAGCACAAGTGCAGTACAAACTAGAGCACGACGACTCTAACCTCTTTGAGTTCAACAACTCAAAGAAACTCAGAGATAGGCACACCGACCTACTCCAAAGACCACTTGTGAATTCAGCAAATTCACAAGCCCTTGAGCACCACGGCTCAAGCACCAGAGCACAACGGCTCCAACCAGAGCACTATGGCTCCAAAACAGAGTACAAAGTACTCAAACCTCTGGATCACAATAGATCCAAGTTCTGCTAGACCAAGCACCCTTAGAGAATAGATCCTCTAGCAGATCTATCTCAATACAATAGAATTGATGAAGACAAATAGAATTGGGAGATCTGTGTAGAACACATACACAGATTCCCCAGAAAATTCAGACTCTGATCTATTACAAACTTGGCTGGATCTCCTTCTGGTCAGCACTCTTGCAATCTTGAGCTCCTCCTCTTCTTCTCCTTCTTCTTCTCCTTCTTCTCCCTTTGGCGGCGCTGCTCTCTCCTCTGGATGCAGATGCCTCTTTCCCGCTCAAATCCCCTTTTCCAGAATAGTCTTTGCTTGTTCTGTCGTGGATTCCTTTAGAGCCAAAGACATGGGTATTTATACCCCATAAGTCCATAAGAGGCCTTAGGGTACGTGGGCACAAAAACCTAGGCAGATCCCCTTGAACCCAAGCGGCCACGTGTCCAGAAGATTTCACGGAATTGAGATTTAGCCGGAGTGTGTCGACACTACTACAGAGTGTGTCGACACACTGTCCCAAACTGGCAGAAACGATTCTCTGGGAAGAGCCACTAGTGTCGACACTACTTCAGGCTGTGTCGACACACTGTCCCAGTCTGGCAAACAGGTCTTCTGGGAACTGGATCTAGTGTCGACACCACTTGAGGATGTGTCGACACACAATACAGACCTGTCAACAGGGATCTCTGGGAGCTGGGACTAGTGTCGACACTACTTGATCCTGTGTCGACACTACTTGACTATTTCTTCATAATGTTGCCTTGGGTTTGAAACCCTGTGTCGACACCAGTAGTGAGTGTGTCGACACTACCATGACAAAATCGTATACACCTGCAAAATTTAGACATAAATCATTAGTACAAGATATTATCATTAAAATATGAGATGTCAAATATCAAAACATGGTGTTTAAGCATTATGGTGTTATGATAGAATGTATAACATGTTCCACATATCATCATCAAAATCACAATATGTCATCATCAAATCAAAGTATGAGTGACGTTCATTGGTCCTCATTAAAATACACATTTAGGAAATCCAAAACACACTCAACCCTACATAGATCAGATTTCCTGGCAGCGGTTCTTGGAGATTTTCCCATGGCGAGTATTTCTCATACTATGCTCGACGTGAGACGGATCAGTTCCATGAGCTGACACAGGGGGATATGACAGTTGCGCAGTATCATCAAAGGTTCGTCTGGTTGTTGAGTCATGTTCCCCATGTGGCCAGCAGTGAGCAACTTGTGCAGAGCAGTTTCGCGGGACTGAGGCTAGATTTGCGATGGGGCGTGACCGCTCACATGTGTGCCACTTCAGGAGTGGCAGTGTCTTAAGGCCACCGCCTTGGAGAGAGAGGCCTGGCAGCCCCAGCAGCAGCAGGAGGAGTTTCCTCTAGGACCACTCTGTACCAGCGTCCCACTGGTATCCGTGGTAGTGCGACTTCGTCCTCTCTCTTCAGCTCAGTAGTTCCAGTCTGTGCTTGAGGCTTAGGCGGTCGACACCTTGTGGCGGTGGCCAGTACCGCAACAACAGAAGCGTCAGTTGATATTGGCAGAGCAGTCAGTTCAGCAGGGCCGAGCAGGGTAGGCAGAAGGTGATCTACTATACTTGCAGTTTACTAGGTCACTACAGGAGGGATTGCTCGATGGGACAAGTCCAGCAGTCGCAGCAGCCAACGTAGTTACAATTTCCTTAGTAGTTGCCGTAGTATGAGTCCCTCCATAGCATCAGGCATTCCGTCAACATCAGCAGTAGCCGCAAGGTCAGTGCCAGCAGTTGCAACAGTTTCCAGTTCCAGCAAGCCGCAGTAGTTTCACCATAACCACCACAGTAGCGGGTCAGTACCAGTAGCCACCATAGAAGCAGCAGCCACAGCAAGCACCGCAGCGTGGGCGTGGTCGTGTGATTGCCCTTACCAGGGAGGAGGCTGAGACTTCGAACCTGGTCGTAGGTACTTTCCTATCCTTGTAGAGTTGCTCATGTTCAGTAGATCGTAGTGCTTCACTTTGTTTGCTTCCTAGGAGTTTTACGAGTCGCTCGTTTGTCACAACCCTGAAGTAGTGTGACGTGATGGTTGATCTTTCGTCCAGTGATTACATGCAATTCTTTCGGCTATCTGAGGGTGTCACGGTGAGGTCCAAGGACACCATTTTCCGGGCCAGGTTGTACGCGTTGCAGATTCGTGACTTTGACGTCTACTTCGCATGGACTGGTTGGATGCTCACTCAGCTATCATGGATTGTCAGCGGAAGACCGTGCAGTTTGAGATACCTGGAGTGCCTGTTCTCTACTTCTGAGGTATCCAGTCTACCCGTCGACCTTTTATTTCCTTTTGTAGAGCTCGACATTTGACCCGCGATGGTTTGTGAGCATACCTTGCTTCTGTTTGTACATCTGAGCCTAGCGGGTTGTCAATTTCTGATGTACCTGTTGTGTGAGGTTTCCGACGTTTTTCCGGAGAATCTACCTAGGCTACCGCCTGAGTGGGAGTAGACTTCTCCATTGAGCTTTTGCCGGGGACAATGCCTTTGTCTAGGGCACCGTACTAGATGGCTCCGGCTGAGTTGTGCGAGTTGAAGCGCCAGGTTCTTGAGTTGCTTGAGCAGGTTTCATTCGTCCGAGCCGTTTGCCGTGGGGAGCACCATGGTGTTTCGTGAGGAAGAAGGATGGCAGCTTGCGGTTGTGCATCGATTATAGGTAATTGAACCAGTCATGGTGAAAACAAGTATCCATTGCCCAGGATCGATGATTTGATCCAGTTTGCAGCCAGCCACAGTGTTTTCGAAGATTGACTTGAGATCAGGGTACTCAAGTTGAGATCAAGGAGTCAGATATTGGCATGACAGCTTTTCGTACAAGGTACGGTCATTTTGAGTTCTTCATGATGCCATTTGGGCTCACGACGCGCCCGCAGCTTTTATGGATTTGATGCACAGAGTGTTCAGCGAATACTTGGACCGGTTTGTGGTCATCTTTGTAGATGACATTTTGGTCTACTCGCTTCTGAGGAGGAGCACGAGGAGCATCTAAGGATCATATTGGAGATGTTGCGGAGTCACCAACTTTATGCCAAATTCAACAAGTGTGAGTTTTAGCTAAGGGAGGTGCACCTCCTCGGACACGTGATCTCAGGTTCTGGTGTGGTAGTGGACCCTGCCAAGGTTGAGGCAGTGTTGTCTTGGGAGCACCCCACTACAGTGTCAAAGGTTCACAGCTTTTTGGGCTTGGCAGGCTACTACAGGAGGTTTATCTAGGACTTTTCCAGGATAGCAGAGCTGTTGACCAGATTGACCAGACTCGAGACCAGATTTGTTTAGACAAAGGACTGTGAGCGGAGTTTTCAGGAGCTGAAAGAGAGGTTGACTTCAGCGCAAGTGTTGGTCTTACCATCAGGTAGCGGAGGTTTTGTGGTGTATACCGACACTTCGAGATCAGGGTTGGGCGCCATGTTGATGCAACATGGTGGGGTCGTCGCCTATGCTTCTAGGTAGTTGAAGAAGCATGAGGAGAACTACCCTACCCACAACTTAGAGTTGGCAGCCGTGGTGTTCGCTCCGAAGTTGTGGAGGCATTACTTGTTCGGTGAGGCATTTGAGATCTTTACAGATCACCAGAGTTTGCAGTACATCTTCACTCAGAATGATTTGAACCTGAGGCAGTGAAGATGGATGGAGTACTTGAAGGACTACGATCTTACCCTCTCCTATCAACCAAGAAGGGCTAACGTCGTGGCGGACGCCTTGAGCAAACGAGTTCGTCTGAGCTCGTTGATGGTCAGGGAGTGGAGGTTGCTTGAGGACCTTGCTCAAGGGGTTTTCTGTCCTTCGAGGCATAGAGAGCGTGTTGTGATGACCAATTTGTCAGTTCCTTCGTCTGTGTACTATCAGGTGCTAGAGGCACAACAGGCAGATACAGAGTTAGCCAACATTTTGCAGATGCCAGAGGTCGAGCTGGATGAGGATAGTGAGGTCAGGTTCAGAGACAGATTGTACGTTCCTTGTGATGCGCACCAAGTGCTGTTGGCGGAGGCTCACAAGTTGAGGTATGTTGTTAGTCCTGGTTCCACCAAGATGTATCATAACCTGAAGAGGTTCTTCTGGTGGCCTGGGATGAAGAGGAGTGTGGCAGAGTTTGTCGCTCATTGCCTTATATGTCAGCAGGTGAAGGCTGAGCATCAGCATCCTGGTGGTGAGCTGCAATCATTGTCCATTCCTGAGTGGAAGTGGGATGACATCACCATGGACTTTGTGGTTGGGTTACCCCGTTCTCCACAGAGGCATGATGGCATTTGGGTGATTTTGGACAAGTTGACCAAGTCAGCACACTTTCTTACGGTCAAGATGTCCTAGTCAATGGACCGGTTTGCCAAATTGTACATGGACCAAGTTGTTCTGTTGCACGAAACCCTAATTTCTATGTTTCTGATAAAGATCCGAGGTTCACTTCAAGGTTTTGGCGCAGTTTGCAGAGAGCTCTTGGCACAGAGTTGAGGTTGAGTTCGGCGTACCACCCGCAGACAGATGGTCAGTCGGAGAGGACTATTCAGACTTTGGAGGACATGCTGAGAGCGTGTTGTTTGGACTGGGGTGGCACGTGGGAGTTGCACCTTCCGATGGTAGAGTTTGCGTATAACAACAACTATCACTCTAGTATTGGAATGGCACCATACAAGACTTTGTATGGTCGGCCGTATAGGACGCCACTTCACTGATTTGAGGTGGGTGAGAGGCAGCTCCTAGGGCCAGAGATGGTTTAGCAGTGTGTAGACACGCTCAGTTTAGTCAGGCAGAGACTGCAGGCAGCACAGAGCAGGCAGAAGAGTTATGTAATGTTCGCAGAAGGCCGTTGCAGTTCGAGGCAGGTGACCTTGTGTTCTTACCCGTCTCGCCGACCAAGGGTGTTATGAGGTTTGGTAAGAGGGTAAAGCTAAGTCCAAGGTATATTTGGCCTTTTCCCATCTTGGAGAGCATCGGCGAGGTCGCATACAAGTTGTGTCTTCCAACAGAGTTGGCAGCAGTACACAGTGTTTTCCACATTTTGTAGCTGAGGAGGTACATTGCAGATCTGTCACATGTGTTGGAGTACTAACAGATTGAGGTTGCACCAGACTTGTCAGTGCTAGAGTACCCAGTCAGAGTTGTGGACTGCAGAGTACAGCAGTTGTGTAGGAAGCAGATTTCGCTCGTCAAGATTGTTTGGGAGAACCGCGTTGGTGGCAAGGCCATTTGGGAGTGCGAGGATGATATAAGATAGCAGTTTCCATACTTGTTTGACTGACCGGTATGTCATTTTTATCTTATAGCCTTTCTTTTTCGGAACCGAGTTTCCTTTAGATTTCGAGGATGAAATCTCTGAAGGGGGAAGGATGTAAGATCTGGCTCTCTTGGGCCTTGGCCCCATCTTCAGGGTCGCAACGGACCTTCTAGTCGCGACAGCGTCGCGACAGTAGGGTCGGTCACTCGGCACCCCCGTATGTCGCATTAAGGTGGCGACGGAGGTGGGTGACGCATTCTTGTCGCGGCGTCTGGAGATGACGCGACTTCGTTCTGACCGCTATCCTTCCTTGTTAGAACGACCTTGTCGGGTGTCAGGGTGCGTACATCGTTGACTCGACCTGACAGGCTATCACGTTTTGGTTTGATCGGTCTTGGTTTGACCGCTTTTTGGGTTGCGACCTCTAGAGCCGTCGCGACAACGTTCTTGTCACGCCGCCCCAACCCGTTGCATTTCTAGGGCCATCGTTCAAAACCGAGGCAGGCGCCCCATTTCCCCCTCCCCTTCTTCTTTCCTTCTTCTTCTTCCTTCTTCCTCCTCCAAGCCTTATTGTCTGCTCTGATGGTTTTGTGGCGTTCTCGGCCGGGAGGTGACGTCTCCTTCGTGTAGGCGTCGTCCGTGTGGTGCTTGGAGTGAGGAGGTGGCGGCCATTCCTACAAGAAGGCCCAACGGGTTTGCTCTACTCTTTGAGGTAGGAACTTCTCTTATTCCTTTCATTCTAGCATGCTCCCCTTCCCCTTGTGATCCTTGTTTCACCATAGTGTTTGGGGTTTAGGGTGAGAGATCCATGCTCCGTTCGTGAAGAGGTTTCCTTGAGCATAGAACTTCTTGTTGAATGCATGATCCATGGGGTTTGAGGGTGGTTTAGCTTGTTTACATGATTTCCTAGATTCTCTCATGCTCCCCTCCCCCGAATGGTGTGTTTTTGGTGGTTTTTGGGGCAATCCCCGAGTGGATTGTACCGGGACCTCCGCTGTCTGAGATTGTGACCGCCCTGAGGGTGGCAATGGTGTCGCGATGCATGCGCTGACCGCGACAAGCTTCAGTTGTCGCAGGCTGTCGCAGCGGGGACGAGCGCCGTGACATCATCGCGACGGCTTAGGGTGTCTGGACATTGTCGTGGCCGGCCTTGGCGTTGCGACAGTGTCACGAGAGCCATGGGCGTCACGAAAGTAACATATTCAGGTGAGTTCATGTGAAGCCCATTTCTCATTGAGTCTTCGCCGTTCTTGGCTTTTTTATTACCTGTGGCACCAGTACTAGTTCCTAGTACGGTCCTACATTAGTCATTCGCTCGGTGCTCGGCACCTGAGGGCTTGTCCTGTGAGAGATTGTTACCGTTTACCTGAGACCCCCGTCCCCGTGCGTCTATCTGAAGAAGTGCTCCGGGCGACGGGCGTGCTCGAGTCAGGGACTCTGGAGCGGAGCGAAAAATGGTGGTTAGGACAGTGATGTCAAGTCGTTTACATAGCTCTCTTGGTTGGTATGGGACGCCGAGGTCATTTGGTGTTCTTCCCGACATAGTCCAGTTAGTCCTTCTTCTCACTGCCTCGCTCTTTGTGGCCCCAGAACGCTCCTAACCACTTGACTAGTGGTAGTGGTTTCCGTAGATAGTGTCGTTTGTCTAGGTGGGTTCCCTCTATCTATGTTACCATCCCGGTGGTGGTCACGATGTGTAGGCCGTACAGAGTTTCTGACCGTGTTGCGTTTCTCTGTACCGTAGTTATGTTGGTTAGCTTTTCTTTCGCACTTCCTGTGCTAGATTACTTATATAACTATTGTCATTTACTTTATTATATTTTTTATCCTGCCTGTTAGAGCCAGTAGGAGATTGGTAGTCCCTACTGAGCTTCTGTTGTGATGCTCATCCCTCCTTTTTGCAGATGAGACTTCTCAACAACGGTAGGGTGAGCATCGGGCGGAGTAGGCGAGGCAGTCGTCGTCATCCCCGTAGCTAGTAGTGGGACTCCCCTTTTCTTTAGTTGTACTTCACCCTCGGGGTATGCCCCTAAGGGCCATGTTCTTCTCTTTGCTTAATTGTACTCGTTGTGTGTCAGGACTGTACTTAGAGCGATACACAGCGGTCTCGCTTTTCTCTTTTCTGCTTCCGCGTGTGTGCTCCTAGTTCAGTAGTTGACGTTTATTTCCCTTACATATTCTATTAGACTTGTCTTATAGCCCTTCTGGGTCCTTGGATCCTTGGGCAGCGACCGTGAAAATCAAGTCCTCGGCTTGGGCCGAGGGTTGGGTTCTTGGGTCGTTACACACACTATCTAGAATCCCCTCTGAGTGACCTCAGCAAGGCTAGGTAATGCAATGCTCAACGAATCACTTAGTCACCAGAGCTCAAAAGCATGGATCTTGTTGAACTATTAGCCTACAAGTTCTAGACCAAAAATGTAGTGATCCTCATCGCTTGGACCCGTTAACTCGATAATGAGCCCAACTTGACTATGCCTCCTCTAAACCGGCCATAGCCTCACAAGGGATACCATTACATTTGTCCATGAAAATATAAAGAGAACATTAAACATACCCGACATTGAATATATTGACACAGTCTCATGCATATTTACATGAAATGTACATAGTTTATGTTCCATTATGAAAAATATAGCATCCTGGGGCATACCCAGAGGTGAGAAATAGAAAAAGAATTACACTGCTAGTAGAGCTGGTCTGCCTCCGCTACAACGGGGTCCAGAACTAGAAGACGGACATGAATTCTCCTGATCACTCTCACTTGAAAGGGGAAAGTAGGGGGTGTAAGCCTCACAAGTCACTGTCTCAATAGAGAAACTTCCCCAAACCTACAAACAACAAGAACAACTAGAGAAGCAGGAGTAACTGCTAGCAGGTAAGCTACTTAAAGAATTAACTGAACAATTGTAAATGTACCAAAAATAAATAGTACCGCAAGGTGTTGTACATAAGTAAATAGCAACACACGCACAAGTGTACAAGAGAGAGAGGAACGATGCCACACTTGAATCACGAATATTGGTTTGCGACACTAGCTACTGACTTGGACAAACAACACTAGACTACCTCTCAGTCTCGCAGTCACAAACGAAAGGTCTAACTGCGGCTCCACCTCTACAAGTGCAAAAAGCTGTGGAGACCAACCAACACCACCTGCAGACACCTATTACAGACCCACACCTGACACCACTAAGGATTCCAGAGTCCCTAGAGAGAGGCAGTGGTAACACTGGACTAGCTGGTGACCAATACGTCTACTAGTGTCCATCCCCCCAACCACAAGCGCTCTACAAGAATTTGCACTCTCACACCACGAGTCTCTGCCCTAAGTCATCTTTCCTTCAGTCGGACGTGCTACAACTCAACAAACGAGAAGTGAGGGTGTTTAAGAAGATGACACAGATCTTGACGGTACACTATATCGGGACAAATCCCGAGCACACAGTGCCTGACTCACACAAAACTTGGGGAACACAACTAGAGAGGTATCTAGGACATCGAGCCACCTGACTCAATATCTCACACACACAAATCACAAACCACTACTTACACACTACCATAAGAACCCCATTTAAGTATGCAGAATCTAGCTACACAATGTTTACTAGAAAGTTGTCGCATCAGGTGAATGGGTCAACAGACTATCGAGTCCGCCCGATGCATCACGACAACAAGACCTTAATGTGTCAACCTAGTGGGACATTTTACTATCCCGTCCACACGACTAGACGTGTTATCAGTCCGAGTGCCCTACTCCGCCAAGGCTCAACCAGAGCTCCAAATCCTGCTCTACAGAGCTCATACATCATCTAAAACATCGATATTTCATACAATAACCATTGAACAGGCTTAACCAATCTAAGCTTACCTTTTCTAAGTATCACATGCTTCACATGGAGCAACTTATCTAAAATACATAGTATAGTAAATTTAAAGAAAAGACCATGCTCATATGCTCAAACTACCAAAACATACTTAGGAGAACCATAACTCATCTCCAAACCATAAACACTATGAAACCTACAGGTAAATCATGCAAAGGGGATGCCACCCTACTAGAACATGAAGAGCACACCCGTTAGGGTTTTATCGTGATATGCCTGCCTCCTCCTCTCAAACAACACCCCAGAAAACACTTCCAATCAATCAGAAAACCTCCTCCAAGCAAAATCACCGCAAAACCCCACCTGCAACAAAGAATAGGGTAAAACTCTGCTCTAGTAGGAGAAAAATAAAACCCCTACTGTCGACTAGAACGAGTCACATCACTTGGATGCCACACTATCGCGTCTAAGTGTGACGGTCCTTGCCATTCAGGCCTGTTAACCCAATAACGTGCCCGACACGACTCTTCCTCCCGCGATCGGGCCGAAGCCTCGCAAGGGATATCAACCACGCATGTCCATGAAAATATAAAGAAAACACGCTGAACACATATAATATACCATTTCTCACATATATTCACATGAAATGTACATACTCAGTTCCATATCATAGTCATTAAACAAAGTACAACAGCCCGGACAAAACTCCCAAGGCTCCACAAGTAAAAGTATTACTCTGTTGGTGACGAAGGCCCGACTCCACTACGGTGTTGACCGGAACTAGAAGAGGGACGGGAACCCTCCTGCTCTCTTTCACCTGGAAGAAGAAAGGGTGAGCCTCACAAGTCACTGGCTCAGTAGGGCAACTCCCCCAAAGCCGAGAAACATAATGTACAACAGATATAATAAGCAAAGCTGTAAAGCATTTAGAATATATAACCATTTATGCATGATGCTACAACTGTAATTAAATAAACGGCAAACCACGTATGCGTGTACAAGCTAAAGAAGGGCACGCCACACATGACTCACGAGAACTGGTTCGAGACACTAGCCACAGACCCGGACAAACAACACAAGTCCACCTCTCAGCCTCGCAGCCACGAACGAAAGGTCCAGCTGCCGCTCCACCTCAGAAAGGTCAAGAACTGTGGAGACAAACCAACACCACACCTGCAGACCACACTGCTGCAGGCCCAAGCCTGACACATTTAGGGACTCTGGCCGAGAACCCTAAAGCGAGGCACTGGAAATAGGACTAGTTGGGGACCAGTACGTCTACCGGTGTACGTCCCCCAACCACGAGCGTGATACAAGCGACCGCACACCCAAAAACAAGGGTCGTTGCCCCCTGTCGTCTTTCCCTCAGCCGGACGTACAACTCAAACTCAGGAGTGAGGGTGTCCAGGAAGACGACACAAACCTTGACAGTACTCACTATACCGGGACAAAACCCTTGCACCCAGTGCCTGGGTAACCGACTGGAGAGGTAACCATGGAAGGTGTTATAACCTGACTTGCTATACACACATTTCCACGAAAAACCTTTCATTATCATCCACGATATAAGCCAACACGACCCATACAGTCTCTACATTGCATGGCCAACACTACCCAAGCAATGTAGGACATAAACTGGATAGACTGGCCATAAAACCCTAGAGCTCGGGTGGCCACATCCTAAATCGCATCCAACACAGTGGACGCCAATCAAATTGAATCGCGACGGACCAACCTGTTGGCCCTTTTGGTACGGCAGCAAGCTAACCTAGAGGGGGGTGAATAGGTTTTTCTGAAATCTGAAATAGAAACTTAAACACATAAAATTATCACTTGAAAGTTTGGTTAGTTGAGTGTGATAGAGAGTAGCAGTGCGGAAGCAAATAAACAATCACACAAAGAACACAAGAAATTTATCTTGGTTCGGCCTTTCCCACATGGAAGTCCTACGTCCAGTCCCCAAGCAATCTCTTGGGATTTTACTAACCAAGGGTACAGTCCCCCTCAAGGACAATACAACACCCAGCACCCCAGCTGGTCTTCTTCTCTTTCCCGGGCAAGAAGGCAGCCCACTTCTCTTACAGGTCAAGAAGCCAACCTCCTGGTACAAACCCCAGTGCGGTTCTGCTAGACTTAAACCCCTAGCTAGGTTCTACACTATATACAGTCCTACAGCTGGATAGAAATCTTTCTTAGAAAAGAAAGAACAAAACTGAGAGTTTTACAAGAATGGACTCTAACCCAAAAACTCTTAGCAAAGGACTCTCCCCAGAAATTACAATGAGCACAGAGAGAGAGTGAAGAGAGGAGAAGGAGCTTGAAGCTTAGAGGCTTCAGATGCTTGAGCACTTCTTCTTGGGGTCGGGATCTCTCTCTTTTTCTTTGAGTGTATCTGGAGTTCAGGTTCTTCACTGGATGTACACTTCTTTAAAGATCTTCAGGAAAGCTCTCTCCTTGTTCTTCAGTCTTGCTTCATCTTTTATATAAGTAGCTTTGAATAGATCTGTTGAAGAGATCCGTTGGAACTCTTCTAGTCGTTGCTAATTTTTCTATTCTTCTTCTGACTGTCAGCCACTTGGTGGTTTTCGAGGTCTGCAAGCATAGAAGAAAGTGTTTAGATCAAAGAGTGTTACTATAAAGACTCATACTTATGTGTTTCCTGTTGTCACCCAGAAGTAGTAAGTAACCCCTTTTTTGTTGACAGGAAGGAAGAGATCTAGAGAGATAAGCAAAAAGATCTCCTGTCAGAAAGATAAAAGATTACGCAAATCAAGAATATTTGACTTTTTACTAGATGCCAAAAATATTTTGAAATATAAAGGAAATCGATGTTTAAGTTGAAATCTATGTTTGAACAGAATCCATGTTTAAGTGAAATCCATGTTTTCAAGGGAATCCATGTTTAAGTGAAATCCATGTTTGAGTGAAATCGATGTTTTCAAGGAAATCGATGTTTAAGTGAAATCTATGTTTTTAAGCAAATCGATGTTTAAGTGAAATCGATGTTTTCAAGCAAATCGATGTTTAAGTGAAATCCATGTTTTCAAGCAAATCGATGTTTAAGTGAAATCGATGTTTTCAAGCAAATCAATGTTTAAGTGAAATCGATGTTTTCAAGCAAATCGATGTTTAAGTGAAATCCATGTTTTCAAGCAAATCGATGTTTAAGTGAAATCGATGTTTTCAAGCAAATCGATGTTGCACTTTGTGAACTGAAATCGATGTATATTGAATAGACATCGATTTAGCTTCTCAGTGCAAATCACACAACAATAATGTCATAAATTTATATTTATTAGAAAAACATGATATTTAATATTTAATTTAAAATTTGATGATATTTAATTTATTAGAAAAACATGATGTTAAAAATATTTAATATTTAATTAATCATAAGTTTTGTTATCACCAAAATATACGGGTAGAAAATAAGAGTGGTTCAACACAACCCGTCGCCTTTAAACCATAATCGCGACGTCTGGTTCCGTCGCCTTTCAGACGACAGAACCCAGACCTAAAACCTCATTCCGGAATTCACCATAATTTGCTACACATGTAGATAACACAGGGAATAAGCATAAAAATAGAACCCTAAGCATACTTCCTATCATGCTCACATGATTCCTAAACCAAATCTCACAAACCCTAATCCATACATGCCATACAAGAAAGAACAGGGTAGAATTCCCCTACCAATGGATGATTACATTACTATGGGAACGTACCGATTATTACATTACTATCACCTAAAAAGAATTTCGTCCTCGAAATTAAAGGAATAAGCGCAATTAACAGATCAACATATATAAGACTATCACCTAAAAAGAAATTCAACGCTTACTCAAACAAGTATGGATACGTCTTGTACATTTCATCGGCCAACTCCCAAGTATCTTCACCACCCTATCTGTTCTCCCATATGATCTTTACCAGCTCAATGTCCTTATTTCTTAATTTCTGTGTTCGGCGACCTGTAATTAACACTGGATACTCTGGCATGGACATATCCAGTTTCAAATCATCTCGTTGATAGCTGACTATCTGGGAGGGATCTCGAATATACCTTCTTAGCATCGAGACGTGAAATACGTCGTGGGTATCTGTAAAGTCTACTGGAAGCACCAACCTGTATGTCGTCTCACCAATCCTTTCCAAAATCTGGAACAGACCCACATACCTGGGACTCAACTTACCCTTCTTTCTGAACCTAAATACACCCTTGGTTGGAGAAACCCTCAAAACACATAGTCGCCGACTTCAAACTGTAGGGGCCTGCGCCGTGTATCCTCTTAACTCTTTTGTCTGCTCTGCGCCATTTGAAGCTTCTCTTTGATGAACTTTACCATTTCTGCACATTGCAGCACCAATTCCGGTCCCATCACCTACCTTTCACCTACTTCATGCCAATTTAACGGTGTTCTACAAGGTCTTCCATAAAGTGCTTCATATGGTGCCATGCCGATACTTGTGTGATAGTTGTTGTTGTAGGCAAACTCAACCATACCTAAATGCTGCTCCCATCCACCTCCCCAAACTAAGCAACATGCTCGCAGTATATCTTCAATGGTCTAGATTGTCCTTTCCGTTTGTCCGTCGGTTTGGGGATGGTATGCTGAACTATATCTCAATTGTGTGCCAACAACCTGCTGCAAACTTCTCCAAAAACCAGAAGTAAACCTGGGATCCTTGTCTGAAACAATAGTGACTGGTATTCTATGCAATGGCACAATTCTATCCACGTATAATCTAACCAACCTGTCTACTGCCCATGACATACTTACTGCTAGCAACCTGCATACTTTTGTCAATCTATCAACAAAGACCCAAATGCCATTATGACCTGAAGCCGTCCTGGGTAAACCTGCAACAAAGTCCATGGCTATGTCATCCCACTTCCATTGCGGTATTGGTAATGGCTACAACAAACCACCTGGCCTTTGATGCTCTGCTTTAATCTGCTGGCAAACTAAACATCTTGCTATGAATTCTGCTATCTCCTTCTTCATATTCGGCCACCAAAAATATTTCTTCAAATCTTGGTACATCTTTGTGCTTCCTAGGTGAATGGTGTACCTGGACCGATGTGCTTCTTCTAACACATTCTGCTTTACACCAGCTTCACTTGGAACATACAACATGTGCTTGAACCAGACCACACAATCATCATCTATGGTGACATCTTCCATTTTCACAATATCAGCCAAGTGCTCATCTATCTTTTGTGCTTCTATAATCTGCCAATATAAAGATGGTTCCACTGTACTGCTAGCTAACACTGCTCTTCGCTAGCTACTTGGAACAATCAAAGAATTCTCTGCCACATCTTCATACAACTTCTATTCTCTCATCATCATGTGACTCATAACTGCATTTCTACTCAAAGCATCTGCAACCACATTTGCCTTGCCTGGATGGTATGCTAAGCTGAAATCATAATCCTTTAGATATTCCATCCACTTGCGCTGCGTCAAATTCAAATCTTTCTATAAAAAGATATACTTCAAACTCTTGTGGTAAGATCTCAAACCTTTCACCATACAAGTAATGTCGCCATATCTTCAATGCAAACACAACCGCTGCCAATTCTAAATCATGTGTGGGGTAATTCTCCTCGTACCGCTTCAATTACCTTGACGCATAAGCCACCACTTTTCCATGCTGCATAAGCACTGCCCCAAGTCCTCTCCTAGATGCATCTGTATAAAGTACAAAGCCACCTCGGCTTGACGGAATTTCCAATATAGGTGCTGAAGTGCGCCGTTTCTTTAACTCCATAAAACTGCACCTGCAATCGGATGACCAAACAAATGGTACTCCTTTCCTGGTAAGCCTTGTCATTGGTGTTGCAATCTTTGAGAGGTCTTGGATAAACTGTCTATAGTAACCTACTAAACCAAGGAAACTTCTGATCTTTTGCACTGACTTTGGTTCCTTCCATTGCATAACGGCTTCCACCTTTGCTGGATCAACTGCAACACCTTCACCTGAAATAACATGCCCCAAAAACTGAATCTCTCTCAACCAAAACTCACACTTACTGAATTTTGCATAAAGCTTATGCTCCCTCAATGTTTGGAATGTAACTCTCAAGTGAGCTACATGCTCTTCCTCTGAAGCTAAATACACTAATATATCATCAATGAACACCACAATAAACCAGTCTAGATATGGATGGAAGATCTTGTTCATCAATTCATAAAAGCTGTCGGCACATTGGTTAGCCCAAATGGCATAACCACAAACTCATAATGCCCATACCTTGTTCTAAATGCCATCTTGTCAATGTCTTCTTCCCGGATCCTCAACTGATGGTATCTCGATCTTAAATCTATTTTGGAGAACACATTTGCTGATTACAATTGATCAAATAAATCATTGATTCGTGGAAGTGGATACATGTTCTTTATTGTGACTTGATTCAGTTGGCGATAATCAATACACATTTTGAGATTGCCATCCTTCTTTCTAAAAAACAAAACTGGTGCTCCCCATGGTGAGTGACTAGGCCGAATAAAACCTTTTTCAAGTAATTCTTGTAACTGCTTCTTCAACTATTTCAATTCTGCAGGTGCCATCCTGTATGGTGCCTTGTAAATGGGCATACTACCCATCTACAACTCTACTATAAAGTCCACCTCTCTATGTGGTGCCAAACCTGATAATTCACTCGGGAATACATATATAAACTCTCTAACAATAGGTATCGTATCTACTATCTTACCTGCCTCAACCAGCTAACCGATGCCAAATAGGCTACACCCTGCATTAATCAACTTCCTAGCCTTAAGAGCAGAAATGATAAATTTAGGGGTATAGAATGGCATACCTTGAAATTCAAACATACTGCCTCCTGGATGGATGAACCTTACTCTTTTCTTTATGCAATCTATCACTGCCCCATATGCTTCCAACCAATCCATGCCCAATATCATATCATATTCCTTTAACTGTAGTGCATACAATCTTGCTGGCAACCGATTACCTTGGATCATAATGGGAACCTCATCCAAATAACATGTAGTAAGCATGAAATCCCCGGAAGGGACCTCTACCACAAGCTCACACTGCCTCTCCTCAAATGTATGTACCATACTATCAATAAAGTCTTCAGAAATGAAAGAATGTGATGCACCTGGATCAATTAACGTTCTAGAAAATAATTCAAGAAGTGGTATAATACCTTCAATCAGATTCGACACCTCCGCTTGAGCCCTTATGATGGCCATCACTCGTCCTCGTCCCCTCTAGTAAGGTGTACCCCTACCTCGCTCAGATGGTGGCTACTGGAATGGCTGCTGCTGCTGCTGTGGGACCCCTCTACCATAAGTGCCTCTTCTTGGATATGAACAGTTCCTCGCCAAATGTCCCAGCTGATCACAATTATAACATCTGAACTCTGCAGGCTGCCTAGCTGTGCTTTGTTGAGATTCCTCTACCTCCGGCTTATAGCCTCGGCCATGCTGAAATCCTTGCTGCCTGCCACCTCCTCGGCCTCTAAATATCTTCTTCAGCTTGTTTCCCCACTTGCCAAAGCCCGATGTAGATGCTCCTCCTGAAGGTGCCTTGCCTTTGCTATCACCCGGTGATTGTTGTGGAAGTCGAAAGCTACCCCCACTTGATCCCTATCCGCTGGACTACCTTGCTTGCACTGTTCTTTCTAATATTGCTGCTCTTTAGGCTACTTCCTCCACCATCCCGCACATAAGAGGAGTCACTGTATCTTGCAACTATGACCTCAACCCCCGAATAAATACTCAACCATCATTGCATTGTTAGTTACCACATAAGGGGCATACCTACTCAAGGCCATGAATCTCATCTGATACTCCAATACCGAAAAATTTCCTTGTTGTAGTGTCCTGAATTGCTCTCTCTTGGCTTGCTGAATTTGCATAGGAAAGAAGGTATTGTTGAATACTTCAAGGAACTCGGGCCATGTGATTGTATCTTCTGCTCTTTCGGTGAACACGGTTTCCATCTTGAGTCTCCACCACTCTTTTGCAAATTCTCTCAACTGGTAAGTAGCCAATATCACTCTGTCAGCCTATGGACACCTCATGGTAACAAACACCTTTTCTATCTCATGTACCCAATGCTCCGCTGTATCCGGATTCGAACCTCCCGAGTATGTAGGTGGTTGCAACTGCATAAACCTCTCCACTAACACTGTGGACTCCTCCACACTAGTTGACCGCTCTGGTGCTACTGGAGGCACAGGTACTACGGGTGGTACCGCTGCTCCAAACGGTGGTGCTAGGGGTGCCGATACTACCTCCTCCTATACTGGTGGTACTATACCCACTGGCTAAACCGGTGGTTGCTGGTCTAGCCGTGTCCGAATCTGGGTGATACTATCCCATAATCTTTCTATCATCTGATGTGTAGTCTCCTCAAGTTCATCACCACCACCTCCCCAATCTCTCCTAACATCCATTTATAAACCTACACACACAACATTCCGATCCACACAACACACAAGCATATCATTACAAAAACAGGGCCAACTACCAGTAGTAGACTATAGTAAGGAACATACTATGTACATTTCTTATTTCTTCATATTTACATGGACCTTGCTCTGATACCAACTGTGACGGTCCTCGCCGTTCAAGCCCGTTAACCCAATAACGTGCCCGACACGACTCCGCCTCCCGCGATCGGGCCGAAGCCTAGCAAGGGATATCAACCACTCATGTCCATGAAAATATAAATAAAACACATTGAACACATATAAGATACCATTTCTCACATATATTCACATGAATGTACATACTCAGTTCCATATCATAGTTATTAAACAAAGTACAACAGCTCGAGACAAAACCCCCAAGACTCCACAAGTAAAAGTATTACTCTGCTGGTGACGAAGGCCTAACTCCACTATGGTGCTGACCGGAACTAGAAGAGGGACGAGAACCCTCCTGCTCTCCTTCACTTGGAAGAACAAGGGGTGAGCCTCACAAGTCACTGGCTTAGTAGGGCAACTCCTCCAAAGCTGAGAAACACAATGTACAACAGATACAATAAGCAAAGCTGTAAAGCATTTAGAATATATAACCACATATGCATGATGCTACAGCTGTAATTAAATAAACGGCAAACCACGTACGCGTGTACAAGCTAAAGAAGGGCACGCCACACACGAGTCATGAGAACTGGTTCGCGACACCAACCACAGACTCGGACAAACAACACAAGTCCACCTCTCAGCCTCGCAGCCACGGACGAAAGGTCCAGCTGCCGCTCCACCTCAGCAAGGTCAAGAACTGTGGAGACAAACCAACACCACACCTGCAGACCACATTGCTACATGCCCAATCCTGACACCTTTTGGGACTCCGACCGAGAACCCTAAAGTGAGGCACTGGAAATAGGACTAGTTGGGGACCAGTACATCTACCGGTGTCTATCCCCCAACCACGAGCGCGCTACAAGCGACCGCACACCCACAAACACGTGTCGCTGCCCCCTGTCGTCTTTCCCTCAGCTGGACGTACAACTCAAACTCAGGAGTGAGGGTGTCCAAGAAGACGACACAAACCTTAATGGTACTCACTGTACCAGGACAAAACCCGAGCACCCGGTGCCTGGGTAACCGACTGGAGAGGTAACCACGGAAGGCGTTATAACCCGACTTTCTATGCACACATTTCCACGCAAAACCTTTCGTTATCATCCATGATATAAGCCAACATGACCCATACAGTCTCTACATTGCATGGCCACCACTGCCCAAGCAATGTAGGACAGAAACTGGATAGATTGGCCACAAAACCCCAGAGCTCGGGTGGCCACATCCTAAATCGTGTCCAACACAGTGGACGCCAATCAACTTGAATCGCGACGGACCAACCCGTCGCCTTTAAACCTAAATCGCGACGTCTGGTTCCGTCGCCTTTCAGACGACAAAACCCAGACCTAAAACCTCATTCCGGAATTCACCATAATTTTCTACACATGCAGATAACACAAGGAATAAGCATAAAAATAGAACCCTAAGCATACTTCCTATCATGCTCACATGATCCCTAAACCAAATCTCACAAACCCTAATCCATACATGCCTACAAGGAAGAACAGGGTAGAATTCCCCTACCAATGGATGAAACGTAAATCCAATGCCGTCCGGACGTTCCCCGCGCTCCGAAGTTCCTCCTCACGCCGGAACCACGCCGAACGGACAGCAAAACCCCAAAATCTACTCAGAATCCCACAACAAACCTCCACAGGTTTCTCCCTTAGCTGAACAGTGCAACTGCACTGTTCGGCCAAGGGCAGAACCCAAAACACATTGAAGCTGAATCGCGACGTATCGGGCCGTCGCGTTTCAAAATGTGACGTACCCCACCGTCGCAATTAAACTCCGACGCTCCTGTATGCGCCACGCAGCGCGCATGCAGCGGCGCCCATGTAAAGCGGTGCTAAAACGCGACGTACCAGGTGGTCGCATTACACTCTGAGATGCGACGTCTGTGTTGGTTGCGTTTCTGAGTGATGCGCTAGAGGTCTATTTGGGCTGGGATCTCCAACCCTTCAGTGTAAGACCCGGCTTCCCGTATTTCCATCCGGTGTCTTGGATGACTGGCCACTAACGTGTCCAGGCTGGGCGATGCATTAGTGTCACGTCGTGGGTGTCCCACGCGACAGTCATCCTTATTAAGACGAGCGTGTGCGTCGCGTTCTTGTCACGCCCGGCTTTCCCGTCGCGTCTTGTTATCGCGACCGGTCAACGGGTCGCGACTGCTTTCTATCGTTTCGGTCGTCTGACGCCTGTCAGGGTGGTAGGTGTGTCAGTACGACCTGTCGCGTTGTCGCGGCGTCCTTGGGGGACGCATTCTTTTCGCAGTACGTTGACCCGTCGCGTTAAGGTCCTTAATGCGATGGGTCCCCCCATCGCGTCTTGGGTGCCGAAGGCTTAATGCTATGGCCGGTGACCCCTTTCCCCTCTCTCCCTCTTTCCCCTCTCTTCTCTCCCTCCGGCGGTGCTCCGCCTCCCCCTCCCCCTCTTCCCTTTGTGTGTTTCAGGTGAGGAGGAGGGCCGTGCGTGGTGTCGTGGCGTCGTGGACCTTGTGTGGAGCGAGGAGGAGGTGGCCAACCGACGTGAAGGGCCCTATTGGGGTTCGTTCTTCGTGAAAGGTAGGGATTACTTGAACTCTTCTCGATCTGGGAGGATTGGGAGCCCCTCGGGGTTTGTAGTTAGTGTTTACTGCTTTCTCAAGCTCCCCTCCCCCGTGTGGTGGTGTTTGTAGCGTGTGGGCGGCCCCGGGATGGAGCATCCCGTCGGTCTGCCTCTCTACTGGTGTCGCGACCGCGGGGCGCGTCGCGACACCAGAAGAGGCGTCGGCCCGGTCGAGCACGACCTTATCGCGATGCGGTTGCCTGTCGTGATAAGGGTCGTTGTCGCGATGCGTTTTCCTGTCGCGACGCGCTGCCCTGGCGCGATAGGGTGCTGTCACGGTGCTCTTCCCCATTGCAATGGGTTTTCTGTACTTTTGGTAGTGTTATGAGGTTCTGGCTTGCTCATGCATGCCTTGGTTGGCCGACGGCCCTCTTGAGGGTCCGTGCATGCCTGTCGCTTGCTGGGCTTGTCGTGGTTACAGGCCAGCGGTTTGGCGTGGTTCTTGTTGTGCTTGCCCCACCTGTTCGCCCGGTGCTTGGCACTTGAGGACTTGTCCCGTTCAGAGGTTGTCTCCATTGTCTGGGACCCCCGTCCTCGGGAGCCTGTTGAGGGAGTACTCCGGGCTACGAGCGTGCTCGAGTTGGCAGCCGACTTTGCGAACTCTAGAGCAGAGGGGAAACGAGGTTTGGACAGCGGTGCTGAGTCGTTTGTAGAGCTCTCTTGTCTGGGGCGGGAAGCCGAGGTCGTTGAGGCGGTTCTCTTCCCGGCACGGCCCAGATAGTCCTTTGTCTCACTGCCTCTCTCTGCGTTGGTTCCAGAGCCACATTGTTGTGCTAGGTGTGGGGCCGCAGCTTGGCCAGGCTACGGTGTTGAGTGCGTTTGTGTGTTCTATGGCGGCTCTGTCTCGCTCTTTCGGGGAGGTTAGAGGCAAGAGCTAGGCTGGCGAGCAGAGGGAGTGGCTGGTGTGTCCTCCTCTTGGCTGCCAGTGGTGGTGGCTTGGTTGCCGTTGTTGTGAATATGTTTCCAAGTACGACTCGTTGCTTGAGCTTAAACAGCGGTTATAGTCTGGCTATGTCTAGTCTGTGTGGGCGTCGTTGGTCTGGCCTTGTGCGGACCCGTGCTTTCGGTTGGTTTCCGCTCGGTGCTCTCTCCGTTCCGTAGTCATGTTCTTTGGTGCCAGTCCGTGGTGGCACTGGTGGGTGTGGATTCCCGACCTCGCGGTGTGTCCAGGGTCCGAGGTGATTCTGCTTGTAGGCCCTCAACCTTATGGAGGTCTGAGGTGGCCGTGATTGTGGTGAGACGTCGTTCTCGCCTGATTGTTGCGTGGTCTCGGTGGGGGTGCCGAGGGTTGCTTCCGCTTTGTGCCCGACTTCGTTGGTTTCTGCAGGAGTCGTGTGTGTGTCATGACCTTGGTTGCTAGTCGTGGTGTTGTACTGTTCTATTCCGCTGCTTTGTAGTACCATGTTGTAGGTGTTCCTTGCTTTATAGCTTTCTAGGGCAGTTTCCTATTTTCGGAGTTCCTGATGCTCTGGCCGTTGAGGGACTGGTAATCCCTACTGGGCCTTGTTCGCGAGGCTCACCCCCCTACTTCCTTCAGCTAGGGGCTCGTCGTCGCGGGAGCTCAGTGTCGGACGGGGTTGCTGAGGCGGCTGTTGCGCCGTGTGTTGTCAGCAGCAGTGAGAGCGAGTGTTGTGAGATCTTGTACCTGAGTGAGTAGAGAGTTGTGCTTTGCAAGTCCTCGGGTATGCCCCTTAAGGACTGCACCTTTCTTCTTGTACCTGTGCTTTTGCTTGGGACATGTTGTACAGACTTTTGTATATTGTACAGATTGTTATAGTTATTCGAATTCAGTACATATCTCACTAGACTATTTCTTCTACCCTTCTGGGTCTTCGGATCCGTGGGTGGCGACACAAACATCGGGGCCTCTGGCGGGGGTCCAGAGGTCAGGTCATTACAGTGGTATCAGAGCGTGGGTCTACTGAGATTTGTAAGGAAGTAATAACTATAGCTATCCCAAAGAAAGGTACTAGTACACTCTGACACCGTCTGACTATGTTAGGCTTGTGCTTTCATTATTTTGCAGGTGTGCAGCTTCCCTGCAAGATTCATGTGTGCGCTGCAGGTGGGTTGCAGCTGTTGCTGTGTCGCACGAGTGCGAGTGTGGTCGCTCGGCGTGTTCGTGCCATGGTGGCGCGGTTGGCGGTGGACTCGAAGGTTGTGGTCTTCCCCGTATGGAGGACGATTGCATGCAAGTCTAGGCGTGGTGCTCTTCGTCGTCTTCGGTGCATTTGGGTGCGTGTGTGCCGTTGTGGCTGAGAGAGCTTGCGTGTGGCGTGGCCTTCACCGGTGTAGGGTTGTTGCCTGTGAAACCGGTCAAAGTGTCCCTGCCTTGTTGGCTGTTCCCCTGTTGTTGGGGTGTGTGTTGTGTTGGTCTTGTGTGTGGTCTCTTGTCTGTGTGATGTGCTCTGCTTGGTCGGCGTTGTTGCTTGGGCTAAGCAGATCTTCTGTGTGCCGTGTTGCATCGCTGGTTGAGCGCTGTGATGCTTGCCTATGGTTGTTGTCGGCCTGTGTTGGCTGGTTGTGAGCTCTGGTGAGGTGCTCTTGCAGTCTTCTCTGTTGGTTCTGGCGGAAGTGAGGTTTCCCCAGAACTGTGTTGTGCTCGTTTCTGGTTGCTGTTGCGTTGCCCTTAAGGTTGAGGTGCATCGCTTGGTTGCCCTGTGTTCTGGTGAGGTTTCCCAGAACCGTTTGTTGTTGTCTTGGTGAGGGTTCTCCCAAGACTGTTCCGTGCTCGTTTCTACTGTTGCTGTGCTACCTCAGGGTCTGAGGTGTACTGTTGGTTTGGCTGGTGCATTCTGGCGGTTTTCCCAGAACGGTGCCTTTGTGGTTCTGGTGGAGGTCCTCCCAGGACCGGCTTGCGTTGCTTTTGCTTGCTGTAGTGTTCTCTCTAATGGTCCGTGTTGTTTGGTCATTTGGGTGTGCGTTCTGGTGAAGGTTCTTCCCAGGATCGTCCCTTGTCGTTTCTGGCGGAGGTTCTTCCCAAGAGTGCTCTGTGCTCGTTTCGGGCCACTGTTGTGTTGCCTCTGTGGTTCGAAGTGTGCCGTTTGATTGGGCTGCGTTCTGGTGAGGTTCTCCCAGGACGTCTCTTGGCACTTTTGGTGGAGGTTCTCCCTAAAGCTGCTTCATGTTGTTTTGGTTGTCGCTGCTTTCTCTCTGTAGAGATGAGCTGTCGTTGTTGCCGGTTGGACTGTCCGTGTTACAGTCTGCTTGGGCATTTCCAGTCAAGGTGTTGTGCGCTTGGCCACACGTCTGGCTGCTGCGTTGGCCAGCTTGTCTCATTAGTCCGTTTCCAAGTTTCTCGATTGTCCCGGTGGGACTTTGTGTGTCCCCGTGGCTCAGATGGTTTGCTTTGTTTTTCCTGTGCCCGTGTGCTCTCCTAGATGATGGTCTGGTAAGTGTAGTGGGTGTTTGGCTGGCTGTGCTTCTTGTGGAAGCGTCAGTCTTGCGTTGTGGCTTTCCCTCTCGCGCGTGAAAGAGACTCGTTGTGCATGTCTTCTTCCTCTACTTTCGTTGGTTGCTCGGGGTAGCAATGCTCCACTGTGGTGTTGTGTTGCCAGGGTGCGCATCATTGCGACCTTTTGGTGGAGTCACTTCCCTTGAGTTGTTTTTGGGTTGAGCTGGTTGCTCCCCTCGTACCGACGTTTCCTTGTGGCACTGTGGGTCGGTGGACCTATTTGTGCCGTTTGTCGTCGTGATGGTTTTTTGCTACCTGCCTGAACAATTTGGGGCATTGGGTCCTTGTTGGTTTGGTGCGAGGTAGTACCATTTTCCGTTGGGTTGCTGCGTGAGCATTGTTCCGCTGTGCATTTCTTGCTTGGCTTGCTCGTGCAAGCGTTGTTCCAGTGTATGCTCGATTGTGCCTCGGCTTGTGCCTTGGAGGCTTTTCGTGTCATCGTTCTGGTGTTGGGCCTCTCTATCAGTCGCGATAGAGGTGGTGCTTCTTGCTCTTGCGCGCCAGGGAGTTGCTGCGGTTTTCGCTCCGCGTGCGGCATAATCGGTGCTCCGTGTTTTGTGTGGTTTTTGGAGCCGACGTGGTTGTTGTGCTCTTGATGTTGTCGACTTTTCGTGCGCTTCTCTTGTGGGTCTCCGGTGGAGAGTCCCCCTCGGTGGGCTCTGTGTTGTCTCGGGCTGTTGGTGCGGTTGTGTGTACTTCACTTTGAGCATTTTTTTTCGATGCTACATGTTTTTGTGCCTCAAGGGCTGGGGCCGGCATGGCCTTGTTGTACCCTTTTCAGGCTTGCGGTCCTTTGCGTGTGGCTTTTGGCAGGTCTCTGGTGAAGAGTCCTTCTTGTTAGCCCGTGGTGTTTCGGCCGTTGGTGCACCTATGTTGCACTTTGCTTAGTTTTGGTGCTTGTGTTAGCACCGTGTGCTCATGCTCGAGTGTTTCAATTTTGTGCCGTCTAGAGCCTTGGTGCATTGTGTTGTACCTTGAGTGGCTCCTGGTGCTTGTGATAGCACCGTGTGTTGTGTCGTGTGCCTGTTCGTGAGATTTATGTGTCGTTTCATGACTTCGCTCGGTGTTGGAGGCGTTGGGCTTTCCGCCTCTAGGACACGTGTGCTAGCCTGAGTCTTGTGGTTGTACCGTTGCCATTGTGGGGTGGCTGCTTTGCCTTGTCTAGGTAGCCCTATCGGTGGTACGCCAGGCTTTGGTCATAGCATGTATCTTGGTTTTCCCTCTCACTTTAGGAGCGAGTGTGTTTGGTTGTGGTACCCTACTTCGTTCTGGGTCCCTCCGAGGTCGACGTGTTGTTCTCGCCTCTGCGGTTGTTTTGGTTCCTGTGTGGTTGTGCGTCTTTCTGGTGGTTGGCACGTTGGTACCCGTGCTGACCCTGTGTGCGCGTGGCGGGTGTGCTGCCAATTCCTCGTTGGTTCTCCGTTGTGCGTGGTGTAGGTGAGTCTGGAAGCCGATGGCGGAGTCTCCTGTCGGTTCGTCTGGTGACAGTGAGGCTTATTGGCTTGCTAGTACTCAACCACGTGGTTTGAAGACGTTGGGAGGTGTCTGGATTTGGCTTAACCTTAGACATCTTTCGTGCTTCCGTCGTGGTGTGCCACGTTGTAGAGCGTGTAACTCCTAGTTTTTTTGGCTCCACATGCATTTGGTGTCCTTGTCGAACCACGAGGACGGTCTGGGTGAGACCTAGTGGTGACAGTGGATACCGTTTTCACGTGTTGAGGTTTCTCTGCGTGTGTTTTGCTATCCCTGTTGGACCGTGAGGAAGGTCTGGGTGAGACCTAGTCACGCCCCGATATTTAGCAGCGGAATAATACCGGGGGACGTGAACGATACAAACAGGCGTATCACAGTTGAATAGTGCAGAGTCACAATTGAATATAACAACACATTCGAGACTATCATATGGTCACCAAAAGTATACTTTATTCCATTCCATTCAACTAGATACAACCTCACATAAGAAGAATCGACTAAAAAAGTTTATTAATCAAATAACAATGTTTCTCTAATACATCGACTACTTAAATTTCTATTTCTAAGTTGACAACTATTCATATGATAGGTGCTCGTCACTCTTGCCCTGTCCCATCTGACTCCACTGGTTCCTCATCACTACCTGCAAAAGGGTAGGATGATAGGGTGAGCGAACTAGCTCAGTAGGATTTACATCTCAATATGGTGCGGGCACTAATATACGTGATTAGCATTTTAATCAGGCAAGATATGAACATGTATATGATGACAATGCTTGCAATACTAACAGATCGAATAACAGAGTAGATCGGATATCATTTCAGATCAAATGTCAAGTTGCATATATACGGTGGACAGATATTCCAAGAATAGAATCATATCAAAGATTGGCCATATTCGGACAGATATCATGCGTTCACATGATCAGACGTATCATATCAAATCATATCATATCAGATCACATCACTTATCATATCAAACAAAGGCACATTCACACAAATCTTGCATATCGTATCAGTGTCATGCCACGCACCACAAGTCCATACTCCCGCGGTTAAAAAGTACGTTGGGGTGCTCCTCCCCAGGACCAGACCGGGCCCTTATTGCACAGGCATTAGTCAAATTTGGACCGGAGTCCCACGTTGTGCCGAACAAACATAATCATATTATGGCCACAGAGTTTCAAAGGCAAGATCATAGTAAAAAGAAACATGATCATTCATAGAGTCAAGGTGTGACAAACAGCTCAAGAGAACAAGGCAGGATAACGACGTATCTTATGTTTCATAATTCATTAATGTCTTGACAGGAGGGCGTTTCAAAAGACAAATCATATGCAGGACATGTGCTCTCAATTTCCCAAGAAGGGTGTGCCTATTCGTGAAAAAGTGTAAGTGACGAGTCACGGATCTTTCCTATCATGTATGCATATGACAAATAATTAATTGAACACCGGAAAGCATGTAACTATTGGAACTCATATGCAAATCATGACCTTAACACCACTAACAAGTCCATACTAACATGTATTCATCCCCACATTCATATCATATTCTTATCTTATCAATTGACAATAAGCAAGATCACAAGATAATCCAATGAACATAAGGACAATCAAAATTACACATTAGAATCATATTTGTATCATTACCATTTTCTTCAATGGGTTGATTTATTTCAGGTCCATGCATACTATATAACATCATGCACATCCTTGTAGATATCATGAAATGATCAGACCCAAAAATATGCAAAATCTTGTAAGGGTAGTGTCGACACACCCCTTACTGGTGTCGACACAATGCTTCAGACACATGGCAAAATAATGCAAAACTGGCCAGTAGTGTCGACACTAGTCCAGGTAGTGTCGACACAGTGCCTCAAATACAAGGCAAAAGGTCAAGTAGTGTCGACACTAGTCCAGGTAGTGTCGACACAGTGCTTCAAATGCAAGGCAAAACAGTCAAGTAGTGTCGACACAGTCCAGGTAGTGTCGACACTAGAGACAGCTCCCAGAACACCTTCTGGCCAAGCTGGGACAGTGTGTCGACACTAGTTCAAGTAGTGTCGACACTAGAGGCCTTCCCAGAACACCATCTGGGCTGTTTTGGGACAGTGTGTCGACACTAGTTCAAGTAGTGTCGACACTAGAGGCCTTCCCAGAACAGCTTCTGGCTGTTTTGGGACAGTGTGTCGACACTAGTTCAAGTAGTGTCGACACTAAAGCCCTTCCAGAACAAAACGTATGAGTCATGTGGAACCCGAAAACACATGTCATGCAGTGATTCACTTCCAACTCTTATAACTCTCTAACGATTGACATTTAGACAAAACGTTCACATGAAAGATGAAGAGGACAACTAGTCGAAAAACTTTGATGTTGAGGTTTGATCTAATTAGGTCTCAAATCCCAAAAAACATATGAAGAACAAAAAGTCAAGTGTAGCTCGAAATCATAGTATCATGCAGTGACTCTCTTACGAAGCTTATAAATCTCTAACGAAAGACTTTTGGACAAAATGTCTAACATAAAAGATGATCGCGATTTCAAGTAGAAGAACTTTTGTGAAGGACGTTTAGTCAAATCGGTCTCGAATCTCGTGCATAATAAGAAGAACGGGAATAAGCCCTAACTGGACACGACTTAGAGAAAACGACCAATACTCTGTGCATACTCCATGAAAATTGGCAAATCAAGTGCAAATGAACATAGACTCAATGCTCTACATGATGGTATAGGTTTTTCTTTTCTTGGCCCGAGAACACCTACATTTACGAAGATCTAAAACCAGTTGATGTTTGGATGCAACAGAAGATGCAGGGGATGAAGCTCCGGTTTCCCAGCCTTTCTCCTGCTCTCTAATTTCTAACCTGCCTCCAAATGACACCAATTCATTGTTAAACCTTCCCCAAGAGTTTGAGGACGAGTTCTTATAGATTTAGGTTGTAGTTAAGAGTCCTAACGATACTAGGAAAAGGGCTACGAGCTCTGTTTTCCTAGTTTCCAGAAATCTAGGATTCCCTTACCCATAAAAAGTAGCAAAGGTTTAGGAAACCACCAATTGGATTTAGTTCGGTTTTTGGCTTACCTTATATGACTACTCATCCTATTTAACCCCTAAATTACCCTCACTAATTACTGCATAATTACATACACGGATTTCTGGGCAATTTCCCTGTCCTAGTTTATTTATATCCTTGGGCCAAATATGCTCTATTGGCCCAATCTTGTTAAGGTCATTAACACATGGTATTGGAAGTCTCTCCAATACGATTATTTAATTTATCCCCCTATATTTCAAATTTTAAATTGCTAAATTTTCCGGTGGTTACATCCTCCCCCACTTAAGAAATTTGTCCCCAAATTTACGCATAATGGTGTAGTTCGTACCTGAGAATAGTTTCGGGTGGTTTTTCTTCATTCTTTCCTCTGTTTCCCAGGTAGCATTAGTAACTCCGTCTCGACTCCGTTAGACCTTCACCATAGGTATGGTACGATTCCTGAGTCGTTGAATCTTCCGATCCAACAGTTTGATCGGCTTCTCTTCATAAGTCAGGTCCTCCCGAATCTCCAAGTCCTCGTGGTCAATTACATGGTCGGCATTGAATAAGTACTTCCGCAGCATGGATATGTGGAACACATTATGCACGTTTACCAGTTGCGGAGGTAGTGCAAGTCTATACGCCACCTGACCAATTCTTTCCAGAATTTCAAATGGCCCTATGAATCTGGGACTTAGCTTTCCTTTGATCCCAAATCTTTGTATTCCCCTTGAAGGTGAGACCTTCAAGAAAACATGTTCGCCAACCTGAAATTCCAGCTCTCTCCTTCTCTTGTCTGCATAACTCTTCTGTCTGGATTGTGCTATCTTCAGACGTTCCCTGACAATCTGAACCTTCCGGACAGTTTGCCTCAATTAAGTCGGGTCCAACCCATTGGTTCTCCCCAACCTCTTCCCAACAAAGGGGTGATCTGCAACTCCTGCCATATAAGGCTTCAAATGGAGCCATTTTGATACTAGCCTGATAGCTGTTGTTATAAGCAAACTCCATCAGGTACAACTGATCATCCCATCGACCTTTGAAATCCAGCACCAGAGCACGAAGCATATCCTCCACAATTTGATTGGTCCTTTCAGTTTGTCCATCAGTCTGAGGATGGAAGGCAGTACTAAAGTTTAGTTTAGTACCCATTGTTGCTTGTAAACCCTTCCAGAAGTGTGAAGTATCTAGGGTCCCGATCTGATATTATGCTAGATGGAACCCCATGCAGTCTAACTACTTCCTTAACATATAGAGCGGCCAACACATCCACTGACCATGTACTCTTGATCGGCAAGAAGTGAGCCGACTTAGTCAATCGATCAACTATTACCCAAATTGCATCCATACCACCTCTAGTCTTGGGCAATCCCTTATAAAGTCCATACCATACTATCCCACTTCCACTCTGGGATTTCTAGTGGTAGCAGTCCACCAGCTGTACGAAAATGCTCGGCTTTGACTTTCATGCATGTTAAACAGTATGCCACATGATCGGCCACATCCCTCTTCATGTTTGGCCACCAGTACGCCTTTTTAAATCTTGGTACATCTTTGTTGATCCTGGATGAATCGTATATTTGGACTGGTGAGCTTCATTCAGTAACCTCTTCTTGAGTTCTCCATGATCAGGGACACATGTTCTACCTCGGAATAATAATCTTCCATCTGCTGATAGAGTAAAGTCATGTCTTTGTTCTAGCTTCTCCCTGATCTGAACTAAGAATGGATCTTCTCCCTGTTTCTCCTTGATTTCGGTCAGTAGACCGGATTGTATCTGGAGATTGGAAATCATTACTTGTTTCTCCTTCTTTTCCATGTCTAAGTTCAAGCTTGAAAATTGCTCTAGTAACTTCCATTCTCCCAACATCATACTAGCTAGCATAGCTCCTGGTTGTCTACTTAGAGCGTCAGCCACTACATTGGCTTTCCCAGGGTGATATTGAATGGAAAAGTCAAAGTCCTTAAGGTACTCTAACCACCTTCTTTGTCTCATGTTAAGCTCCTTCTGTGAGAACAAGTATTTCAAACTCTTGTGGTCATAAAAACTTTAAATTGCTCACCATAGATATAATGCCTCCAAATCTTCAAGGCGAATACTACAGCTGCTAACTCCAGGTCATGAACCGGGTAGTTCACTTCATGGATCTTCAACTGCCTTGAGGCATAAGCTATTACTTTCCCTTGTTGCATTAAGACGCTCCCAGACCTATTCCAGAAGCATCTGAATAAATTTCAAATCCTCCCTCTTCAGTGGGTAAGGCGAGGACAGAGCAGTGGTCAGACACTTCTTCAAGTTGTTAAAGCTTCCCTCACAATCATCAGTCCACACAAACGGATTTTCCTTCCGGGTCAGCTTGGTTAATGGACTGCAATCCTTGAGAAATCCTTTATAAACCTTCGGTAATATCTTGCTAGACCTAGGAAGCTCTTGATCTCAGTGACGCTTGTCGGTCTTTCCCATTTCAGAACAGCCTCAACCTTTGATGGATCAACAGCGATACCATCCTTGGTTACCACATGTCCTAGAAAGGATACCTCCTCAAGCCAGAATTCACATTTACTTAACTTGGCATATAGTTTGTTCTCCCTTAAAATCTGCAATGAAATCCTCAAATGCTCCTCATGCTCTTCCTTGTCTTGGAATAGATCAATATATCATCGATGAATACCACCACAAACTTATCAAGATATGGGCGATAAATGCTATTCATCAGCTGCATGAAAACTGCAGGGGCATTTGTTAGTCCAAAAGGCATAACAATAATTCATAATGCCCATACCTGCTTCGGAAGGCAGTCTTGTGAATGTCTTCTCCTTTTATCCTCAATTGATGATAACCGGAGATCTATTTTAGAGAAGTATCTAGCTCCAGATAATTGATCAAACAACTCATCAATTCTCGGCAGAGGGTATTTGTTCTTGATGGTTAACTGATTCAGTTGTCTGTAATCTATGCATAGCCTCATCGACCCATCTTTCTTCTTGACGAAGAGGACAGGTGCACCCCATGGCGATGTGCTTGGTCGGATGAAACCCTTCTCTAACATTTCCATCAGTTGCTCTTTTAATTCTTTCAGTTCTGCGGGAGACATTCTATATGGTGCCCTAGATACCGGTGCTGCACCAGGGACCAATTCGATGGTAAAATCGACCTCTCGCTCCGGAGGAATTCCTGGCAAGTCTTCGGGAAAAACATCAGCGTATTCGCTGACGACATGGATGTCCTCTACTTTGACTTCCTTCTTTGCAATGACTACAGCAGCAAGAAAGGCCATACAACCTTTCCTCATCATCCTTTTGGCTTGTAGTGCAGAGATAAGTGACAATCTCCTGCGGTTTCTATCCCCTGTGAACACTAGTTTTGGGTACTGGCTAAAAGTTACCCGACTTCTCCTGCAATTTATACTAGCCCCATGTTCAGACATCCAGTCTGCTCCCAGTATCACATCATACCCCGCCATGTCCATACATATTAAATTTTCTGGTAGGTTTTGGGTTTCAATCAACACCTCACTGGATGGTATATGGTTTGTAAGATTGGTACCCGGACCAATCGGGGTTGACACAACTATTCTGGATTTCATTGGGACGGGTTTCATAGGTAGGGTATCAACAAATGTTTGAGATATGAAGGAGTGCGTAGCTCCTGTATCAAAGAGAACATATGCGGGTCGGGAAAGAATAGTAAGTGTACCTTCCACGATACCTCCTTCTTCAGCAGTTTCTGGTTCCTGGACAGCTTGCAGTCGGCCTTGCCTCTTCTGTCCATTCTACATTTATTCTGAGGGGCTTATTCTTTCAACATTGGGCAGTCCGAGATCCTATGGTCACGACTCCCACAGCGTAGGCATCTCCCTTGCGCTCTCCAGCATTCTTCAGACCGATGACTAGCTCTGTCACAATGTTTACACCTTTTTCCCGTTGTCACCATTACCTGCTTATCTAACTCCTTCGGCTTTTTATCCGCTGGTTCATTTACCCCGCCACTGGGCCTTTTCTTCCCAATAGTCGGCTGATACCTCCCAGCAGAAGACACTTGTTCTCGTTTCACGGATTTTCCCTTAATCCTTTCGGTAGTCTCCATGGCATCTTCCAATAGTTGAGCCTTCTTAACCATTTCAGCATAAGTTTGAATGTCCATTGGCGCCAGTTGGGTGATGAACTGGGGCCTCAAGCCATTCAGAAAGCGTTTCGCCTTCATCCTTTCTGTCCCAATCAAGTGAACAGCGTATCGGGACAGCCGAGAGAATTGGGCCTCATACTTAGCCACATTGAGTCCTCTCTGCTTCAAAGCCGCAAATTCGGCTACTTTCCAGTTCTTGGACCCTCTCAGAAAAGTACTTGGCGTTGAAACGCTCAATGAACTGAGCCCATGTTAGTTGTTGTCCATTTAGGGTTGCTTCTACCGACTCCCACCATGCCCTGGCATCCTTTTCCAACTGGAAAGTCGCCAGGAGCACCTTGTTCTGGTCTGTGCATTGCATAACCTTGAATATCCTTTCAATCTCTTTAACCCAGTGTTCAGCAACATCTGGGTTAGTACTCCCTTCAAACCTAGGCGGATCCATGTTCCAGAAATTCCGGTGGAGCTCACCAGCTCCGCGGTTACCTCCACCTTGGGTGGCTTGTAAGATAGCCTGAGTCAAGTTCTGTATGGTTCGTTGCATGTCCCTAGCCTGGGCACGTTCCGCGGCCATTGAGGTAATAATCACCTTCAAGATAATAATGTGAGTTAGTCATCTAAATATATCACATGTGACTTCTATTCCCATGGCTCTACCCAAGCTCACATTAGGTACGACAGGTTTTGACTCGTGTAATCTAGTTTCATTCTATGTTCCTAATCCCTTGGACCCTAAAGTTCAGGCTCTGATACCAACTGTCACGCCCCGATATTTTAGCAGCGGAATAAATACCGGGGGACGTGAACGATACAAACAGGCGTATCACAGTTGAATAGCGTAGAGTCACAATTGAATATAACAACACATTCGAGACTATCATATGGTCACCAAAAGTATACTTTATTCCATTCTATTCAACTAGATACAACCTCACATAAGAAGAATCGACTGAAAAAGTTTATTAATCAAATAACAACGTTTCTCTAATACATCGACTACTTAAATTTCTATTTCTAAGTTGACAACTATTCATATGACAGGTGCTCGTCACTCTTGCCCTGTCCCATCTGACTCCACTGGTTCCTCATCACTACCTGCAAAGGGTAGGATGATAGGGTGAGCGAACTAGCTCAGTAGGATTTACATCTCAATATGGTGTGGGCACTAATATACGTGATATCATTTCAAATCAAATGTCAAGTTGCATATATACGGTGGACAGATATTCCAAGAATAGAATCGTATCAAAAGATTGGCCATATTCGGACAGATATCTTGCGTTCACATGATCAGACGTATCATATCAAATCATATCATATCAGATCACATCAGACTTATCATATCAAACAAAGGCACATTCCACAAATCTTGCATATCGTATCAGTGCCATGCCATGCACCACAAGTTCATACTCCCGCGGTTAAAAAGTACGTTGGGGTGCTCCTCCCCAGGACCAGACCGGGCCCTTATTGCACAGGCATTAGTCAAATTTGGACCGGAGTCCCACGTTGTGCCGAACAAACATATTCATATTATGGCCACAGAGTTTCAAAGGCAAGATCATAGTAAAAATAACATGATCATTCATAGAGTCAAGGTGTGACAAACAGCTCAAGAGAACAAGGCAGGATAACGACGTATCTTCTGTTTCATAATTCATTAATGTCTTGACAGGAGGGCGTTTCAAAAGACAAATCATATGCAGGACATGTGCTCTCAATTTCCCAATAAGGGTGTGCCTATTCGTGAAAAAGTGTAAGTGACGAGTCACGGATCTTTCCTATCATGTATGCATATGACAAATAATTAATTGAACACCGGAAAGCATGTAACTATTGGAACTCATATGCAAATCATGACCTTAACACCACTAACAAGTCCATACTAACATGTATTCATCCCCACATTCATATCATATCTTATCTTATCAATTGACAATAAGCAAGATCACAAGATAATCCAATGAACATAAGGACAATCAAAATTACACATTAGAATCATATTTGTATCATTACCATTTTCTTCAATGGGTTGATTTTTTCAGGTCCATGCATACTATATAACATCATGCACATCCTTGTAGATATCATGAAATGATCAGACCCAAAAATATGCAAAATCTTGTAAGGGTAGTGTCGACACACCCCTGACTGGTGTCGACACAATGCTTCAGACACATGGCAAAATAATGCAAACTGGCCAAGTAGTGTCGACACTAGTCCAGGTAGTGTCGACACAGTGCCTCAAATACAAGGCAAAAAGGTCAAGTAGTGTCGACACTAGTCCAGGTAGTGTCGACACAGTGCTTCAAATGCAAGGCAAAATAGTCAAGTAGTGTCGACACAGTCCAGGTAGTGTCGACACTAGAGACAGCTCCCAGAACACCTTCTGGCCAAGCTGGGACAGTGTGTCGACACTAGTTCAAGTAGTGTCGACACTAGAGGCCTTCCCAGAACACCTTCTGGGCTGTTTTGGGACAGTGTATCGACACTAGTTCAAGTAGTGTCGACACTAGAGCCCTTCCAAAACAAACTTATGAGTCATGTGGAACCCAAAACACATGTCATGCAGCGATTCACTTCCAACTCTTATAACTCTCTAACGATTAACATTTGGATAAAACGTTCAACATAAAGATGAATAGAACAACTAGTGGAAAAACTTTGATGTTGAGGGTTTGATCTAATTAATCTTTAATCTAGAGAAAACATATGAAGAACAAAAGTCAAGTGTAGCCCGAAATCATAGTATCATACAGTGACTCTCTTACGAAGCTTATAACTCTCTAACAAAGACTTTTGGACAAAACGTCCAACATAAAAGATGATCGTGATTTCAAGTAAAAGAACTTTTGTGAAGGACGTTTAGTCAAATCCGGTCTCAAATCTCGTGCATAATAAGAAGAATGGGAATAAGCCCTAACTGGACACGACTTAGAGAAAACGACCAATACTCCGTGCATACTCCATGAAAATTGGGCAAATCAAGTGCAAATGAACATAGACTCGATGGTCTACATGATGGTATAGGTTTTTCTTTAATCTTGGCCCGAGAACACCTACCTTTACGAAGATCTAAACCAGTTGATGTTCTGGATGCAACAGAAGATGCAGGGGATGAAGCTCCGGGTTCCCAGCCTTTCTCCTGCTCCTCAGAAGTTCTAACCTGCCTCCAAATGATCCCAATTCGTTGTTAAACCTTCCCCAAGAGTTTGAGGACGAGTTCTTATAGATTTAAGTTGTAGTTAAGAGTCCTAACGATACTAGGAAAAGGGCTACGAGCTCTGTTTTCCTAGTTTCCAGAAATCTAGGATTCCCTTACCCAAAAGAGGTAGCAAAGGTTTAGGAAACCACCAATTGGGATTGAGTTCGGTTTTGGCTTACCTTACATGACTACTCATCCATATTTTAACCCTAAATTACCCTCACTAATTACTGCATAATTACATACACGAATTTCTGGGCAATTTCCTATCCTAGTTTATTTATATCCTTGGGCCAAATATGCTCTATTGGCCCAATCTTGTTAATAGGTCATTAACACATGGTATTGGAAGCCTCTCCAATACGTTTATTTAATTTATCCCCCTATATTTCTGAAATTTTAAATTGCTAAATTTCCGGGGTGTTACAGACCTAGTGTGACAGTGGACGTCGTCCCGTGTGTTGCGGATCCTCCGCGAGCGTGATGTGCTCTGGTTCTCGTCGCTCGCGTGGCTTTCTTGGTTGGGCTGGTGACTAATGCTAGCTACTGCTAGTAGCCCGAGGTTGTTCCCCTGAGACTTGTGCTTGATTCTCAGGTGTTTCTCATGTTTCTGTTGGCAACTGTGTCCTCTGTCGGGCCTTGCTGGCGACAGTGTGGGTTGCCGATCGGTTGGCCCAACATCGGGGTCTGTTGGTGGCTGCAGCCGTGTGATTTTCGGCTAGCGTTTTCTGCTGTTTGGGACGGATTTGGCGTCGCTCAGCACCTGTGGGTTTCCTTTCCGTTCCATTTGGGCGCCTCACGTGCGCCTGGAGTGAGCTGTGGTTTTCGGCTTGGTGCTCCACCCGTGTTATGGAGCTCGTTGCGTGAGCCATTGGTTTTTCGACTTCGTGTGCCAGCGCACGTTTGGCGGTGCGGTTGCTGCCACGAGGAGTCGTGTTTGAGACTTAGTGGCTTAATCGCATTGGTCTTACGTTTACTCCCTGTGCTTCGTTTCGTGCCTCGGGAGGTTTTGGGCTTGCCCAATTTCGAGGCCGAATTGTTTTAAGGAGGGTAGGATGTAAGACCCGGCCTCCCGGCTTTTCCGTCTGGTGTCTTGGCTACTGGCCACTACGCGTCCAGGCTGGGCGATGCGTTAGTGTCACGTCGTCGGTGTCCCACGTGACAGTCATCCTTATCGCGACGAGCATGTTCGTCGAATTCTTGTCGCTGCCTGGCTTTAGGCTTTCCCGTCGTGTCTTTTGCCGCGCGACCGGTCATGAGTCGGCGTTTGCTTTCTGTCGTTTCGGTCATCTGACGCTTGTCAGGGTGGTAGGTGTGTTAGTACGACCTATCGCGTTGTCGCGGCGTCCTTGGGGGACACATTTTTTTCGCAGTGCATTGACCCGTCGCGTTAAGGTCCTTAACACGATGCGTCGCCCCCCCATCACGTCTGGGTGCCTGAAGGCTTAAGGCCTTCGCCGTGAACCCCTTTCCCCTCTCTCCCTCTTTCCCCTCTCTTCTCTCCCTCCGGCGGTGCTCCACCTCCCCCTCTTCCCTTTGTGTGTTTCAGGCGAGGAGGAGGTCGTGCGTGGTGCCGTGGCGTCGTGGACCTTGATGGAGCGAGGAGGAGTAGCCCACCGCGTGAAGGGCCCTATTGGGGTTCATTCTTCGTGAAAGGTAGGGATTACTTAACTCTTCTCGATCCGGGTGGATTGGGAGCCCCTCGGGGTTTGTAGTTAGTGTTTATTGCTTTCCCATGCTCCCCTCCCCCGACGGTGGTGGTGTTTGTAGCGTGTGGCGGCCCCGGGATGGAGCATCCCGTCGGTATGCCTCTCTACTGGTGTCGCGACCGTGGGGTGCGTCGCGACACCAGAAGAGGCGTCGGCCCGGTCGAGCGCGACCTTATCGCGACGCGGTTGCCTATCATGATAAGGGTCGCTGTCGCGATGCGTTTTCCTGTCGCGACAGGGTTGCTGTCGCGACGCGCTGCCCTGGCGCGATAGGGTGATGTCGCGGTGCTCTTCCCCGTCGCGATGGTATCGCGATGGCCTAGGGGGACGCGACAGTGCCTGTGTGTGCCTTGGGTGTTCCGTGGTTCCGGTTGGGGTGTCGGCGTGTGCCCCAGGGCTGGCTTGCCCTCGGGACCTTCAGGTGGGGAACGCGGCAGGTTGCCTGGCTGCGTTCAGTGACTGAAGGTGACACCTTCGTGGCCGTGTCCTGGCGGCTGTGCCTGGAGGGTCGCGTCTGTCTAATAATCGATTGACCGGCGGTCAATCGATTATTAGCATAGCAACGGGTTTTCCGTACTTCTGGTAGTGTTCCGAGGTTCTGGCTTGCTCGTGCGTGCCTTGGTTGGCCGACGGCCCTCTTGAGGGCCGTGTGTGCCTCTCGCTTGCGGGCTTGTTGTAGGTTATAGGCCAGCGGTTTGGCGTGGTTCTTGTTTGTGCTTGCCCCACCTGTTCGCCGCCTTGGCTTGGCACTTGAGGGCTTGTCCTGTTCAGAGGTTTGTCTCCGTTGCCTGGGACCCCCGCCCTCGGAGCCTGTTGAGGGAGTACTCCAGGCTACAAGCGTGCTCGAGTTGGCAGCTGTAGCACCCCAAAATTTTAACTACATATAAAAATTCAAATAAATGGAATAAATAATTTCCATAATATCAAAGCATTTAAAACGTACGAATCAATATCGTATGTGCTAAAACACATCGAGAAAATCGGTAAAATAGGAAATCAACCCCACAATTATTCTTAATGGTTCCACAAAGAATTCGTGCGATGAAAATCCGATTAACCAAGTGAACATCACATGGTGACACCAATTATCCGAATTAGGACACCAGTCAGAAAAATGTTAACACAAAAATAAGACGCAACCAAAATTAAATCAAGGTGTTGGAGAGACTTCCAACATTATATATAATGACCCAATATCTTAATTGGTCATGGACCACATATGACCCAAAATCAAATAAAGCTAGAAAATGCATGGAATTCGTAACTCTAAATAGGCTGAAATTAGAAAGGGTAATTAGGGTTTAATTGGGATGCAATCATGCACTTTTAGCAACCCAAATTTGTGCCTCCCATCTATGGAAGTTGCTTGATGGCCAAGACTCTCTAATGGAGGAAGAAATCATCAAAAATAGGAAACCAACATGCCAATCCCGCAACCCTTCTTTCCTAGTTACAATAGGACTCCTAAACACACATGGTTACTTAAATACTCTTCACCAACCCTAGGTTTTAGAACTTGCTGGGGTCGTGTGGAGGAGTTCTTGGTGGCTAGGGAGCTGTGGATCGACCACAAGAAGCTCATCTTCTTCCCTTCTCGTCTGCTGCGACCTGCACAAACCACCTTCTTGGAGTCGAGCTAAGGTAGGCCAAACCTAAATGCCATCGTGCAAGGCTTATACCCCTGGAAAGAGGGTCGCGTCTACTTCCTAACCTAAGTAATGCCCAAATTCCATGCAGTATACACGGAGTATTAAGCGTTCTCCTCCAAGTGGTCTGAACACGGGTTTTCTGGAAGAACAAGACTTCATCAACCCAAAAGGTAGGTTTTCTCGGGCCAAATCTTAACATATCCTATACCAATGTGTAGAGCATCAAGTTAACTTTCATTTCCCATTGTTTTTCATCGAATTTCATTTAGTAGATTTTGAATTATAACGTTTTGCCAAACTCGTGCACTGTTAAGGCTTTCCTGTTCTTCGCATGTTGCATGTGATTCAAGACAGAATTAGAGTAAACTCATAACATGAAAGTTATTCTACTAGTTATTCTCTTCTGGTTTTGTGTTGAACATTTTGTCTAAATGTCATTAGTTAGAGAGTTATAAGCATGGTAATAGGTTGCTGCACGAAACTACGGTTTTAGGTACACTTGGTCTGATGTTGTGTTCGACTTGATCAAAGCCTATCGAAACCATCCTTATTTTCTGATTCTGATTTACTGGAAGTACCCTTGTATGTCTAGGTTGTTTTAAAATTGGTTTCGTTATTTTTCATACACTGTACAATTTGTTCTCTATTTCGGAAGCACCTTGTGTCCATATATGGCAGTTCTGGACCGCAATCCAAGAACATGTCCTTGCTCTGTCAGGATCAGGCGCAGACCCTGTGAACGCGACGGCCCGATAGGCCGCGTTCTGAGTTCTTGTCGCGACAGCCAACACCGTCGCGATCTGATCGCGGCGAAGCGCTCCGTCGCGACTGTGCTGCCTGATCTGACCGCCCAGTCGCGTTCTTCACAACACCCTGTCGCTTTCTGGTCCCGACCCGTCGCGATCCTTGCTGTGGCCTGTCGCGACCTGTCCTCGGACCTGACAGCCCTTGTCACCTTCCTTATATGAACCTGTCGCGACCTGACCCCGGGCCTGACAGCCCTGTCGCTATCCTTATATGCCCCTGTCGCGATCTCAGGATTTGTCATTTAACCCCACTTACTTTCTTGCAAACCTAACCACTATACCCGAGGTCTGGTTAAGGTATATTTAGTGTGTAATTCACATGTTTTGGGTCTGATCAATGCATGGTGGTTATTTTAATGGCTTAAAATTGTTAAACCCATTTGAAAAGATTTAAGAACACGAACATTATTTCTAACGGCTTTCTTAATGACGTGACTATTCAGGTGATCTTTGATTAACTCTTCGAACTATTCTAGCTTCTTAAATGATGAATTGTTATCTTAAAAACCATGAAATCCATGTTTAGTTAAGGGCATAGTTTCACTTTATGCTATCATGTTAAAGTGTTTTTTTCCGCGAGTTTGAGAATTGAGACACGCGTACCGCACTACACACTCGCACTGTTAGGCAGCCCCTTTCTTGGGAAATTGGAAACTCTCTACCGGTCATTCCGAATCGGTAGACTAGCGACCTTTCACCAAGGTCTCCGTAAATCTCCTCTGACCATGGATTCCCACATGGCCGACGAGTTTGTTGTACCATTGAAGTTCCCTGGAGATAGCGTGCACTTCCTTTCTCTTCTTGTTCTCGTGAGTGTGATTTACAATCTAGACCAAAGCCATTAATGTAAAGATTGAACGAAAGTATAGATCATACCGTTATGCTGCCGAATTTATCTCTTGACCATTGTTCTCATGAAATCATGTTCAATTTACTTATTACTTATTCTCATCATCATCATGAACATGACATTACATATGCTTACTTATTGAAACTCTCATTGGCCATTATTAATGACTGTGGGTATCTACATTTAAAAATGTTTCATGAGATTACTGATAGGGCACGGCGTGTGTCCAAGGGCTCCAATCTAGCCCCAATGACGGTGAGTCATAAATATAATGTTAACCATGGGGTATATGATTACTGGCGTTGCATCTGCGCTGGGAGTCCTGCTTGCTTGTTGAATGATAGATACAAAACCACATACACTGTCCTGGTGTACATCCTTGATGGATCTTTTCTCGGTGTACATTAGTGTCTACGTGCCGGATTAGTGTTACTTGATCGTGCTCGTGCATTCTTGCTTGCTTGCGTGATATGGCCATTCTGCATTTAATGCATTAGTGTTATCTTGCGTTCTTGACATCAAGTGAGATCTTGCGTACTTGTACAAAGTGATCTATTGCTAGTTCTTTCTTGTCACCTTGTTCAAAAATCTTATTCTATCTTGTTCACTCTATCCAGCTTGTTTTCATGTATCATGTGTTAATAAGTTTTATTCGTACATGCATATCATGACATTCATCGTGCTTACCTAGTTCTAAATTGCTAATCACTTATATCATTGCCCGCACATTGAGATATAAATTCTACTGGGCTAGTTTTCTCATCCCCTACTTTTACCCAATCTAGGTGACTATGAAGTTCAAGAGGAAGAGCAAGCCGAGGATGGAATGCGTCCAAGTGATGAGCATTCCAGTTATGAGTCTAGTTATAGTAGTTTGCTTCGAGTGTTAGTACCATGTAGTGGGAAGTGAGGTATCATGTACTTTTGCTTTATTGAGTCTTAGTCCTGTAATAGTTTCCACTTTGAATACAATAAGTTGAGATTTGAATACAATTTATTTGAGTTCAACATATGGGCCCTATTATGATGTTTGTGTTGATATACATTTAGTGCGTGCTAGCTAGAGGCTTATTTGCCGACTGTCCACGTCTCGAAATATCGACTCGAATTAATTAATAATATCCGTTGCGTAATTCTCGGGACGTGACAGTTTTAGTGGTATCAGAGCCTAGGAATACCAAATAGGATATGTCTCAGAAATAGAGATACATATGGAACCTAGGTCATGGAAATTAAATACAGTACCTGGTGAGAATGGGTAAGACTGGGAATAGTTTAGAAAGAATTAAACACTCCTACCCATTGACTCTTATAATGTATCTAGAGACATTAATTGGTTTCCATCCTTTTCTTAGGAACCTCATAACTCTTGCACTCAACCGCAATGGCTCGTAATCAGTGGCAAGTTATGCAAGAAACCGTGGCTGGATTGACCCAGGCCTACAAAATGTAGTTCAGGCTGGAAATCAAGCTGGAGCTGCAAGAGGGAGCCAGTGACCTGCACCGCAATTTTAGGAGTTTAAACCCTCCTAGTTTCTCTGGATCCCCTGACCCAGAGGAGGCAGAAAACTGGCAGGAAGAATAGAAAGGATCTTCCAAGTAATGCAATGCACTAATAGGGAGAAGGTGGTACTGGCCACTTTTCAATTTACCAAGGATGCCCGAGCATGGTGGAATCGGCCCACCTGCCTAATATAGCTGAACTGGAGTGGGCTGAATTCCTGGAGATATTCCGGGGAAAGTATTTCTCTAAGAGAGTCAAGGAGAAGAGGCAGCGGAGTTTGCCGCACTAAAACAGAAGGGAATGACCGTGGCTAAGTATGAGGCTCAGTTCGCACGGCTTGCCATGTATGCCCCACATCTGGTGGGAACTGAAAGACTAAAGGCTAACTGTTTCATGGATGGGCTCAGGCCCATGTTCATTGAAAGGCTCGGACCACATAATATTCAAACTTACACTGAGATGGTTCAAAGAGCTCAGCTGGTAGAAGACACCATGGTCAAGGTGGAGGGCATGAGGGGCAAGGACAACTCCAAGCCGGTCTTCATCAAGAAGGGAGCACCTAATATTGCTCCAACATTTCGTAACAACAACACCAAGAGGCCGAACGCCGAAGAGATGCTGCGGGAGACAAAAGAGTCAAATGGAAGGTAGGCAGTTGACGGAAAACTGCAAATTTTGTGATAAATCGGGGCACCGAGCTGAAGAATGCTGGAAGAAGCTCGGGGCATGCTTGAGATGTGGCGGTCGTGACCACCGTATTCCTGACTGTCCAATGATGAAGGACCAACCAGGTAGAGCTCAGCATGTACCACGGCGTCAGGGACGCCTTAATGCTGTCATAGAAACTGACCTACCCGAGGAAGGGGGTATGGTGGAAGGTACCATTTTCATACACTCTCAACCTTCATTTGTGCTTATTGATACTGGAGCTACTTATTCATTTATTTCCACCACTTTTGCTGCAACTCTACCTGTCAAACCTGTACCCTTGAAATCCAAGATCACTGTAGCCTCTCCACTAGGCTCAGAATCTGAACTCACTCACTACTTGCCGAAATGTGAAACTATAATTGGAGGACACAATCTCCCTGCCGACCTTATCTGTTTAGACATGAAGGGTTATGATGCCATTCTGGGTGTCGTTGGCTAATTGAATATGATGCGATGTAAACTGTCGCCATAGGAGGGTCACTTTTAAAAGACCAAACCTTCCAACTCTATCACTACTTGGCGCCCGTTTCACAAATACCCTATCTTGATATCCTCCTTAAGGCTTCTAAGCTGATCAACCAGGTTGTGATGCTTTCCTAGTTTCCGTCTTGGCAATTGAAAAGAAGAAACCGACCCTAGAGGGCATTCCAATAGCCAGGGACTATCCTGATGTATTTCCAGAGGAATTACCTGGTATACCACCTGAGCGGAGGTAAACTTCACCATTGAGTTACTCCCTGAGGCAGCCCCTGTTTCAAAAGCCCCGTACCGCATGTCCCCTGTTGAATTACAGGAGTTAAAGAGATAGATCCAAGAATTACTAGGTCAGGTTTTATCAGGCCTAGCACATCCCCGTGGGGAGCGACAGTGCTATTTGTCAGAAAGAAGGACGGGACAATGAGGCTATGCATTGATTACCGCCAATTAACCAGTTGACAATAAAGAATAAGTATCCACTACCCGCATCGACGAGCTGTTTGACCATATCTCTGGTGCACAGTATTTCTCCAAGATAGATCTAAGATCAGGCTACCATCAACTAAGAATAAAGGAAGAGGATATTCACAAGTCTGCATTCCGAAGTAGATATGGTCACTATGAGTTCGTAGTTATGCCGTTTGGTTTAACTAATGCTCCAGCGGCTTTCATGCAACTTATGAATATATTTATAGGCCATACCTGGACCAGTTTATAGTGGTGTTCATTGATGACATCCTTATTTACTCCAAATCCAAGGAAGAACACGAAGAACACTTGAAGGTGCTCTGCAAGTGCTTAGAGAAAATCAACTCTATGCCAAACTTAGTAAGTGTGAATTCTGGATGGAAGAAGTGTCTTTCCTTGGCCACATCATATCCAAGGAGGGAATCTCTGTAGATCCATCTAAGGTGGAGGCGGTAAGATCTGGGCAAGGCCGACAACTGTGTCGAAGATTAGAAGCTTTCTGGGTTTAGCCGGTTATTATCGTCGCTTCATTAAGGATTTCTCAAAGATAGCTGTACCATTGACCAGGCTTACCAGGAAGGAGAATCCATTTGCATGGACCGATGAATGTGAAGAAAGTTTCAAGGCATTGAAAGAAAACCTTACCTCAGCACCGTACTAACACTGCCAGTTGCTGGGGGTAGTTTTGAAGTATACACAGATGCATCCGGGATCGGCCTTGGCTGTGTGCTGATGCAGAATGGGCAAGTTATATGCTACGCATCCAGACAATTGAAGAAGCACGAGGACAATTACCATGTACATGATCTGGAGCTAGCGGCTGTAGTCTTCGCCTTGAAGATATGGCGTCATTATCTATATGGTGAGAAATTCATTGTGTTTTCTGACCATAAAAGCTTGAAGTATCTGTTTTCTCAGCAGGACTTGAATATGAGACAGCGGAGGTGGTTGGAGTATCTCAAAGACTTCGACTTCACGATCCAATATCATCCAAGAAAAGCAAATGCTGTGAGTAGGAAGCCAATGATCACATTATCAAGTTTAATGGTGGACGAATGGAAGTTATTAGAGGACTTCGCCAAGTTAAATATTGATGCTGACCTCAAAGAGAAGGGATGCCTTGTTGCTAGTATTAGGGCACAACCTACACTACTGAGGACATCACAACACTCCAAGACAATGACCCTGTACTGTGGAGATTAAGGCAATCTAGACCAGAGGCTGGATTTCTCATTAACTGAAGATGGAAGACTGTTGTTCCGGAATAGAGTCTGTGTACCCGACCATGCGGAGACGAAGAAAATGATTATGGATGAGGCACACAAGACTGGTATACCATTCATCCGGGTGAAGGATCGAGATAAGGTGAGGACAAGATCTAGAAGGGGGGTTGAATAGATCTAATACCAATTAACGCGGAAGCTTAAGCAATTAAAAATTACTTCTAATCAGAGATCAAATCACCTAATTAATTTACTGATCTGAAGTGTGATTTGGGTGTGTGAGCAAATCAATTAGTGTGTGGACGAAATCCCTATGCATGCATCTAGCGAGATACAAAGGCAAACCACAATTCAAACCAATGCACAGAGGATTTTTAGGTGGTTCGGAAATCACCTCCAGTGACTCCTACGTCCACCCCTCACACAGTGAGGCCACACTACTCAAAAACTCTGAGTACAACTCACACAGGAGCACGACGACTCCAAACACCCTTGAGCACGACGACTCAAGAAACACCTGGAGCACGACGACTCCAAACTGAGCACGACGGCTCAAACAACAACCGGAGTACGATGACTCCAAATTGAGCACGACGGCTCAAACCACACAGTGAGTACGACGACTCACAAACTAGAGCACGACGGCTCACAGTACAACTTGCTAGAAAAACACAAGACTAAGATCCTCTAGCAGGAGATCTAGTCCAACCAGAGTTAATTCATGAGACTCATGCAACAACTCATGCATAATCTCAGAATCACTCAGAAGAGAAAAAGGAACATGAATATTGATTGATAGATTCTTCTCTTCAGATGTACTCCCTTGTAGAAGGTCGAATTGTGAAGTGCTTTAATCTCTGGAAGTTCCTGAACGATGCTCTGCAATTTGATCTTCAGGATCTTCCTTGAATTCTTCACAGAAATCGGCTTCTACTTGATCTGCTCCTTTGAAGTCGATGCTAGTGCTTCATGTTGATCAGACTTCTATCCTTGTGCTTGGAGGAGGATGAATTGAGGTGTAGAAGCACAGGAGGGAGCAAAACAGGGAGGAGGAACCTTCCAGCCGCCAACCGGATCTCTTGGAGGCTGTAAAAGGGTTCTCTTTTGGATGAGTGCCCTTAAGGAGGGTATTTATACCCTAAATATCTGAAGGGTACCCTTGGGGTACGAGGGCACACGATCCTAGGATGATACACCATCGCCCTAGGCTGACACGTGGCAAACATCCAATTTAAGTTGCAATCTTTCCGTAGTGTGTCGACCTGCCCTGGTGGTGGTGGATGTTCTGGGAACAAGGTCCCGTGTCGACCTGCTCTGGTACTGTGTCGACCTGCTGTCCCAAATCTGCAAACAGCTGTTCTGGGAACTGAGTCCAGTGTCGACCTGCCCTGAGAGTGCGTCGACCTAGTAGACTAATTTCAGGAATTTGCAACTCGTGTCGACCTGCTTTCTGACTAGTGTCGACACAGTCTCAACTTTTCTTCAGATTTTGCCTTTGAGACTGAGGTGTTGTGTCGACACCATTGAGGGGTGTGTCGACACACTTTTACAAAAAATGTTTGTACCTGAAGAATAAACACATATATCATTAGTAAAATATTTTATTATAAGTACAAATGATAAGTGTGCCTTGAAACATGCTTTTTGAATATAATTCTCAGGTAAGGTGTGTTTATCATGTTTCAATTATTTTGCATTAAAATCACATTTGTCATCATCAAAATAGGAGGGAAAATGATATGAAATTACACTCAACCCAACAATCTCCCCCTTTTTGATGATGGCAACATTAAATCCATATGACAATAAGGTTTTGATGAGATGTGATTTTGAGCAATTTTTTGTTATTCAATGTCTTCATTTTTGTTCATGTTTATGCTTGTTAAAGACCTTTAAATATGGCTCATTCACAATTGATGGTTGTACTAAAGAAGTACAATGTAACTTGAAGTAAGTTAGTGCATAAAGAAGGTCAAGCAACTTGACAAGCATTCATTCATTCACATTCACATAAAGATTTTCAATCACATTGAAGACACAATTGAGAAATCATTCAAGCTAAGCAGAATGCATTTCATTTCATTCAAGAGAACCATTACAATCATTCCAAAAGATTACAAACATTTCATTCTTTCTTTCTTTCTTCTCCCCCTTTGACATCATCAAAAGAAAAATTACATTAAGTAGAAGATGGAGGAGGAGGAGGAATGGGAAGTAAATGGTCTCAATGTCAGACAGTCTTTTCTCCATGAAATTCAAGCTGGACTTGATTTGATCTTGAATGGTTGTGAGTTTTGTGTGCAAGAAGTGTTCCATTCTGTCTGAATTTCTATCAAGGTAGCTTGAATTCTTGCTAGATCAGCTGCAATGGGTTGTGAAGAGGAAGATGATCCAGCTGACCAGCCAGGCCTTTGCATGATCTTGAATTCTTTTGTCAAATCAGATATTGTGTATCAATGTGTGCATTGAAGTTCCTCATGCTCTCCAAGTCATCCACAAAATGAGCAAAAGACAGTCTAGTGCTGGTGATCTCATGTAATGTCTGCTTGGTGTTGAAAACATCAGCTTGGGAATTTGCCAAAATTCCCTGAAGAACTATCTCCAATTTTTGCTGGTGCTCCTTCAGCTGTAATGAGGCATCTGCCATTGTACCAATCAATCTGTTGAATCTTTGAGCTGCATAGTCTGAGGCAGCTTTTTGTTCTATGAATTTGGCAGATACAGTGTTCTCCAATCTTTGAATCCTCAACTCAAATGTTTCTGACATGGTTTGAATGGAGGAGTTCAAGGTTTCAAATTTTTCATTTAAGAAGGAGAACAACTCTGGTGGAACAGAAGGTCCACCAGAGGATGTGGATGGTTGAACTGTGGGTTGTGGAGATTCAGTGTATGGATGAGGGTTGAAACTGAGGTGAGAGTGGGGCATGAAAGGGATATCACCTTCAGTTGGGACTTGAGGCTGATCCTCATTCAAGGGAGGCTGATCCTCTTGACCTTGGGGCTGGTCCCCTTCAGCTGGAGGCTGGTCCTCTTGAGCTTGGGGCTGGTCCCCTTGATTTTGAGGCTGTTCCTCCTGAGCTTGGGGCTGGTCCCCTTGATCTTGAGGCTGTTCCTCTTGAGCTTGAGGGACCTCAACCACAACTGGCCCTCTCCTTACTTGAGTACCCTCCAGTCTAAATCCCATGAATTTCTGAATATTCTTAAATGTATAGATGTTGGGCTTAGGGATAGACTGGGATTTCTCATTCTCCAAGGGCACACCAAAGTGCTGGAACACTGAGGTCAGATGTGCACCATAAGGAAGAGATCTCTTGAGGTCTTTCCTTGTTGTTTCAGATATGATTTGATACATTATTACATGGAGGTTGATTTTGATGTCTTTTACCATGCAATAAAGAATGAACCTCTGTATATCTGTTAGCCTGTCTCTTCCACCACCTTGAGGGGTAATGATTGTGGTCAACATGTGGTGGATGACTCTCAACACAGGGGAAATGAGTTTGTGTTGAATCTGGTAACATGGGTTTGTTTTGGATCAAGGGCATCAGCAGGAAGGCCTGTCAAGATGGAATAGGCTTCATGTAGATCAAATTCAAAGTCATGATAATCTGCCCCTTCATCTGGTACTTTGAAAATTGAGGCAGCTTTATCAGTTGGCATGTCAATAACTATGCCCTTAACCTTTGATTTATACCCTTCTTCTGTGCATTTCAGGTTTTTGTAGAATTCCCTAACAAGTCTTGGATAACTGATTTGAAATTCAGAAATAAATGGTAACCAAGATTGAAAGGAGAAATAGGTCTGAATTTCTGGAAATGTGTCTGCTAGCTGAATATCTGATAAATTCACTATCTTGGGCTTTAGAATAAGCTTGGCTTCACTGGTTGTGTCTTGAGACTTGGAAGACTCTGAAGATGATGATGATGACTCTGAAGAGTCTCCAGAAGGGGAGCCCGGATTCTCTGGTCTAGAAACCCTACCTCTGCCTGAAGAAGAGGGTCTACCTCTCTTGGCTGCTGGCTTAGTTGCAGAGGAGGACCCTGGTTGCTCTGCAGGGTCATTCCTTCTTTTGGTTCTTCTTTCGAACTGAGGAACATCATCCTCTGCCGGAGCTTGCCTAGACGAGGCCTGAGATCTTGCTCCACGGCGAGGACCCATCTTTCTCACCATGGTTGCAAGTATGGAGTGGAATCGGGGTTTGATGAAGGAGAAGAGAGATGATTGAGAAAGGGTTTTGATCGAGGGAGAAATGTGTGGATTTCTTGCCGGAAATGAGAAGAAGAGCATCGTCGGGTCGACCTGATGCCTAAAAGGGGTTTGCAGTGGTGCAATACCCCGCAGGAACAACAAGGTTTATCCGGAACCCACGATTTAAAAGGTTCTGGCAAGAGGGCAGTGTCGACACTGGAAGAAGTAGTGTCGACCTGACCTAGGAGTGTGTCGACACGGATAGATGGTGTCGACCTGGCCTATGAAAATTTTTGATTTGAGTTTTGAAAAAATTTGTGAGCTTTTGGGATAACTTTACAATGATAATCAGTGGGAGGAATGATCATTTCAAGGATATTTAAGAGACTAAAAAATTCATTTGTTAAATTTTTTGAAAAGATTCAACACAAATCAAGTTTTACACAATATCCGACAGGATATGAGCATTCAGTGACTTAAGTCCTGAAAATGATAATTTGAGGGATATAAGACATTTAACAATCAACTACACACTACTATATTCTTCAATTCCAAAGAAGAAAAAAAATCTTTTTAGACTGAAATCAAGTGTGTTGACATTAAACAATTTTTAAGAACAAATTGATGATGGATAATAATGATTCTTCAAAACAAATTCTCCAATGACATACACATATTGTTTTGAAACAAACTATCAAATGAGATATATCTTTTTCACTCAAGAACTAATGCTTTTCACACACTATAGTCCCTGGATACTGAAGATTTATTCATTATCAAGTCTCAAAGGGGTAAATGATGACCTTTTGACATGAAAATATACGTTTATCAGACGCCAATATTTCCAGTTACTCAGTCATCATCAAAAAATTACATAATTATTTTGTTTTGCATTTATTTTGATTTTTAATCCCCTTTGAACAGAGATAGCATTAGTGCCTCATGACATGCATGGCACTTCATTCATTGTGAAGGTGTGCAGTTTCTCAGCACATGTGCCATTGCTCTGTTGAATTGATAAATTTTGGAGAATTTTTGACAAAAAGACATCATCCATATCCAACTTCAATTGCAAACAAAAATATGTTTTAAAAAATCAGAACACACAATATCCTTCAGTCTTAGAAAGAAATTTAAATTTCTATAGTTTTGAAAGAATATAGGTGAGAGTTGACAAATGAATGTAGAAGATCACTCAAAGGATCATTTTTAGACTCTAGACACCTGAATGAGGACATCATGTAAGGAAATTGATGTAGTGCAAGAAGAGTTTTGAATTTTTCAAAAGACATGACTTGTGAATTTTCTAGCTCCCCCTGAGATGAGAATTTCAACCACTTTTCATCAGAATAAAGATATGCAAGTTTTGAAATCAGGAATGATTCTCTTTAAACAATAAAAGCTCCCCCTCAACAATTGCATATTCATTTCTTGGTACTTGGCGGAGACATATACTCTCGCATAGTGAAAGTGTCCAGACAAGCATAACTTGTCCTTCTTCAAATCACCATTTTATATACCAAGAAGTTCAACACAATGTGAGGTGAAGAATTCATTGTTAAGAAGAGATAGAAGTGAAATGGAGAGAGATACAATGAATCAAAGAAGCAAATGAATATGATAATGCAAAGAACTCCCCCTCAGAATATGCCTAACACTCAACCCAATCCCAATGGACATTTACCAAGACCAAGTTCTCTCCTTAAGGATGAGAATCTACTGTCAGGAAGGGGTTTTGTGAAGATGTCAGCAATTTGTTTTTCTGATTCTATGAAATGGAGTTCAAAAGATTTCTTTGCTACCTCATCTCTCAAGAAATGATAAATCAAACATGAAAGAATATTTCTTCAGCATTTCACACAAAGATTCCTTTGGCTCACTTCCCATAAGATATATATGATTTTAAATGATCATACATGCAATTCAGATATGTTCATTCAAAGTAATTTGCACCGATAGAATATGAACATGATCAAGCATGCATTAACAGGCAATTTATTAATCAAAATTTTTGCATCTTTTCAAATTTACTCCCCCTTAATTAATGCATGGAATGAAAAGGTTAGCATGCAATTCACACATGATTATGAGCACAATTAGCTTTAAACAACACATGACTTTTGGTACTTGGCGGAGTATTTTACTCACGCATAATGATAGTTTCCAAACAAGCATAACTTGTTTTTCCACATATCATCATTTGATATACCAAGAAGTCAAAGCAATTAGTATGCACACAGACTCATGGGAACAGTTAAGCATGCATGACAACATAAACATGATTCCAATTGTTATGACATAAAGTTCATTGATGGGAGTAGCATTGAAACACATTTCTCATTGTTCAGATAAAGATTAACATTCATTTCAATTCAATCAATTCAAGTTTGAAATGCTAAAGAGATTTTACCTGAACAATCTTCATTTCTTTCTTAAAGATTTTACCTGTGTTCTCCAGCCATTTCTAGTCTTGCACAGCCAATATCTTGAATCCATTTACAGTGTATGGCTGCAAGACTTCTCAGCTTGCTGATCAAGCTGGTTTTGGGACCCACACTTGTTTGGGTCCTGCAATGAAATCAATGTTAGATTGCAACAAAGATTTCTGAATCCAAAATGTTTTTAATTTTTGTATAGATGCATTTCCTTCATTGATAGAACTATGAACAGAATTAGTTCCAGATTTTCTTTTTGCCTTGATCAATGCATCTATGTTTTCATGAAGTTTTCTATTTTTTGGATTTTTAATATGAGCAGAAACAGAATGATTTTGTGCAACATTTCTATGCCTATACACATGGAACTTCTGAACATTTTCAGTATGAACATGATGTTTATTCCTATGTGTATGAGCATGTGCATTAGACTGGAATTTTTGAGCATGCACAACAAAATCATTTCTGTACCAACAGTCCCTAGAAATATGACCAATTTTATGACAATTAAAGCATTGGACTGATTTGGCATGTTTATTGAAATTTTTATTTCTATTCCAGCAATGTTTGGCAAGATGACCAGGTTTATTGCAATTAAAGCAAATAAGAGCATTTCTTACCTGGTTCTTACCTTGGCATGTAAGCATTTGCTGGAATCTCCTTTTCATGTGAGGAGGCTTACCATGAAGAGAAGGAGGTATCTTCTGGTGGCTCTTGGCATGATGTGAATTTGGAACTTGCCTTGGAGCTTTTTGAACTGCTGGAGAAGTTAGATGAATCTTCTTGACAGAGGCATTTTTCTTCTTCTCTTTCTGTTTCTGAACAAGAACTTTCACTAGTCTTTCATTAGAAACATCAAGGTTCTTGTTCACAGCAGTTTTAACAGAAGTTGTTATGTTTTTCTTTTCATTTTTCTTATTTTTAACAGAAGCAAGACTTGAGTTCTTCAAGTTATTTTGAATCTTCTGTTTTTCAGCTCTTAATGCAACAACTTCTTTTTCTGAAGTTTGAAGCTTGTTTAGCATGACATCCAAACCATTTTTCATCTTGATTTTTTCATTCTCAAATTGAGCAATTTGTTTTTCCAAGTCAGAAATTTTATTACTCAAATTACTACATTCATTGTCCAATGGTCTGTCATGAAACAAGCCTTCAATCTTCCTTTTTAGATGATGATTTTCTTCAACAAGTTGTTTGCACTTCTCATTTATTTGATGATCATGAGCCATGTTGGAAATCTGTTTGTTTAATTGATCATTATCAAATTGGAAGTTTTCATTGAGATCAATCAATTTTCCATTTTCCTCTTCCAGATCAATAACTTTTGTTTTCAATAGCTCATGATTGTCCTTCAATCCAATCAATTTATTTTCACAGATTTGGACTTCATCTTCTAAATTTTCTTTCTCAGAATTTAATCTTTCAACTTCATTTTTCAAATTCTCAATTTCTTCTGAAGGACATTTATCATTTTTCTGGAGCAATTCAATTGTATTTTTCAAGTTTTCACTTTCTTTATGGCAATGATTTAAACTTTTTTAAATCTTTATTTTTAGTGTTTAGCTTTGCATTAAGATTTTGCATCTTTTTACAGAATTCAATCAATTCAGCATAAGACATACTTTCATCTTCATCAGAATCAAATTGGAATATGCAAATGGATCTGGAGATAATTTACCTGACCTTTTAGATCCATTTGAACTCTTATGTTCTGAAGAGGATGAAGCATGCTCTGAGCTCTTAGAATGTGCTGTTAGAGCCATGTCCTTATGAATTGTTGATTTTCTGGATTCATTGAGGCTCCTCTTTGCCATTAAGTACTTGTGAATTTCTTTTGCTCTGTGCCTTTGTGAGTCCTTTGAGAAATCCAATGAAGATAAGCTTGGGGATTTCTCTGAAATTATAACAGGAGATTCATGCAGATTAAATAGATTTGCCATTATATCAAGACTCACAAAAGACTGTTAGATCTAATCACAGTGAATCAATGTGACAAGGAATTAGATCTAACAATTAGATTGGTTAATCTGCTCTAATGCCAAAAGGAGGAATCAGAGCGATTAAGCACACAGATCAAGCAATTAAATCAGATCAGCCAAACACAGAGATCAGCCATAAGCAATCAAACCAGATCAGTAACAGACATTAACCCTCTCTGATACCAATTGAAGGATCGAGATAAGGTGAGGACAAGATCTAGAAGGGGGGGTTGAATAGATCTAATACCAATTAACGCGGAAGCTTAAGCAATTAAAAATTACTTCTAATCAGAGATCAAATCACCTAATTAATTTACTGATCTGAAGTGTGATTTGGGTGTGTGAGCAAATCAATTAGTGTGTGACGAAATCCCTATGCATGCATCTAGCGAGATACAAAGGCAAACCACAATTCAAACCAATGCACAGAGGATTTTTAGGTGGTTCGGAAATCACCTCCAGTGACTCCTACGTCCACCCCTCACAAAGTGAGGCCACACTACTCAAAAACTCTGAGTACAACTCACACAGGAGCACGACGACTCCAAACACCCTTGAGCACGACGACTCAAGAAACACCTGGAGCACGACGACTCCAAACTGAGCACGACGGCTCAAACAACAACCGAAGTACGACGACTCAAATTGAGCACGACGGCTCAAACCACACAGTGAGTACGACGACTCACAAACTAGAGCACGACGGCTCACAGTACAACTTGCTAGAAAAACACAAGACTAAGATCCTCTAGCAAGAGATCTAGTCCAACCAGAGTTAATTCATGAGACTCATGCAACAACTCATGCATAATCTCAGAATCACTCAGAAGAGAAAAAGGAACATGAATATTGATTGATAGATTCTTCTCTTCAGATGTACTCCCTTGTAGAAGGTCGAATTGTGAAGTGCTTTAATCTCTGGAAGTTCCTGAACGATGCTCTGCAATTTGATCTTCAGGATCTTCCTTGAATTCTTCACAGAAATCGGCTTCTACTTGATCTGCTCCTTTGAAGTCGATGCTAGTGCTTCATGTTGATCAGACTTCTATCCTTGTGCTTGGAGGAGGATGAATTGAGGTGTAGAAGCACAGGAGGGAGCAAAACAGGGAGGAGGAACCTTCCAGCCGCCAACCGGATCTCTTGGAGGCTGTAAAAAGGGTTCTCTTTTGGATGAGTGCCCTTAAGGAGGGTATTTATACCCTAAATATCTGAAGGGTACCCTTGGGGTACGAGGGCACACGATCCTAGGATGATACACCATCGCCCTAGGCTGACACGTGGCAAACATCCAATTTAAGTTGCAATCTTTCCGTAGTGTGTCGACCTGCCCTGGTGGTGGTGTCGACACACTGTCCCAAATTGAGAACAGGATGTTCTGGGAACAAGGTCCCGTGTCGACCTGCTCTGGTACTGTGTCGACCTGCTGTCCCAAATCTGCAAACAGGCTGTTCTGGGAATTGAGTCCACTGTCGACCTGCTCTGAGAGTGCGTCGACCTGGGTAGACTAATTTCAGGAATTTGCAACTCGTGTCGACCTGCTTTCTGACTAGTGTCGACACAGTCTCAACTTTTCTTCAGATTTTTGCCTTTGAGACTGAGGTGTTGTGTCGACACCATTGAGGGGTGTGTCGACACACTTTTACAAAAAAATGTTTGTACCTGAAGAATAAACACATATATCATTAGTAAAATATTTTATTATAAGTACAAATTATAAGTGTGCCTTGAAACATGCTTTTTGAATATAATTCTCAGGTAAGGTGTGTTTATCATGTTTCAATTATTTTGCATTAAAATCACATTTGTCATCATCAAAATAGGAGGGAAAATGATATGAAATTACACTCAACCCAACACCGGGAACTACCAAAATGTATCAAGATCTGAAAAGAAGCTTTTGGTGGCCTAATATGAAGAGAGAGGTGGCGGAATATGTCGCCCGATGCTTAACATGTCAAAAGGTCAAGGCTGAACACTTGCGACCCGCAGGTAAACTCAAACCCCTAGAAATCCCCGCATGGAAATGGGAAGGTATAGGGATGGACTTTATTTTCGGACTACCCAAATCTAGAGGTGGATTCGATGGTATCTGGGTTATAGTCGACCGCTTAACTAAGTCAACTCACTTCTTGCCAGTAAAGAATAAGTGGTCAGTAGATGTTCTGGTTGCATTGTATGTGAAGGAAATAGTCAGATTACATGGGGTACCAGTGTCTATTTTGTCTGATAGAGACCCTAGGTTTACATCACACTTTTGGAAAGGACTGCACTACTCTTTGGGATCTAAACTAAACTTTAGCACGGCTTTCCATCCGCAGACAGATGGTCAGACGGAGAGAACCAACCAGGTGATTGAAGATATGCTTAGAGCATGTGTCCTAGATTTTGGAGGTAGCTGGCATGAACACTTACCTCTTGTGGAGTTCACCTACAACAATAGCTATCAAGCTAGCATTCAGATGGCACCGTTTGAAGCACTTTATGGCAGAAGTTGCCGATCTCCAATATGCTGGTATGAAGTTGGCGAAAAACAAATGTTAGGACCAGAGATGATAAGGGATACCACAGAGAAGGTAAACCTTATTAAAGAAAGAATGGCGGTGGCGCAGCAAAGACAAAAGGCATATGCAGATAATAGAAGAAGAGACCTGGAGTTTCAGGTGGGTGAACATGTATTCTTGAAAGTGTCTCCAGGCCGTGGGATTAGACGTTTTGGCATTAAAGGTAAGTTGTCACCAAGGTTTGTCGGGCCTTTCGAAATCCTTGAAAGAGTCGGCGAGGTGGCATATCGTCTCGCTTTACCACCACAAATGGATGGAATACACAATGTGTTCCACATATCCATGTTGAAAAAGTATGTACGAGATCCATGGCATGTCATAGAATATGAGCTTCTGGAATTCAACAAAGACAGAATCTATCAAGAGAAGCCAGTTAAGATCGTGGACCCGGAACTGCGCCAACTAAGGAACAAGGTCATTCCACTAGTAAGGGTTAGATGGAATCAACGCATGGACGAAGATGACACGTGGGAAACGAGGAAGCAATGCGCAAAAGATACCCGGAGCTATTCACAAGTAAGTACACCTCACTTATACAAAAACTTTCCATACATGAATTTGGGGACCAAATTCTCTTACGTGGGGGAGGGTGTAGCACCCCGAAAATTTTAACTACATATAAAAATTCAAATAAATGGAAATAAATAATTTCCATAATATCAAAGCATTTAAAACGTACAAATCATTATCGTATGTGCTAAAACACATCGGAAAAATCCGTAAAAATAGGAAATCAACCCCACACATTATTATTAAGGGTTCCACGAAGGAATTCGTGCGATGAAAAATCCGATTAACCAAGTGAACATCACATGGTGACCAATTATCCGAATTAGGAAACAAGTCAGAAAACCGTTAACACGGAAATACGACGCAACTAAAAATTAAATAAAGGTGTTGGAGAGACTTCCAACATTATATAGTAATGACCCAATATCTTAATTGGGCCAATGGACCACATATGACCCAAAAATCAAATAAAACTAGAAAATGCATGGAAATTCATAACTCTAAATAGGCTGAAATTAGAAAGGGGTAATTAGGGTTTAATTGGGATGCAATCATGCACTTTTAGCAACCCAAATTCGTGCCTACCCATCCATGGAAGTTGCTTGATGGCCAAGACTCTCTAATGGAGGAAGAAATCATCAAAAATAGGAAACCAACATGCCAATCCCGCAACCCTTCTTTCCTAGTTACAATAGGACTCCTAAACACCATGGTTACTTAAATACTCTTCACCAAACCCTAGGTACGAGTTTTAGAACTTGCTGGGGTCGTGTGGAGGAGTTCTTGGTGGCTAGGGAGCTGTGGATTGACCACAAGAAGCTCATCTTCTTCCCCTTCTCGTCTGCTGCAACCTGCACAAACCACCTTCTTGGAGTCGAGCTAAGGTAGGCCAAACCTAAATCCCATCGTGCAAGGCTTATACCCCTGGAAAGAAGGTCGAGTCTACTTCCTAACCCAAGTGGAATGACCAAATTCCATGCAATATACACGGAGTATTAAGTGTTCTCCTCCAAGTGGTCTGAACACGGGTTTTCTGGAAGAACGAGACTTCATCAACCCAAAAGGTAGGGTTTCTCGGGCCAAATCTTAACATATCCTATACCAATGTGTAGAGCATCAAGTTAACTTTCATTTCCCATTGTTTTCATCAAATTTCATTTAGTAGATTTTGAATTATAAGCATTTTGCCAAAGTCGTGCACTGTTAGGGCTTTTCCTGTTCTTCGCATGTTGCATGTAATTCAAGACCGAATTAGAGTAAACTCATAACATGAAAGGTATTCTACTAGTTATACGCTTTAGGTTTTGTGTTGAAAATTTTGTCTAAATGTCATTATTTAGAGAGTTATAAGCATGGTAATAGGGTTTCTGCACGAAACTACGGTTTTAGGTTACACTTGGTCTGATGTTGTGTTCGACTTGATCAAAGCCTATCGAAACCATCCTTATTTTCTAATTCTGATTTACTGGAAGTACCCTTGTATGTCTAGGTTGTTTTAAAATTGGTTTTGTTATTTTTCATACACTGTACAATTTGTTCTCTATTTCGTAAGCACCTTGTGTCCATATATGGCAGTTCTGGACCGCAATCCAAGAACATGTCCTTGCTCTGTCAGGATCAGGCGCAGACCCTGTGAACGCGACGGCCCGATAGGTCGCGTTCTGAGGTCTTGTCGTGACAGCCAACACCGTCGCGATCTGATCACGGTGAAGCGCTCCGTCGCGACCGTGCTGCCTGATCTGACCGCCCAGTCGCGTTCTTCACAACACCCTGTCGCTTTCTGGTCCCGACCCGTCGCGATCCTTGCTGTGGCCTGTCGCGACCTATCCCTGGACCTGACAGCCCTTGTCGCCTTACTTATATGAACATGTCGCGACCTGATCCCGGGCCTGACAGCCCTGTCGCTATCCTTATATGCCCCTGTCGCGATCTCAGGATTTGTCATTTAACCCCACTTACTTTCTTGCAAACGTAACCACTATACCCGAGGTCTGGTTAAGGTAATATTTAGTGTGTAATTCACATGTTTTGGTCTGATCAATGCATGGTGGTTATTTTAATGGCTTAAAATTGTTAAACCCATTTGAAAAGCTTTAAGAACACGAACATTATTTCTAACGGCTTTCTTAATGACGTGACTATTTAGGTGATCTTTGACTAACTCTTCGAACTATTCTAGCTTCTTAAATGATGAATTGTTATCTTAAAAACCATGAAATCCATGTTTAGTTAAGGGCATAGTTTCACTTTATGCTATCATGTTAAAGTGTTTTTCCGCGAGTTTGAGAATTGAGACACGTGTACCGCACTACACACTCGCACTATTAGGCAGCCCCTTTCTTGAGAAATTGGAAACTCTCTACCGGTCATTCCGAATCGGTAGACTAGCGACCTTTTCACCAAGGCCTCCATAAATCTCCTCTGACCATGGATTCCCACATGGCCGACGAGTTGGTTGTACCATTGAAGTTCCTTGGAGATAGCGTGCACTTCCTTTCTCTTCTTGTTCTCGTGAGTGTGATTTACAATCTAGACCAAAGCCATTAATGTAAAGATTGAACGAAAGTATAGATTGTACTGTTATGCTGCCGAATTTATCTATTGACCATTGTTCTCATGAAATCATGTTCAATTTACTTATTACTTATTCTCATCATCATCATGAACATGACATTACATATGCTTACTTATTGAAACTCTCATTGGCCATTATTAATGACTGTGGGTATCTACATTTAAAAATGTTTCATGAGATTGCTGACAGGGCACGGCGTGTGTCCAAGGGCTCAAGTCTAGCCCCAATGACGGCGAGTCATAAATATACTGTTAACCATGGGGTATAATGATTACTGGCGTTGCATCTGCGCTGGGAGTCCTGCTTGCTTGTTGAATGATAGATACAAAACCACATACACGTGTCCTGGTGTACATCCTTGATGGATCTTTTCTCGGTGTACATTAGTGTCTACATGCCGAATTAGTGTTACTTGATCGTGCTCGTGCATTCTTGCTTGCTTACTTGCTTGCGTGATATGGCCATCCTGCATTTAATGCGATTAGTGTTATCTTGCGTTCTTGACATCAAGTGAGATCTTGCGTACTTGTACAAAGTGATCTATTGCTAGTTCTTTCTTGTCACCTTGTTCAAAAATCTTATTCTATCTTGTTCACTCTATCCAGCTTGTTTTCATGTATCATGTGTTAATGAGTTGTATTCGTACATGCATATCATGACATTCATTGTGCTTACCTAGTTCTAAATTGCTAATCACTTATATCATTGCCCGCACATTGAGATATAAATCATACTAGGCTAGTTTGCTCATCCCCTACTTTTACCCAATCTAGGTGACTGTGAAGTTCAAGAGGAAGAGCAAGTCGAGGATGGGAATGCGTCCGAGTGATGAGCGTTCCAGTTATGAGTCTAGTTATAGTAGTTTGCTTCAAGTGTTAGTACCATGTAGTAGGAAGTGAGGTATCATGTACTTTTGCTTTATTGAGTCTTAGTCCTGTAATAGTTTCCACTTTGAATACAATAAGTTGAGATTTGAATACAATTTATATTGAGTTCAACATATGGGCCCTATTATGATGTTTGTGTTGATACACATTTAGTGCGTGCTAGCTAGAGGCTTATTTGCCGACTGTCCAGTCTCGAAATATCGACTCGAATTAATTAATAATATCCGCTCCGTAATTCTCAGGACGTGACAGCAGCCGACTTGGCGGACTCTAGAGTAGAGGGGAAAATGAGGTTTGGATAGCAGCGCTGAGTCGTTTGTAGAGCTCTCTTTTCTGGGACGGGACGCCGAGGTCGTTGAGGCGGTTCTCTTCCCGGCGCAGCCCAGACAGTCCTTTGTCTCACTGCCTCTCTCTGCGTTGGTTTCGGAGCCATGTAGTGGTGCTAGGCGTAGGGCCGCAGCTTGGCCAGGCTACGGTGTTGCGTGCGTTTGTGTGTTCTATGGCGGCTCTGTCTCTCTCTTCCGGGGAGGTTAGAGGCAAGAGCCAGGCTAGCGAGCAGAGGGAGTGGCTGGTGTGTCCTCCTCTTGGCTGCCAGTGGCGGTGGCTTGGTTGCCGTTGTTGTGATGATGTTTCTTCACGACCTTTCCAACTACGACTCGTTGCCCTAGCTTACACGGCGGTTATAGCCTGGCTGTGTCTAGTCTGTGTGGGCGTAGTTGGTTTGGCTTTGTGCCAACCCGTGCTTCCGGTGGTTTCCGCTCGGTGCTCTCTTCGTTCCGTAGTCCTGTTCTTTGGTGCCAGTCCGTGGTGGCACCGGCGTGTGTGGCTTCCCGACCTCGCAGTGTGTCCAGGGTCCGGGGTGATTCTGCTTGTTGGCCCTCGACCTTATGGAGGTCTGAGGTGGTCGTGCTTGTGGTGAGACGTCGTTCTTGCCTGGTTGTTGCGTGGTCTCGGCGGGGGTGCCGAGGGTTGCTTCCACTTTGTGCCCGACTCCGTTGGTTTTTGCGGGAGTCGTGTGTGTGTCATGACCTTGGTTGGTGGTCGTGGCGTTGTACTGTTCTATTCCGCTGCTTTGTAGTACCCTGCTGTAGGTGTTCCTCGCTTTATAGCTTTCTAGGGTAGTTTCCTATTTTCGGAATTCCTGATGCTCTGGCCGGTGAGGGACTGGTAATCCCTATTGGGCCTTGTTCACGAGGCTCAATGTAACACCCCGGAAATTCGGTAATTGGAAAATTAGAAATAAATCGAAAATGATAAATTCAATAATTGTGAAATAGCAAAAATACACGTGTCATTATCGTACACACAATAACCCATTAGAAAATTTCATAAAAACCATAGTTCAACTCTAAATAATGCTCCCTAATGACCCATGAAGAAATTTGTGCAAAGGGAAATCGGAGGGTTCAAGTTTAAGGCGTTTTGCGACTGAGTATCGTAATCAGGGAATAAGTCAGGAAATCATTAACACACATACTTAGATGAGTCAGAAAATTAAATAAAAAAATCAAAGATGGACTTCAAATAATATCCTCTAATGATCCATAAAGAAATTTGGGTCAATAAAAGTCATTTGAGGTATGTTCAAGAGTTATTGTGACTTATTATCATAATTAAGAAATAAGTTGGAAAATCCATTATCATGTGTATAAAATATGATCATGAACCAAATTAAAATAATGGGTGGACTCCAAACAATATGTGAGGATAGTCCATAAAATAAATTAGACCAATGGACAACTTATGACCCATGAACAAATTCAAGTATGAAATTAGTAAATAAATAACTTCCGTATTATCGGAATGATAGAACTTACGTACCACTATCGTACGTGAGAAAACACATCAGAAAATTCTGTAAAAATTATAAACCAACCCCAAATATTATCCCTAAGCGTTCCACGAAGGAATTCGTGCAACGGAAAATCTGATTGTCCGAGTATATGTCACACGTGACCAAGTTACCCGAATTAGGAAACTAAGTCGGAAAATTGTTAACACGGAAAAATAATCCGACCATAAATTAAATAAACATGTTGGAGAGACTCACAACATTATATATTAATAACCCATTAACAAGATTGGGTTAATGGAGTACTTTTGGCCCAAGGATAAAAATCTGGGACAAGAAAATACCCAGAAATTCGTGTATGTAATTATGCAATAATTAGGGAGGGCAATATAGGGTTAAAAGATGGGTGATTAGTCATGTAAGGTAAGCCAAAACCGAACCCAACTCTAAGAGGTGGTTTCCTAAACCTTTGCTACCTCCTTTGGGTGAGAGAATCTCAGATTTCTTGGAAAGTAGGAAATAGAATTCGCAGCCCATTTCCTAGTCCCGTTAGGACTTGTTGGTACACCCTAAATCTATAAGAACTCCTCACAAAACGATTAGGGAAGGGTTAACAACAAGTTTGGGTCGTGAGCAGCAAGTTTGGAGCGCTGGAGGAGTGGAGAACGGCTGGGGAAAACGTGGTCTTCCTCAACCTCGCTCTGCATCAACCCAGAAATCTGTAGAGAGTTCTTAGCATTCAAAGATAGGTGTTCTCGGGCCAAGATTAAAAGAAAACCTATACCATCATGTAGAGCATCGAGTCTATGTTCATTTGCACTTGATTTGCCCAATTTTCATGGAGTATGCACGGAGTATTGGTCGTTTTCTCTAAGTCGTGTCCAGTTATGGCTTATTCTCGTTCTTCTTATTATGCACGAGATTCGAGACCGGATTTGACTAAATGTATTTCACGAAAGTTCTTCTACTTGAAGTCATGGTTATCTTTTATGTTGGACGTTTTGTCCAAAAGTCTTTCGTTAGAGATTTAGAAGCTTTGTAAGAGAGTCACTACATGATACTATGATTTCGGGCTACACTTGACTTTTTGTTCTTCATATGTTTTCTCGGGATTCGAGAACTAATTAGACCAAACCCTCAACATCAACGTTCTTCCACTAGTTGTCCTCTTCATCTTTCAAGTTGAATGTTTTGTCCAAATGTCGATCGTTAGAGAGTTATAAGAGTTGGAAGTAAATCACTGCATGAGATGTGTTTTCGGGTTCCACATGACTTATAAGTTTTGTTCTGGAAGGGTTCTAGTGTCGACACTACTTGAACTAGTGTCGACACACTGTCCCAAAACAGCCCAGAAGGTGTTCTGGGAAGGCCTCTAGTGTCGACACTACTTGAACTAGTGTCGACACACTGTCCCAGCTTGGCCAGAAGGTGTTCTGGGAGCTGTCTCTAGTGTCGACACTACCTGGACTGTGTCGACACTACTTGACTGTTTTGCCTTGCATTTGAAGCACTGTGTCGACACTACCTGGACTAGTGTCAACACTACTTGACCTTTTTGCCTTGTATTTGATGCACTGTGTCGATACTACCTGAACTAGTGTCGACACTACCTAACCAGTTTTGCATGATTTTGTCTTGTGTTTGGAGCATGGTGTCGACACCACTTGATCTAGTGTCGACACTACCTTACAAGAAATTTGCATGATTTAGGTCTAATCATCTCATGATGTCTACTAGCATGTGCATGATGTTATATAGTATGCATGGACCTAAAATAAATCAACCCATTGAAAAATAGTAATGATATGAATGCGATTCTAATGTGTAATTGTGATTGATCTTATGTTCATTGGATTATCTTGTGATCTTGCTTATTGTCAATTGATAAGATAAGAATATGATGTGAATGTGGGGATGAATACATGTTAGAATGGAAATGTTAGTGTTAATGTTATGATTTGCACATGAGTTTAAGGGTTACATGTTTTTCGGTGTTCAATTAATTATTTGTCATATGCATACATGCTAGGAAAGATCCGTGACTGGTCACTTACACTTTTGCACGAATAGGTACACCCTTCTTGGGAAATTGAGAGCACATGTTCTGCATATGATCTGTCTTTAGAAACACCCTCATGTCAAGACATTAATGAATTATGAAACATAAGATACGTCGTATCCTGCCTTGTTCTTTTGAGCTGTTTGTCATTCCTTGACTCTATGAATGATCATGTTCTTTTTACTATGAGCTTGTCATTGAAACTCTGTGGCCATAATATGAATATGTTTGTTCGGCACAACGTGGGACTTCGGTCCAAATTTGATCCAATGCCTATGCAATAAGGGCCCTGTTCGGTCCTGGGGAGGAGCGCCCCAACGTACTTGTTAACCGCGGGAGTATGGACTCTTGGTGCTTGGCATAGCACAACTGACATGCAAGATTGTGAAAATGTGCCTCCTATTTGACTTGATAAGTTTGACTTGACATGATATGATACGTTTGTTCTGGTGAACACATGAACTCTGCTTGAATATGGCCAATTTCTTCTGACATGATTCTATTCTTGAAATATCTGTCCATTGTATATGAAACTCGACATTTGATCTGATATGATATCCGTTCTACTTTGCTAATCAACTTGCTAGAAAAGCATGCATTGTCATCATATTCATGTGCATATCTGCCTATTAAAATGTTAATCATGTATATTAGTGCCCGCACAATATTGAGATGTAAATCCTACTGAGCTAGTTCGCTCACCCCTATCATCCTGCCTTTTTCAGGTAGTGATGAGGAACCAGTGGAGTCAGATGGGACAGGACAAGAGTGACGAGCACCTGTCATATGAATAGTTGTCAGATTAGAAATAGAAATTTGAGTAGTCTATGTAATAGTGAAACTTTTCTGGAAGTTTTATTTGAATGATGGACTCTTTGGTTGGTTCTTCTTATGTAAGGTTGTAACTAGTGAATTGGAATGGAATAAAGAGTACTCTTGATGACATTATTATGGTCTGAAATGTGTGGTTATATGTAATTGTGACTCTGCGTTATTCAACTGTGATACGTCTGTTTGTATCGTTCACGTCCCCCGGTATTTATTCCGCTGCTAAATATCGGGGCGTGACAGTTGGTATCAGAGTCCTAAACCTTAGGGTCCAAGGGAATAGGAACATAGAATGAAACTAGATCACACGAGTCAAAATCTGACGTACCTAATGTGAGCTTGGGTAGAACCTGGGGATAGAAACCACATGAGATTGTCACTTATCTCTGCACTTCGAGTCAAAAGGCTGATGAGGTAAGGTTGTATGGCCTTTCTTGCCGCTGTTGTCATCACAAAGAAGGAAGTCAAAGTTGAGGACATCCATGTTGTCAGCGAATACGTTGACGTTTTTCCAGAAGACTTGCCAGGAATTCCTCCTGAGCGAGAGGTCGATTTTACCATCGAGTTGGTCCCTGGAGCAACACCAGTATCTAGGGCACCATAAAGAATATCTCTCGCAGAACTGAAGGAATTAAAAGAGCAACTGATGGAACTGTTAGAGAAGGGTTTCATCCGACCAAGTACATCGCCTTGGGGTGCACCTGTCCTCTTCGTCAAGAAGAAAGATGGGTCGATGAGGCTATGTATAGATTACAGACAACTAAACCAGTTGACTATCAAGAACTCTATACCTACCTGATGAGATTAGGTAGAAACATGGGCTTAGTCCAAAATTTTATTACTAACTAAATATTGTAAGATTACAAGGTATTAACAAGGAGTAAAGAAGACTGACCGGGTGATAATTTATTTTTGAAGGAACTTAAATAAACAACAATGGAGGATATACCTACATCATCTAAAGACGGCCAGAGATCAGTTCAAAGATTAACCAAAGCACTCCGACAAGCTGCTCAACTGTTAGAGGATGCCCTAATAATGGCTAAGGGAGATACAAATGGGAAGGAAAGGTCTATGGATGACAAAGGAGTTGGCGAAACTAATAAGAAAGAACCAATCTCAACCACAGGAAACTCCAAACCTATAGCCAGAGAGAAACGGCCCAACAACAGTAACAGATCACACAAGAAAAATAAGTGCAAGAAGCAACTAGTTTCCGCTCCTATAGAAAGATGTCAGTATTGCAACAAAATAAATCATCGGTCCGAGGAGTGCTGGAGATTTCAGGGCAAGTGTTTCTGTTGTGGCAGCCAAGACCACGAGGTTAAGGATTGCCATAATGATAAATCAAGCTCAGGGAATAAATGGCAGAACAAACCAAGGAAGGAGGTATGAGAGAGGTATTCCTTCTAACTCGCTTTTATTTGACCCTGAAGTTACATCACCAATCAATCATTATATTATTAGCAATCCACAATTTGATTCCCTGTAAGTCCAGCCCGTAAACACATGTGAATTTGGGGACCAAATTCTTTTAAGTGGGGGAGGATGTAACACCCCGGAAATTCAGTAATTGGAAAATTAGAAATAAATCGAAAATGATAAATTCAATAATTGTGAAATAGCAAAAATGCACGTGTCATTATCGTACACACAAAAACCCATTAGAAAATTTCATAAAAACCATAGTTCAACTCTAAATAATGCTCCCTAATGACCCATGAAGAAATTTGTGCAAAGGGAAATCGGAGGGTTCAAGTTTAAGGCATTTTACGGCTGAGTATCGTAATCAGGGAATAAGTCAGGAAATCATTAACACACATACTTAGATGAGTCAGAAAATTAAATTAAAAATCATAGATGGACTTCAAATAATATCCTCTAATGATCCATAAAGAAATTTGGGTCAATAAAAGTCATTTGAGGTATGTTCAAGAGTTATTGTGACTTATTATCATAATTAAGAAATAAGTTGGAAAATCCATTATCATGTGTATAAAATATGATCATGAACCAAATTAAAATAATGGGTGGACTCCAAACAATATGTGAGGATAGTCCATAAAATAAATTAGACCAATGGACAACTTATGACCCATGAACAAATTCAAGTATGAAATTAGTAAATAAATAACTTCCGTATTATCGGAATGATAGAACTTACGTACCACTATCGTACGTGAGAAAACACATCGGAAAATTCTGTAAAAATTATAAACCAACCCCAAATATTATCCCTAAGCGTTCCACGAGGAATTCGTGCAACGGAAAATCTGATTGTCCGAGTATATGTCACACGTGACCAAGTTACCCGAATTAGGAAACTAAGTCGGAAAATTGTTAACACGGAAAAATAACCCGACCATAAATTAAATAAACATGTTGGAGAGACTCACAACATTATGTATTAATAACCCAGTAACAAGATTTGGTCAATGGAGTACTTTTGGCCCAAGGATAAAAATCTGGGACAAGAAAATACCCAGAAATTCGTGTATGTAATTATGCAATAATTAGGGAGGGCAATATAGGGTTAAAAGATGGGTGATTAGTCATGTAAGGTAAGCCAAAACCGAACCCAACTCTAAGAGGTGGTTTCCTAAACCTTTGCTACCTCCTTTGGGTGAGAGAATCCCAGATTTCTTGGAAAGTAGGAAACAGAATTCGCAGCCCATTTCCTAGTCCCGTTAGGACTTGTTGGTACACCCTAAATCTATAAGAACTCCTCACAAAATGTTTATGGAAGGGTTAACAACAAGTTTGGGTTGTGATCAGCAAGTTTGGAGCGCTGGAGGAGTGGAGAACGGTTGGGGAAAACGTGGTGTTCCTCAACCTCGCTCTGCATCAACCCAGAAATCTGCAGAGAGTTCTTAGCATTCAAAGGTAGGTGTTCTCGGGCCAAGATTAAAAGAAAACCTATACCATCATGTAGAGCATCGAGTCTATGTTCATTTGCACTTGATTTTCCCAATTTTCATGGAGTATGCACGGAGTATTGGTCGTTTTCTCTAAGTCGTGTCCAGTTAGGGCTTATTCCCGTTCTTCTTATTATGCACAAGATTTGAGACCGGATTTGACTAAAACTCCTTCACAAAAGTTCTTTTACTTAAAGTCACAATTATCTTTTATGTTGGACATTTTGACCAAAAGTCTTTCGTTAGAGAGTTATAAGCTTCATAAGAGAGTCACTACATGATACTATGATTTCGGGCTACACTTGACTTTTTGTTCTTCATGTTTTCTCGGGATTCGAGACCTAATTAGATCAAACCTTAAACATTAAAGTTCTTCCACTAGTTATCCTCTTCATCTTTTATGTTGAACGTTTTGTCCAAATGTCGATCATTAGAGATTTATAAGAGTTGGAAGTAAATCACTGCATGAGATGTGTTTTCGGGTTTCACATGACTTATAAGTTTTGTTCTGGAAGGGCTCTAGTGTCGACACTACTTGAACTAGTGTCGACACACTGTCCCAAAAAAGCCCAGAAGGTGTTCTGGGAAGGCCTCTAGTGTCGACACTACTTGAACTAGTGTCGACACACTATCCCAGCTTGGCCAGAAGGTGTTCTGAGAGCTATCTCTAGTGTCGACACTACCTGGACTGTGTCGACACTACTTGACTGTTTTGCCTTGCATTTGAAGCACTGTGTCGACACTACCTGGACTAGTGTCGACACTACTTGACCTTTTGCCTTGTATTTGATGCACTGTGTCGATACTACCTGAACAAGTGTCGACACTACCTAACCAATTTTGCAAGATTTTGTCTTGTGTTTGGAGCATGGTGTCGACACCACTTGATCTAGTGTCGACACTACCTTACAAGAAATTTGCATGATTTAGGTCTAATCATATCATGATGTCTACTAGCATGTGCATGATGTTATATAGTATGCATGGACCTAAAATAAATCAACCCATTGAAAAATAGTAATGATATGAATGCGATTCTAATGTGTAATTGTGATTGATCTTATGTTCATTGGATTATCTTGTGATCTTGCTTATTGTCAATTGATAAGATAAGAATATGATGTGAATGTGGGGATGAATACATGTTAGAATGGAAATGTTAGTGTTAATGTTATGATTTGCACATGAGTTTCAGGGTTACATGTTTTCCGGTGTTCAATTAATTATTTGTCATATGCATACATGCTAGGAAAGATCCGTGACTCGTCACTTACACTTTTGCACGAATAGGTACACCCTTCTTGGGAAATTGAGAGCACATTATCTGCATATGATCTGTCTTTAGAAACACCCTCATGTCAAGACATTAATGAATTATGAAACATAAGATACGTCGTATCCTGCCTTGTTCTTTTGAGATGTTTGTCATTCCTTGACTCTATGAATGATCATGTTCTTTTTACTATGAGCTTGTCATTGAAACTCTGTGGCCATAATATGAATATGTTTGTTCGGCACAACGTGGGACTCCGGTCCAAATTTGATCCAATGCCTGTGCAATAAGGGCGCTGTCCGGTCCTGGGGAGGAGTGCCCCAACGTACTTGTTAACCGCGGGAGTATGGACTCTTGGTGCTTGGCATAGCACAACTGACATGCAAGATTGTGAAAATGTGCCTCCTGTTTGACTTGATAAGTTTGACTTGACATGATATGATACGTTTGTTCTGGTGAACACATGAACTCTGCTTGAATATGGCCAATTTCTTCTGACATGATTCTATTCTTGAAATATCTGTCCATTGTATATGAAACTCGACATTTGATCTGATATGATATCCGTTCTACTTTGCTAATCAACTTGCTAGAAAAGCATGCATTGTCATCATATTCATGTGCATATCTGCCTATTAAAATGTTAATCATGTATATTAGTGCCCGCACAATATTGAGATGTAAATCCTACTGAGCTAGTTCGCTCACCCCTATCATCCTGCCTTTTTCAGGTAGTGATGAGGAACCAGTGGAGTCAGATGGGACAGGACAAGAGTGACGAGCACCTGTCATATGAATAGTTGTCAGATTAGAAATAGAAATTTGAGTAGTCTATGTAATAGTGAAACTTTTCTGGAAGTTTTATTTGAATGATGGACCCTTTGGTTGGTTCTTCTTATGTAAGGTTGTAACTAGTGAATTGGAATGGAATAAAGAGTACTCTTGATGACATTATTATGGTCTGAAATGTGTGGTTATATGTAATTGTGACTCTGCGTTATTCAACTGTGATACGTCTGTTTGTATCGTTCACATCCCCCGGTATTTATTCCGCTGCTAAATATCGGGGCGTGACACTCACCCCCTACTTCCTTCAGCTAGAGGCTCGTCGTCGCGGGAGCTCGGTGTTGGACGGGTTTGCGGAGGCGGCTGTTGCTCTGTGTGTTGCCAGCAACAGTGAGAGCGAGTGTTGTGAGCTCTTGAACTTGAGTGAGTAGAGAGTTGTGCTTTGCAAGTCCTCGGGGTATGCCCCTTAAGGACTGCACCTTTCTTCTTGTACTTGTGCTTTTGCTTGGGACATGTTGTACAGACTTTTGTATATTGTATAGATTGTTATAGTTATTCGAATTCAGTACATATCTCACTAGACTATTTCTTCTAACCCTTCCGGGTCTTCGGATCCGTGGGTGGCGACGCGAACTTCGGGGCCTCTGGCGGGGGTCCAGGAGGTCGGGCCGTTACATCCAGCCTCCCACCTACTACACAACCTGTATAAACACATGTAGACACACACATGTTCTACCAATGGGCCACATATTGGCCCCCAAACCCGGTAAACTATGATCCGAATGTACCGATTATTACACTAAGGCAGGCGATGCCACGACAGTAACACCCCGAAAATTTTATTTATTAGAAAATATGAATAATTTGATGATTAAACATAACTATTATCATGAAATGTAATTCATCTTAATTTAGTATTTACTGGTGATAATAAATGATATTTCTAGTGTCGTACCCATAGGTGCACGCTCCGACAGGGCGACACTGGAATTCTATAACGAAAATGAAATCCAAGAATACCACAATTTTTAGAAAAATGTGGTGAGGATATGTACCAAGCTTGTGTTCTAGAATTTGGTAATGAGTGGAGTAATCATCTAGCAATTATGGAGTTTGCTTATAATAATAGTTACCAGTCTACTAATCAAATGGCACCATTTGAAGCTTTATATGGTCGGCAGTGTAGATCACCATTGTGTTGGGTGGAGTTAAAAAAATCACACATTCTTGGACCTGAAATGATCCAAGAAAAAATAGAAATTATTAAATTGGTACAGGATCAAATGAAAGCTACCCAAGACCGACATAAAAGCTATGCGGATCGACGACGAAGAGAACTGGAATTTCAACAAGGTGATCATGTATTTCTTAAAGTATCTCCTCGAAGAGGAATCAAGAGGTTTGGTATCAAGGGAAAATTGAGCCCAAGATATATTGGACCGTTTGAGATATTGAAGAGAGTTGGAGAGATGACATACCAACTGGCACTTCCACCTCAGTTATCCAACATACATGACATTTTTCATATGTCAATGTTAAGGAAGTATGTTTATGATCCAGAGCATATTATTGAATATCAAGGTCTGGATGTACAAGAAAACTTGGCATATGAAGAAAGACATGTACAAATCCTCGACCGAAAGATCAAGCAACTCCGAAACAAGAAAGTTCCATTATTGAAAATCCAGTGGAATAAGCGAGGACAAGAAGAAGCGCTTTGGGAACTGGAAGATACCATTAAAACCAAGTATCCAGAGTTATTTACAGGTTCGTAATTACACTCTTATTTTATTAAATTTGGAGCACCAAATTTATTTTAGTAGGGGAGAGTTGTAACACCCCGAAAATTTTATTTATTAGAAAATATGAATAATTTGATGATTAAATATAACTATTATCATGAAATGTAATTCATCTTAATTTAGGATTGACTGGTGATAATAAATGATATTTCTAGTGTCGTACCCATAGGTGCACGCTCCGACAAGACGACATCGGAATTCTGTAACGAAAATGAAATCTGAGAATACCACAATTTCCTTAAAAATGTGGTGATATCAGAAATGTAAATATCCAGAATTGTTGACGTGTGGATTTCGATATTAAGCCGACACAACTATTTTCCAGGCAATTTTTGTTGGGTGAAAAATAAATTATAAAAATTAAACTAAAATCATCATAATTTGAAAAACATTTTCATTAGTCTATGGTTGAAATTTTAACATGAATAGACATCATTTGAACACTTAAACTTAGGGTTAAATGGGCCAACTGATTTATTGCCCATTTACGGTAGTTATTTTCTTGAATTAAAGGATGCCTACGTGTTAGGAGCTGGGGAAGCCACCTCACTGGGGTAAGGTACTTACACGTTAGTCCCTTAGGTGTAAATCTTAAATCTTGCATGGTAAACGTGTAAGTTTACTGCTACACCTGGGTGGCTAAAGTGCCGTCGTGCATGGGGAGGCCTGGGAGTTATAAAAACCTCCCAATAACCATCGTACCAGCCTTTCCAACATTTACATCTATTGGGTCTTGTTCCTGTTCTTGCTGTTGTTGTTGTGCTACAACCTTGTGTGGGTGAGTTGCTTCTGGAGCTGTCAAGGTTGCTAGTAGAGCTACTGCTTCTACTGCTCTTACTGGAGGTGCTACAAGCTGTAGCTGCCGGTGGACTGCTACGATTGCACGCACCCTTAACATCTTCTTCCTTTTTCTAGCTGTGAGCCCTTCGAAGAGAAGGTTTTATCCTTCAAGTTAGGTAGGATTCCCTCTCCTTTTTCTATCCTTGTCTTCTACTTTTGCTAAGAAGTCCATAACCACGTACATGTTTGCCTCTGAACTTGTAAACCAACTTTAGAACAGTGTGTTCATCTCCTGTTTAGATGTTTGAATTCTCAAGCTTTTGTTTTGACTCCATAAATACTTTTGGAACTATGTGTTCATCATGTAGAAATCTTCTTGTTGAGTGCAGGCAACCATTGTTATAGGAGTTGTTCTTCCAGTACCTTGTAGTTTAAAGCTTCTAGATAATCATGTGTAGATTGTGTTTCTCATGTTTTATCTTGTTCAACATATAAACTAGTTGTGAAAGCTAGAAACAAGTCCTTCTAGTTGATATTGTTCATGCTTAGATCCATAGGTCCCATTGATAAGACCCTTAGAGTGGTGGTTAAACCATTTCTGGAAGTTGACTTAGCGGCTGTCGACAGATGGGGATCATCTGTCGACAGGCCCCAAGCTTCCAGAACCCAAATTCTCAGAAAAACCAGCATCTGTCGACAGATATCATCTACCTGTCGACATATGGGTCTATCCTGTCGACAGCCAACCCAGGCTTGTCGACAGGTACTGCCCAGACTCCAAAAAATGGTTCTAGATGCCTGCACCTGTCGACAGCCACTTCCTGGCTGTCGACATACACTATTTGGGCCAGTCTTCCAGCACCTTTCCTTGCTCAATCTCTTGCTAATACTTCATGATATTAGCCTAACAAGCTACCTTCTTCATTCTCTTGGGTTTTTACCAACATATCACTAAAGAGGTCATCCCATTTGCTCTTCCCTTCCTACATTGGATTGTTCTTGAAATCTCCAAGTATGAGTAGTTCCTAATTGGTTACATTCTTTCGTGTTCAGTGACCTTGATCCACAATCTTTGATTACATGAGAGTTTGAATACTTGAGTACTACAATCATTATGAATGACTTGTGATGACAATTATAGGGTCCCTAGACCCACTTGATATATATGTCTATGCAAATAGGGCTGGTCCAGTCCTGGGAGGAGCACCCGAATTCGTTTACAGGCCGTACGAAACGATAAAGGATCCAAGGATGTTTGGCATTGCATCAATACAAGCTTGTTTAGTCATCATGATATCTTTTTATGTGTGAATGTGTATATGAATCAGAATATGAACATTATCATGAGTTCCGGACCATGTACTTGTACTCTAGTATTTCTGTTTCACATTTATTGTCTAGTTGTCATGCTTTTCAATCATCTTTAATATCCAATCTTGATAACAGTCATGTCTCTTATCTTGATCTTATACACCTTAAGTCCTTTTGGTTTGAGGAATTGAATTCTACTGGGCTAGTTAGCTCACATATCCTACCATTTCAGGTGACCAAGATGTGGGGGATGCTTAAGGGGCAAGTGTGTGCTGAGTGGATCATCCGACTTCAGAAGTTCAAACATTTTATGTTTCTTTAGTATGGTGATATGGCATGTATATAAGAGTTTTCACTTTTCTACTCCTCATATAGACTGTAATGAGGAGTGTTATGTAAAAAAAATGCTTCCGCAATGTTAGTATTGAATGAACAAACACTAGTTCTATTTATTATGCCTGTTTTCTGTCATTTTAGATAAATAGACTTTTATTAGGACGTGACAACGACCACCGCTTACTAACACTGTCACATCGGCCTCTCTTGACGCATTACCAATGTGTCACACTCCCTAGCTGTGATAGCAAATAGAAACCCTGAAACCTAGATAGAAGCCCCAAATAATGGCCTGTTCAGACAAGATAAATCATATACCACGGTACTCTGCACTCTGAAACCCGATAAATTGGATCTAGAACATCGGGACGCTAAAAAAAACCACAATGTATGACCCATCCTATGAAATATACCTAGCTACACATCAAACATGTACCATCCTCGATGCTAATAGTCGGAAACAAAGACTCAAAGATGCAATTGTTTTGACATGATATCAAAAGATTTAGGAAAGATGTCAACATACAAAATGTTGCATTTGAAGTCTAGTTTTCTTTCATATAACATTCAAAGCCTAAATCTAAGCATGCACCAAGTTACAATCAAACACCACAAGCATGTCACACAGGCTAACATCTTAACCTGTTCTCATTGCCCAAGCATACTCTACCAATGCAATTGTTGGATTGGCCAAAAATCTAACATGATAATCTAACATCTGACCATTCAGATTGGGAAAGGGATCAAAGAAGAGGGAGCAGTAACCAGAGACATAGGGGTCACAACAAGGAGGTTTAGAGCGCATCCAACTTGAATCTTAATCTCCTCTGACTCCCATAATGGGAGCCTTCAAGTTGAGGACCCTAGCTCCTAAGCTCCAAAGCAACACAAACATGACTCCTACAATTCTCCAACCACCATTGAATCTTCTACAAAAGGGGTTAATCAAGCTCCTATTCAAGCTAATGCAAAGGTAGGGAAGGAAAAGGGTCAAGAAGAGCAATCTCCTACTAAGGATGATTAAGGAGATGGCCTACAACATCCAGCATCAAGGGAGAACAGGGTTGAGAGAGGAGGGACTGAGGAGAGGGTGGGAAATAGGGAAAACTAAGATGGAAGGGGGAGGGGTTATCAAAGCTCAAGATAGATGGAGGGTAGCATGGTAAATTGGCCTAGAAATGTCACGTGGCACTAAGGGAAGGAAATCTAGGCCAATGAGGGCTAAGGAGGGGTCAAAGGGCTGCCATATAGTGGTAGTTGGCTCTCAAGGTAAACCACATGTCCCACATGTACAACACTAAACACATGCAACATATAGCTCACTGGATCAAAACACGACATACGAAATTGACACCTTAAGAACGCGACGTGTTAGGTCGTCATGACATCAATCCAAGAGGCGATCTATCGGGCTGACACATGATCAACCTAAAGTTAGGCTTCAAATAAAGTCCCAAACATAAAGCAACACACAAGCACAATAAGAAAATCTGGAACACGAGTCATTACAGATCCTAATAAGATTTGGGATTTATTTCTTAATAAGAGTAAACCATTCAAATTCTTAGAAAAAAAATCTTATGAGGGTATTTACAAAATAAAATGTGTTTATAAAAGGTTATATATAAATATCAAGATGAGAGGGGTTAATCTCTTAATTGGATATATCATAAGAAATTCTATACAAACAACCTCTATGTATTCATCCTGCACACAAGTTCCTATCTCATCTCAGGGTTCGCCGTGACGCCACGTATTGTGATAGCGCGGGCATACCGCACTATTCCAAGGCTCATACGAGCCTTGGCACGGTCAGGCCACCACCCGGGGGTGACCCATAGTGTGTCGGAACGGTCTGGATCGGACTGATCACACCAGGCCTATAGTCGTTCGATCAGATGTCCATTTAAAACTCCCCCCCCCCCCCCCCCCCTTTCCCTTTTATCCTATCTCCACTTTCCCAACCCCCCCCCCCCCCCTCCCAACGTAGGTAAGGTTCTTCTTCTTCCTCTCTTCCTTCTCCCTTCTCCCCCCTCACCATTTTCATGTGATTTGCTTTTTTTTTTTTCCTTTTTTCAGATTTAGGATCTAAATAATGTATCTTCTCTCTTCTCAACTTAAGATTGAAGATTTTTGAAGGGAAGACTCCCTCTTCAAAGTATATATCATACCCTAAGTCTACTCAATTTTTTTTCATTTTCTTTACATTTTAAAGCAAGATTAGGTAGAAAGCTTCAATATAAGTGTTTAATAATTATTTCCAGAAAGAAAATATGTAGATCCATACATTCTAGGGATGATTTCCGTAATCGGTTGACTGTTTTCTACCTATCGATCGACTGTTCTTCAAATCCGGTACTCGAAGTTTAGAACTAAAGTTTGATCGACCATTCTTTAGAGTTCGATCATCCATATTCATATCTTCCAAAAATCAGTCACTCTAGGAAGTTCCCTCGACCGAAAATCAAAGTTTGGTTGACCAATCTTCATATCTTTTAAAACTAGTCACTCTGAGAAGTTCGGTGGACCAAAAATCAAAGTTCGGTCGATCGATTTTGATGGTTTGTATTTATGTCATCTTGTTAATGCATGTTAATAGTATTGTCCTATATAATTTCTATAACATTATAGATGCCTCTGTGAGGAAAGAGTGATGATATTGGGTGGCAGCATGGGAGAATGCTTCAAGGGAATTAGCATTGGTTCCAATGTAATTATTGTTCCATGTAGTTATGTGGGCTAGGTGTCTCCCGTTTAAAGAAATACTTGGCAGGAGGCAAGGGTGAAGGATACAGTGAAGTTATTGGTTGTCCGAGCATGTCATATGATGTCAAAATTATGATGGCATAGCATTGGAGACCGGTTAGGGTAAAGAAGAGGATGCAGACATAGGTTACATTAGAAGATGACGAAGGAGGATCACATGATGAACAATAGCTCCCATCCCATAGCCCTGGTGTCCATGACACAGTTTAAGATCCATTCAAGAAAGACTTCCAGCGTGCTCTACATAAGAGCATGGTTGAGGCATAGGCCAAGGGTGACTTAGAAGCACCTGTTCGTGATGAAGGAGTCTCATCCTCACAACCTTTCGGATCACAAGACCGTCATCGTTATTTCACCGATCCTCCTCACCATTCAACCTCTTCCCTGCCCCAAAGAAAGAGTAACACAGGTCTAGATGTGCAGGACATTGACCACAGACTCAGTCAGTAGCTCCCCCTTCTTCACGGACTAGAGGTCCCCCTTCATCTATGTCTAAATTATCTTCTACACACCGTCGTGGTTCATCTCAGACCCATGTAATAAAGGTTAATTTATAATGCCTTGTACATTTTATTTGTATATGTTACTTCTAATGCCACACTACTCTCGCAGGCATCTGTTGGTTGCCCAACCAATTCAAAACAACAAAGAAAGAAAGATGTTGAATAGAGAGGACCACTGAAGAAAACCGGATGGACAACAAAGATTTTTTGTTCCAAGCGGAGGAAGAGCATGCAATAACAAGATCCCCTTGACATTGTAGATGCCACGACAGTAGATGGCTCAGATGTGACTCCCTTACCATCTTAGCCTTCTCAGAGATAGAGTACTGGAGATGACTCATCAAATCCTTCTTCTCCATCTAGTACAACTAGCAGTGGTGGTGGTGGAGGTGGGAGCATGCACTTTATAGGTGAGACTGAGTTCATGCATGTTACTCAGGATGGCACAGATCATAGTGCTCTACAAATGTCACAAAGGATGTGGAAAGTAGATGACAAAGGGCTGCACATAGGGCATGTAGATAATAGCAGCTATCAAGGCATTCTATATGATTTTAAGAGATTGAACACATAGGAGGACACAACGTCTGAGGCCACCAATGAGGATAACAATTTCTTTTCAGGACATGCACAATTGGATCCATATACACAACATCATGGGAATGGTAGCTATTATACCTCTGGATACCAGTATGGAGATGATGATTCGTACATGTAGGTTTTGGTCATTCCACCACCAAGGCCTACAATAATGTGCCAAGGAACACACCAATATATAGAATATCAGCGTCTGTACGAAGACGTGTATCAGAATTACATGTCTTATGCTGCTATTTGCATTTTGTGGAGAGCACATATAATGTGAGATTATTTGGGGATGGAGGTTCTACCCCCTACTATGAGAGTTTTGTGGATATACACACTCAAAATGATGAAGAGGATTAGGTAAGGAAATTCATTACTTTCTAATGTTCGTATTTGTATGTTAAAGAAGATGGTGTTAATTTCTACTTATTCATGTAGATGGCCATGAGAAGAGTTGGAGAAGAAGGTAGAGCCATTCAAAGATAGAGGTCACATTGGGTAATATGACCATTTCATTTGCTTTATATGAATTGATGGTATACAAATGAATGAAAACACTACATGGAATCATCCATAACTATTATTATGTGAAATGTGAACTACTTTGAATGAGATTTTTATATGTTTCCAATGTGAAATGTGATGCTTATGTAATTTAGAATCATGCTTATGTATACTTTGAAAATTAGTCGACCGACTTGGGATTTTTGCGAGTACCCTAGTACCCAGCAGGCCAAAGTTCAAAATTGGTCGATTGATTTCGTTTGATTGGTCGACCGATTTCTATCAGGGTGGCATCCCTGCTAGAGATGAAAATCAATTGATTGACGTGGGATTTTTGATCTATCGATTCCACGATATGAATCGTACGATACCATACTAGGGCAAACTCAACACGGCCGAGTCACCCGGCATGACAAACCTTGTCTCATCTTGGCCGATGAAGAATTTTATATGATACTTCTTTGAAAATATTGATCTTAAGGGACTTTTCTATCTATATTTTTTAAATTACAATTAAAAATCGAAAAACGTTGAAGCAGAGGTGTTTGTAATTTGATGCAAATTGACCAACCAGACAAACCAAGTGGTTTACATCTATTAGATTTGGATTGAACATAAACTAAGTTCAATTCAGTTTTCTAAATTTCAAAATTAGAAAATTGAACTTATTTATGATTATATTAAATTATAAATGTTAAGAAAATGACTATATATAAATATTCTTTTTTATTCGGTTCAAATTTCATAAATTGTTTCGACAAACCTGGCCACTACTAATTGGCCCCAGGACACTCCAAGAATCGGACGACCGATTCTACATAATTAGATGATCGATTTGCTAGTTGAAGTTGGCCAGTCGAAGTGGAACCTCGACAGCATGAAAAGCTAGTCGAAGTGAACCAGTCGAAGAGCACCTATCGAAGTGCACCAGTCAAAGATGGACTTCAACTAAATGAAGCCTAGTCTAAGTTGATTCAAAAAATTGGATGACTGATTTGGGATTTTGGTCGACCGATTATGGCGACAAGTTCCCTAAATTGTTCATACTCTTTCATAAAGTGGAACTCCTTCCTTGGTTTGTTCAAGCACGTCTCCCAGACGTCTTCTAGGGGTCTTCCACTATAAATAGAGCATGGTATCTTCATCAGGAAAGAGATTTAGCCACCACCAAGAATCCAACTTGTGCCCTAGAGTTCAAGAGAGGATTGTGCTACCTAGAGAGAGAGCCAACAGATGCTCTGAACTTAGAAGCCTGAAGAACGAGTCTTCATTGTCCAAAAGCCTTCCAGACATTCGAAGAAGGTATTCTTCATCAGAAAGGCATGGACTTGGTGCTACATCCTACAAGACTCTGTTATGAAGCATTCTACATCGGCCAGTTCTACATTGTAACATCGTCGGGCAAAGACGACTAAAACGGGCCGAACTTCTGAGATAGGAGAACTCTACACCTTGCTTGTTTATATTATTGTCTCTCCTATCCATGTTTTCATTCGCTATTGAACTGAACAACTGTGTGTGTGTTGGTGTGTAGTGTGTGCACGCATACACACTGGGTTGTCTCGTCCTTGGAAAACGAGGTGGGGGTTGTCTTGTCCCCGCAAACAACCATGTAGCAACCCGATATTTTAATAAATAAATAAATCAAAAAATTTAAAGAAAAGGAATTAATTAAAACCCATTAAACAAAATAAGTGATGGACTTTGTTAAATGGATCATATAAAAGTTATTGGGCCAAATAGGGATTTTTAAAGGTGGAATAAAAAGAAAATACCCAAATTCGTATCTTTATTATTCCTAAAATGAGAAGAGTTATTAAAACATTAAAATAGTTAATATGTGTTGGAATTGGACTCCTAACCTACCCGAATTGGCTAGGTATGAATTGCAACCCAACCTAACCCAAGTTGGAAAGCTTGGAAGGTTGATAGAAATAAGGAAACTCGTAATTTAAAAGGAATTTGAGTAGTAGTAAGAATTGGAAACAAAGGAAGCTTAAATACACCTCAACCTCTTCATGGTCGGCCCTAATGCGTTGCTGAGACTTACTGGACGTGGAGGAGAGGCCAAAGGAAGGGAGAATTCGTGGGAGAAGGCTTGCTCAAGATCTACCACTTGTTCTTCGAGTTCCAAGCCCTAAGAGACAAATCGACCCAAAGGTAGGCATTCTCACAAGCTAAACCTAATTAATTTCGTCTGTAGGATGTTCCAAACATCAGGAACAAAAACCCTCTGATTGCTCTAATTTTCATCGACCATATCTTTTGATCTTTATTTTTGAAGTTCTGCTATCATCTTGACCCCGAACCATCATATTTAATTTAGATCTCTATGTACTCTTGATCTCATGCCACAAAATTTTAACTGGACATAATGCTCGTTGTCAGGAATCATTTGCCCCCAAAATCCCTGATTTTCATTCAGTATACTACTCGAATTTATTCTTTTCCTTTCACTGTATATTGTTCTATGTTCTTCATGCATGAACTTGTTTAAAACCTGTCAAGATCATGATTATTTTCAAATTCCTATTTACTGTGTATACCTTCGCAAGCCTAGTTTCATTTAAATCTGGTTTCATGATTTTTCATCATTTGTACATCGGGATTTTTATTTTTGAACGACCCTGTATCAAAACATGGGAAGCCAGGACCGTAATCCAGGCAATCCTATTCTTGCTCGGGCTCAGGCGCAGGACCTGAGAATGCGACGGCCCGATAGGCCGCATTCTCAGGGGCTGATCATGACCAGAACCTTGTCGTTTTCTGAACGCGACGGGACCTGGCGTCGCGTTCTGGCCACCTGTCCTGACCGACCCGTCGCGACCCTTGAAAGACTCAGTCGCGTTCTAACTGTACCCTATCGCGATCCTTACACGGGTACGTCGCCTTTTGGACTTTTGCACCTAAACCCTAGATTTTTGGTGTTCTTGTCTTTCTACAGTGATTATACTTTCTGTAAACAGTCTTAAACGCAGTAAAGAAAGATGCTATAACATGAACATGTATGAACTAATTAAAAGACATACACATGATCTTTCATATCCATGATTCTCTTTATCACATGCACATACTTGTAACCATCCTTCATGGCTTGACTTGGCATGAAAATATCTCATAATATATCTGGTAATTTATTTCAATAATGCATTTAAATTGCCCTATTTTAAATGGACTTGTCTTCGTTTCTTGCTATGTTTTGGGAATACCATTACCAACGCTCCATTGTTCTAGAATTTCTCTGGAACGTCGAGCACTTGTTTCTATATACATTTCTCTTGACTTGGACAAACTCTCCGTCGGATATTCCTTCTGTCGGACTAGTGAATCCTTGTTCAAGGCCTTCGTAAGATTCCTCTATCCATGGATTCCCACATGGTCGACGAGCTGGTTGTACCCTCAATACCTATGATACCCTTTAGGGATCAGTAAGATCCAAACGGCTTTTAGAAGTTCTCTTACTACTTTGAATCACGCCAGACCTCTGAACCTGTGCATAACGTGGCCAGTGGAAGGTTAGTGAATTTCACCTGACTGTCAACACCAATTGCGCGTGTTGTGCAACTGTTACTATCGCCCGTTTAATAGACGTTTATGTGAAAAGACCTAGAGTTCTCATCTATACTCTACTCGCTCATACATTCACACTCTCTCTACTATCTCGTCTACTCATCTAGTACTCTCATCTATTTCTTGGTACTCTCTATTGGTCATTTGACTGATTGTTTAAAGAATAAACAATATAACCAATGCTTGGCAATATAAAGGGCCCGGTCTGGTCCTGGGAGGTGCGCCCAAAAGTGCTAGTGTCCGCGGGAGTTAATTGACCTGAGTGTTTGGCATTACACTCAAGTGCTATCTATCTCGACTATCTATATGACAATCAAAGTGCTATGCTATATACTCGACTCGTTGTGCTATTGTGAACTATATTGTGCTATTTGTGGTATGGTCACCCTGCTCTTTGTGCTATACTCGACGCTTGTGCTACGTGAACCATGCTATCGTGCTATCACTTGTTTGACAATACTTGACTCTCGCTCTCTATCATTAGTTACTCTACTCTTTAATACATTAATCATTTAAAGTATGCCTGATCATGAGATTTAAGTCCTACTGGGCGTTATCGCTCACCCTGCATTATTGTTGTGTGTTCTCAGGTGAGATCGAGGATGATACTTACACTCAAGAGGACGAGAATGACCAGGAGTGAAGTCAAGAGTACCCTGGCGTCTTAGTATTATGTTAGAGTCTTAGCTTAGTCTTTTACTTTTATTCAATGTAATTGGGCCCTATAGATCGGCTCTGATATTAGTGATTGTAATAGACATTTGAAGAATTATTAATGAGATGCTTTGCTTTAGTATGTATTCCTCGTCCAATGGTTTGATGTCTATTATACGCTCTGTACCCGTTTACTTACAACTGCCTCACGTTCTGATATTCCACGTCGGGGCGTGATAGTTTTATGGTATCAGAGCCTAGGTTGTTCTTAAGATAGGATGATCTTGGTTGACCAGCCTCGACTAGAGTCAGTTATCCTACCTATGTGAGATGGGGTTAGAACCATGGGTAACTAGTTAAAATAAACTCACACACGCACGAATTAAACTTCATATCAATGTCCTAATGATAAGTTATTTTTTTAGGAAACTTAAGAAACTAAGATGACTGCTGAACGTGGTCAAATGAGGGGCATGCAACAAAAGATTCAAGAACTCACTCGTGCGCTTCTGCAAGCTGCACAAGGTGGAGGAAATCGCGGCAGTGCAGGCGAGCTGCATCGTAACTTCAGGAGCTTGAACCCACCTAGGTTCAGTGGTTCCACGGATCCAGACGAAGCCGAGCACTAGCTTAAGGAGACGGAAAAGATTTTTCATGTAATGCAATGTGCAGCTGGGGACAAGCTGCTACTAGCTACCTTTCAACTTGAGAAGGACGCACGCTCTTGGTGGGAGTCCATGGAAGCGACCAGAGCTAATGGTCAATTTACTTGGGCCGAATTCAAGGAGGCATTCAACTCCAAATACTTCTCAGAACGTATACAAGAGAGGCAGGCTGCAGAGTTCACTGCTCTCAAACAGAGGACTCTCTCTGTAGCTGACTATGAAGCTCAATTCTCCAGACTGGCACGCTATGCCGAACACCTGGTGAACACTGAAAGGATGAAGGCTAAGCACTTCCTCAACGGCCTTAAGTCGCAATATAACTCTCAACTATCCCCTCTCGACATCCAAACTTATGTCGAGATGGTTAAGAAAGCCCAACTGCTAGAAGATGCTACGGACTTCACCAATCGTATTAAGGGGAAGCCCATGAAGAAGGAGTTGACACCCGGTCTGACTACTGCTAAGCCAAGTATTGGTAAGAAGCGTCCTTTCAGCATCACGGAAGGACCTAGTCCGGAGAAGAAGCCCAAGGTCTTCATTCCCAACACTCTAGCAAAAAGTAATTGCAAGCATTGTGACAAGCTAGGTCACACAGCTGATGAAAGCTGGAGGAAAGTCGGTGCATGTCTGCGCTGTGGAAGCCGCGAGTACAGTATCCTCGAGTGCCCGCTACTGAAGGAAAATGAGAGGCGCACTAATGTGCCTAAGAAACAGAGAAGACTGCGAGCCCTGCAAGATGAAGAACCTGCTGAGGAAGGTGGCGTGGTAGAAGGTACCCTACAAGTTTTCTCTCTATCAGCATTTGTTTTATTTGATACTAAAGCAACTCATTCATTCATATCTCAAAACTTTACTGATACTCTGAATGCTAAACCTATATCTATGGGGTGTGAATTCTCTGTCACCACACCACTGGGAGAGAAGAGAAATTGAACAAACACTTTCCATCTGCCAATGTAATGATCGGAGAACATAACCTAAAGACGACCTGGTGTGTATGCCCATGGAAGGCTATGATGTGATTTTGGGAGCCGACTGGTTGTCCACTTATGGGGCAAGTGTCGACTGTAAGAAAGGGAAAGTTACATTTAGTGAAATCCCTAAGTTGTCATTCACGGGGATTAGACATAAGAGACGGATGTCTCTAGTCTCTGCCATAAAGGCCCACAATATGATAAGGAAAGATTGCCTTGCTTTCCTTGCGGCCGTAATAATTGAAAATAAGGGTTCTAAGATAGAAGACATACACATAGTCCAGAACTACCCAGATGTGTTTCCCAAGATCTGCCAAGGATTCTCCCTGAACGTGATGTCAATTTTTCTATTCAGTTAATCCCGGGAGCTGCACCGGTGTCACGTTGGTCGTACCGGATGTCACCTGCTAAATTAAAGGAACTGAAGGCACAACTGATGGAGCTGTTAGAGAAGCGGTTCATCAGACCAAGTACTTCCCCATGGGGAGCACCTATGTTGTTCGTTAAAAAGAAAGATGGATCGATGAGGCTATGTATCGACTATCGACAACTCAATCAGCTAACCATCAAGAACAAGTACCCATTGCCCCGAGTCGATGAACTTTTTGACCAAATATCTGGAGCTCAATATTTCTCCAAGATTGACCTCCGATCTGGCTATCATCAAATGAGAATCAAGGACGATGACATTTTCAAAATGGCTTTCAGGAGCAGGTATGGACTCTATGAATTCATCATTATGCCTTTTGGTCTGTCCAATGCTCCTGCAACCTTTATTGAACTCTTGAACAGCATAAACCGACCATACCTTGACAAGTTCGTGGTCATCTTCATCAATGATATCATCATATATTCAAATACCAAAGAAGAACATGAAGAACATCTGAGGATAGCATTGCAAGTCTTGCGAGACAACAATTGTATGCAAAGCTGAGCAAGTACAAATTCTGGCTCGTAGAAGTATCCTTCTTGGCTATGTCATCTCCAAGGATGGCATCTCCGTCGATCCCTCCAAAGTCGAAGCAGTACTTAAATGGGAGAGACCAACTATTTTTACAGAAATCAAAAGCTTCTTAGGACTGGCTGGCTATAACAGGCGGTTCATAAGGGACTTCTCCAAGATCGTCGTTCCTCTCACTCGTCTTACACGGAAGGAGAATCCTTACTCTAAAGCGAAGAGTGTGAGAAGAGTATTCAACTCTAAAAGAATGTCTGAGCTCAGCACCTGATCTCGCTCTCCAATAGAGGGAGAAGGTTTTTCTATCTATACCGATGCCTCAGGAATTGGGCTAGGCTGTGTATTGATGTAGAAAGAGAAAGTCATCGCTTATTCTTCAAGACAACTGAAGATGCATGAAGTCAACTATCCTGTGCATGATCTGGAGTTGGTTGTCGTGGTCTTCTCCTTAAAAATCTGGAGACATTATTTGTATGGTGAGCATATCACAGTCTATTCAGACCATAAAATTCTGAAGTATTTATTCTCACATAAAGAACTTAACATGAGGCAGAGAAGATGGCTTGAATACTTAAAGGATTTCGACTTCAACATCCAGTACCATCCAGGCAAGGGGAATGTTGTGGCTGATGCTCTTAGTAGAAAGCCGATGGCATCTTTATCGAGTCTAGATTTTGGCGAGATGCAACTACTAGAGCAATTTGCAAGCTTCGACTTGAACATTGAACATAGGGATGATCGAGTCATGGTTGCCAATATCAAGATTCAATCTGACATGCTAGAAGAGATCAAAGCACAACAGGACAGCGATCCATTCTTGGTGCGTGTCAAGGAAACATTAGCTGAAAGGCCGGACTTTGCTATGACCGAGGATGGAAGGCTTGTATTCCAAGGAAAGATATGTGTCCCAGACAATGAAGAACTGAAGAGAAAGTTAATGGATGAAGCTCACCAGACGAAGTATACTATTCATCCGGGAGGTACCAATTGTATTAGGACATGAAAGAATGTTTTGGTGGCCGAACATGAAGAGAGAGGTAGCCGAGCATGCTGCTCATTGCCTTACTTTCCAATAGGTAAAGGCAGAACATAGACGCCCTGCTGGCGTGCTTAGACCATTAGATATTCGGAGTGGAAATGGGAAAATTTGGCATGGACTTCATCATGGGTTTACCCAAGACTCGTGGTGGGCTCGACGCCATATGGGTCATTGTTGACTGACTAACTAAATCCGCACACTTCCTACCTATTAAGAATAAGTGGTCTGTGGAGGTTTTAGCCACTCTTTATGTCAAAGAGAACGTGAGACTGCATGGAGTTCCATCATCCATTGTCTCGGATCGAGATCCGAGATTCACCTCTCATTTTTGGAAGGGACTGCAGACTGCACTTGGTACTAAGCTCAATTTTATTACCGCATTCCACCCACAAACTGATGGGCAAACTGAGAGAGCCAACCAGATTGTAGAATATATGTTAAGAGCTTGCACCATAGATTTCCAAGGCTATTGGAATGAGCACCTATCTTTGATCGAGTTCGCCTACAACAACAGTTATCAGGCAAGTATTAAAATGGCACCATTCGAAGCACTCTATTGTAGAAACTATGACTGCCTGTATACTGGAATGAACTTGGGGAACAACAATGGCTAGGCCGGATATGGTACAAAACACAACAGAGAATACAGGTGTTCGGATCGGCTCAAGATTGCTCAGTCCAGACAAAGAGCTATGCTGACAAGAGAAGGAGGATCTAGAATTTCAAGTAGGAGATCATGTGCTTTTAAATGTAGCCTACCCGTGGTATCCAAGATTTGGTGTAAAAGGAAAGCTCAGTCCTAGATTCATCGGTCCTTTTGAAGTGCTCGAAAGGGTTAGTGAGTTGCTTATCGGCTGGCATTGCCTCCGAACTTAGCATTCATACACATGTGTTCACGTCTCTATGCTCAGAAAAATATGTGTACAATCTGACTCACATCATTCGCCATGAGAAGTTGGTGCTGAACAAAGACATGACATATGAGGAGAAGTCAGTCAAGATACTAGAACGAAAGGTGCAACAACTCAGCCATCCCATTCATGTGGTTAAAGTTCTGTGGAATAACCGTTGTTAGAAGAAGCCACATAGGACCTGAAGGAATCATCAGGCAAATTACCCCGATCTTTTTGGTAAGACATTACCTCTGTGATGGTCATATGAATTTGGGGACCAAATTCTTTTAGAGGGGGAGAATGTAGCAACCTGATATTTAATAAATAAATAAATTTGAAATTTTAAAGAAAAAAGAATTAGTTAAAACCCATTAAACAAAAATAAGTGATGGGCTTTGTTAAATGGATCTTATAAAAGTTATTGGGCCAAAATAGGGATTTTTAAGGTGGAATAAAAGAAAATATCCTAAATTCGTATCTTTATTATTTCCTAAAATGAGAAGTTATCAAAACATAAAATAGTTAATATGGGTTGGAATTGGACTCCTAACCCTACCCAATTTAGCTAGGTACGAATTTGCAACCCAACCTAACCCAATTAGGAGTTGGAAAGTTTGGAAGGTTGATAGAAATAAAAAAAACTCGGAATTTAATAGGAATTTGAGTAGTAGTAGGAATTGGAAACAAAGGAAGCTTAAATACACCCCAACCTCTTCATGGCCGGCCCTAATGCGTTGCTGAGACATACTGGATGTGGAGGAGAGGCCAAAGGAAGGGAGAATTGGAAACAAGGAAGCTTAAATACACCCCAACCTCTTCATGGCCGCCCTAATGCGTTGCTGAGACATACTGGATGTGGAGGAGAGGCCAAAGGAAGGGAGAATTCGTTGGGAGAAGGCTTGCTCAAGATCTACCACTTGTTCTTCGAGTTCCAAGCCCTAGGAGACAAATCGACCCAAAGGTAGGCATTCTCAAAGCTAATAGCGTGTTTGGGAGCAACTTAAAAAAAAAAAACTATTTCTATCTAAAAATAACGATGTGATCGATTTTGATTTAATTTTAAAATTAAAAAAAAATAGTACTTAGTTTTTGGCGGAAGTATCAAATTTTAAAAATTATGTAAAATTGAGGGTGCACATGGGGGGCGGGTCCGGCGGGTGGGAGGGATGGGGGAGGAGGAGGGCCCGTAGGGGAGGCGGGAGGGCGGGGAGGGGGAGGAGGGAGGCGAGCGTAGGGGGGGTGGGCGAGGGGGCCGGCGGGGGGAGGAGGAGGCGCGCAGGGGGGGGGCGGTCCGGCGTGTGGGAGGGGGGATGGAGGAGAGGACCCCCGCAGGGGGGCGGGGAGGGGGAGGAGGGAGGCGAGCGCAGGGGGGGGTGGGGGAGGGGTCGCGGCGGGGGGGGGGGGAGGAGGAGGGCACGCAGGGGCGGCGGGTCTGTTGGGTGGGAGGGAGGGGGGAGGAGAAGAGGGCCTGCAGAAGTGGCGGGGAGGGCGCCGGTGGGGGGGGAGGGGAGGAGGGAGGCGAGCGCAGGGGGTGGGTCCGGCGGGTGGGAGGGAGGGGGAGGAGGAGGGCCCGCAGGGAGGGCGGAGGGCGGTGGGGGGCGGGGGGGGGGGGGGGGGGGGGGGGGGGGGGGGGGGGGGTAGGGGGGGGGGGGGGGGGTGGGAGGGAGGAGGAGGCGAGCGCAGGGGGTGGGGGGGAGCAGAGGAGGCGAGCGGGGGGGGTGGGTCCAGGGTGGAAGGGAGGGGAAGGAGGAGGGCCCGCAGGGGAGGCGGGAAGGGCGGCCGGGCGGAGGGGCGGGGAGGGGGAGGAGGGAGGCGAGCGTAGGGGGGTGGGGGGGAGGAGAGGGGGAGGGCGCCGGCGAGGGGGGGGGGGGGGGGGACAAGGAGGAGGCGTGGGGGGGTGGGGGAGGGGAGGCCGCCGCGCAGGGGGGGTGAGGCTGGGGCGGGGGGGTGTGGTTGGGGGCGGGAGAAGGGGGAGCCCCCCCGAGCCGCCGACGCAGGGGGGAGGGTGCAGCAGGGCGGCGGGGGTTCCGACGGGTGGGGGGTCGCCGGGGCAGGGGAGGGGGGGTTCTGAGAGAGAGACGTGTGTTTTTAAAATAAAAATAGGTTCGTACTTGTTTTTTTTTTTAGAGATTTACATAGGGTAAAAATTCTTCCCTAAAAAAAACTACTTACCAAACGTGTCTTTGTGTCTGTCCTCTCTCTTTTTTAAATTTAAAGAAAAAGGGGTAAAAAACTACAACCAAAAACCCTATAAACCTAATTAATTTCGTCTGTAGATGGTCCAAACATCAGGAAAAAAAGCCCTCTGATTGCTCTAATTTTCATCGACCATATCTTTTGATCTTTATTTTTGAAGTTCTGCTATCATCTTGACCCCGAACCATCATATTTAATTTAGATCTCCATGTACTCTTGATCTCATGCCACAAAATTTTAACTGGACATACTGCTCATTGTAAGGAATCATTTGCCCCCAAAATCCCAATTTTCATTCAGTATACTACTCGAATTAATTCTTTTCCTTTCACTGTATACGGCTCTGTTCTTCGTGCATGAACTTGTTTAAAACCTATCAAGATCATGATTATTTTCAAATCCTATTTACTGTGTATCTTCGCAAGCCTAGTTTCATTTAAATCTGGTTTCATGATTTTTCATCATCTGTACACCGAGATTTTATTTTTGAACGACCTTGTATCACAAACATGGAAGCCTGACCGCAATCCAAGGCAATCCTATTCCTGCACGGGCTCAGGCGCAGGACCTGAGAATGCGACCGCCGATAGACCACGTTCTCAGGGGCTGATCGCGACCAGAAACCCTGTCGTTCTGAATGCGACAGGACCTGGCGTCGCGTTCTGGCTAGCTTTCCTGACCGACCCGTCGCGACTCTTGAAAGACTCAGTCGCGTTCTGACTGTACCCTGTCGCGATCCTTATAGGGGTACGTCGCCTTCTGGACTTTTGCACCTAAACCCTAGATTTTTGGTGTTCTTGTCTTTCTACAGTGATTATACTTTCTGTAAACGTATTAAAAGCGTAAAGAAAGATGCTATAATATGAACATGTATGAACTAATTAAAAGACATACACATGATCTTTCATATCCATGATTCTCTTTATCATATGCACATACTTGTAACCATCCTTTATGGCTTGACTTGGCATGAAAATATCTCATAATATATCTGATAATTTATTTCAATAATGCATTTAAATTGCCCTATTTAAATGGACTTGTCTTCGTTCTTGCGATGTTTTGGGAAAACCGTTACCGATGCTCCACTGTTCTAGAATTCCTCTGGAACGTCGAGCACTTGTTTCTATATACACTCTCTCTTGACTTGGACAAACTCTCCGTCGGATATTCCTTCTATCCGACTAGTGAATCCTTGTCAAGGCCTCCGTAAGACTTCTATGTCTATGGATTCCCACATGGTCGACGTGCTGGTTGTACCCTCAATACCTATGATACCCTTTAGGGATCAGTAAGATCCAAACGGCTTTTAGAGTTCTCTCTTACCATGAATCACGCCAGACCTCTGAACTGTGCATAACGTGGCCAATGGAAGGTTAGTGAATTCCACCTGACTGCCAACACCAATTGCGCGTGTTGTGCAACTATTACTATCGCTTGTTTAATTGATGTTTATGTGAAAGACCTAGAGTCTCATCTATACTCTACTCGCTCATCTATTCACACTCTCTCTACTATCTCGTATATTCATCTAGCACCTCATCTATTGGCCCTTTTGGTACGGCGCAAGCTAACCTAAAGGGGGGGTGAATAGGTTTTCTAAAATCTGAAACAGAAACTTAAACACAGAAAAAAATCACTTGAAAGTTGGTTAGTTAGTATGATAAAGAGTAGCAGTGCGGAAGCAAGTAAACAATCACACAAATAACACAAGGGTTATCCTGGTTTTACCATTCCACATGAAAGTCCTACGTCCAGTCCCCAAGAAACCTCTTGGGATTTTAATAACCAAGGGTACAGTCTCCTTAAGGACAATACAACACCCAGCTCCCTAGCTGGTCTTCTTCTCTTTACCGGAAAAAGAAGGCAGCCCACTTCTCTTACAGGTCAAGAAGCCCAACCTCCTGGTACAAACCCCAGTGCGGTTCTTCTAGACACAAACTCCTAGCTAGGTTCTACACTGTATACAGTCCTACAGCTAGACAGAAGTCTTTCTTATAAAAAAAAAGAACAATGCCGAGAGTTGGAACAGATGAAAAAACCAACTAAATGAACTCTCAGCAAAAAGACTCTCACCAGATTACAAAGATGCCAACAGAGAGAGAGGAAGAGAGGAGAAGGAGCTGAATGCTGAGTGCTTCAGTTGCTTGAACACTTCTCTTGACTCGGGTCTCTCTCTTTTCCTTTTAGTGTAGTGGCGTTTAGGCTCTCTTCCCGGATGTACACTCCTTCAAAGATATTCAGGAAAGCTCTCTTCTTCTTCAGCCTTGCTTCATCTTTAATAAGAGAGGCTTTGAATAGATCCGTTGAAGATATCCGTTGGAACTCTTCTAGTCGTTGCTGATCTTTCTATTCTTTTCTTCTTCAAACTGTCAGCCACTTGGTGGTCTTAGAGGTCTGTAAACATAGAAGAAAGAGTTTAGATAAAAGAGTGTCTTTGTCAAAAAGGTTCTTACCTCTATGTTTCCTATTACCACCCAGAAGTATAAGTGACCACTTTTTGTTGGGCAGGAAAGAAGAGATCTAGAGAGATAAGCAAAAAGATCTCCTGTCAGAAATAGATTTGACTTTCATAGCGCCAAAATTTTAAAATATAAAGGAAATCGATGTTTAAGAAGAGCAAATCGTGTTTGCCTTATCAGAACATTTCAACGATCAAATCGTGTTTAACTTATCAAATCGAACAGTAACCAAATCGTTGTTGACCGATCGTTATAAGATATAAGGAAATCGTTATAAACAAATCGTTGTTGCTTTATCGAATCGTTACATTGACCAAGTCGCTATTGTGACTTATCGAATCGTTATGATGATCGAATCGTTGTGAGAGCGAATCCTTATGAGAGCGAATCCTTATAAGAGCGAATCGATGTGAGAGTGAATCCTTATGAGAGTGAATCGATGTGAGAGCGAATCCTTATGAGAGTGAATCCTTATGAGAGCGAATCATTATGAAAGTGCATCGATGTGAGAGCGAATCCTTATGAAAGTGAAGCGATGTGAGAGCGAATCTTTATGAGAGCGAATCCTTATGAGAGCGAATCGTTATGAAGCGAATCGATGTGAGAGCGAATTGATTTCACTTATCAAATCGATGTTTGAAGAAAATCGATGTTTCACTTACCAATCGATGTGAGAGGCAAATCCATGTTTTCAAGCAAATCGATGTAGCACTTTATGAACTGAAATCGATGTATATTGAATGGACATCGATTTAGCTTTTTAGTGCAAATCACACAACACTAATTCCATAGATTTATATTTTTAGGGAAAACATAATATTAAATATATTTAATATTATTTAATTAATCATAAGTTTTGTTATCACCTAAATACCATAAATTTATATTTATTAGGAAAACATGATATTAAATATTTTTAATAATATTTAATTAATCATAAATTTTGTTATCACCAAAATATAAGGGTAAAATATAGGAGTGGTTCAACATCATCTATTTCTTGGTACTCTCTATTGGCCATTTGACTGATTGTCTAAAGGATAAACAATATAACCAATGCCTGGCAATATAAAGGGCCATGTCTGGTTCTGGGAGGTGCGCCCAAAAGTGCTAGTGCCCGCGGGAGTTAATTGACAAGAGTGTTTGACATTACACACAAGTGCTATCTATCTCGACTATCTATATGACAATCAAAGTGCTATGCTATATACTCGACTCGTTGTGCTATCGTGAACTATATTGTGCTATTTGTGCTATGGTCATCCTGCTCTTTATGCTATACTCGACGGTTGTGCCACGTGAACCATGCTATCGTGCTATCACTTGTTTGACAATACTTGACTCTTGCTCTCTATCATTAGTTACTCTACTCTTTAATACATTAATCATTTAAAGCATGTCTGATCATGAGATTTAAGTCCTACTGGACGTTATCGCTCACCCTGCGTTATTGTTGTGTGTTCTCAGGTGAGACCGAGGATGATACTTACACTCAAGAAGACGGGAATGACCAAGAGTGAAGTGAAGAGTACCCTGGCATCTTAGTATTATGTTAGAGTCTTAGCTTAGTCTTTTACTTTATTCAATGTAATTGAGCTCTATAGATCGGCTCTGATATTAGTGATTGTAATAGACATTTGAAGAATTATTAATGAGATGCTTTTGTTTTAGTATGTATTCCTTGTCCAATGGTTTGATGTCTATTATACGCTCTGTACCCGTTTACTTGCAACTGCCTCACGTTCCAATATTCCGAGTCGGGACGTGACAGTTTTGTGGTATTAGAGCCTAGGTTGTTCTTAAGAATAGGATGATCTTGGTTGACCAGCCTCGACTAGAGTCAGTTATCCTACCTATGTGAGATGGGGTTAGAACCATGGGTAACTAGTTAAAAATAAACCCACACACGCACGAATTAAACTTCATATCAATGTCCTAATGATAAGTTATTTTTGTAGGAAACTTAAGAAACTAAGATGACTGCTGAACGTGCTCAAATGAGGGGCATGCAACAAAAGATCCAAGAACTCACCTGTGCGCTTCTGCAAGCTGCACAAGGTGGAGGAAATCGCGGCGGTGCAGGCGAGCTGCATCGTAACTTCAGAAGCTTGAACCCACCTAGGTTCAATGGTTCCACAGATCCAGACGAAGCCGAGCACTGGCTTAAGGAGACGGAAAGGATTTTCTGTGTAATGTAATGTGCAGCTGGGGACAAGCTGCTACTAGCTACCTTTCAACTTGAGAAGGACGCCCGCTCTTGGTGGGAGTCTGTGGAAGCGACCAGAGCTAATGGTCAATTTACTTGGGCTGAATTCAAGGAGGCATTCAACTCCAAATACTTCTCAGAACGTGTACAAGAGAGGAAGGATGCAGAGTTCGCTGCTCTCAAACAGAGGAGTCTCTCTGTAACTAACTATGAAGCTCAATTCTCCAGACTGGCACGCTATGCCGAACACCTGGTGAACACTGAAAGGATGAAGGCTAAGCGCTTCCTCAACGGCCTTAAGCCGCAATATATCACTCAACTAGCCCCTCTCGACATCCAAACTTATGTCGAGATGGTTAAGAAAGCCCAACTACTAGAAGATGCTACGGACTTCACCGATCGTATTAAGGGGAAGTTCATGAAGAAGAGTTGACACCCGGTCTGACTACTGCTAAGCCAAGTATTGGCAAGAAGCGTCCTTTCTGCATCACGAAAGGACCTAGTTAGGAGAAGAAGCCCAAGATCTTCGTTCCCAACACTCCAGCGAAAAGTAATTGCAAGCACTGTGACAAGCCAGGTCACACAACTGATGAATGTTGGAGGAAAGTCGGTGCATGTCTGCGCTGTGGAAGCCACGAGCATCGTATCCCCGAGTGCCCGCTACTGAAGGAAAATGAGAGGCGCACTAATGTGCCTAAGAAACAGGGAAGACTGCAAGCCTGCAAGATAAAGAACCCGCTGAGGAAGGTGGCGTGGTAGAAGGTACCCTACAAGTTTTCTCTCTGTCAGCATTTGTTTTATTTGATACTAAAGCAACTCATTCATTCATATCTCAAAACTTTGCTGATACTCTGAATGCTAAACCTATATCTATGGGGTGTGAATTCTCTGTCACCACACCACTGGGAGAGAAAGAGAAATTGAACAAATGCTTTCCATCTGCCGATGTAATGATCGGAGAACATAACCTAAAAGTCGACTTGTGTGTATGCCCATGGAAGGCTATAATGTGATTTTGGGAGCTGACTGATTGTCCACTTATGGGAAAGTGTCGACTGTAAGAAAGGAAAAGTTACATTTAGTGAAATCCCTAAGTTATCATTCACGGGAATTAGACATAAGAGACGGATGTCTCTAGTCTCTGCCATAAAGGCCCACAATATGATAAGAAAATGTTGTCTTGCTTTCCTTGCGACCGTAATAATTGAAAAGAATGGTTCTAAGGTAGAAGACATACACATGTCTAGGACTACCCCAGATGGTGGTTCCCGAAGATCGCCAGGATTCCCTTGAACGTAATTCAATTTTGCTATTGAGTTATCCCGAAAGCTGCACGGTGTCGCGTCAGCCGTACCGGATGTCACCTACTGAATTAAAGGAATGAAGGCACAAACTCATGGAGCTGTTAGAGAAGCGGTTCATCAGACCAAGTACTTATCCTAGGAAGAACCTGTGCTGTTTCGTTAAAAAGAAAGATGGATCGATGAGGCGATGTATCGACTATCGACAACTCATCAGCTAACCATCAAGAACAAGTACCCATTGCCCGAGTCGATGAACTTTTTGACCAAATATCTGGAGCTCAATATTTCTCCAAGATGACCCTGATCTGGCTATCATCAAATGAGATCAAGGACGATGACATTTTCAAAACGGCTTTCAGGAGCAGGTATGGACACTATGAATTCATCGTTATGCCTTTGGTCTGACCAATGCTTCTGCAGCCTTTATGCAACTTATGAACAGCATATACCGACCATACCTTGACAAGTTCATGGTCGTCTTCATCGATGATATCCTCATATATTCACAGACCAAAAGAAGAACATGAAGAAATTGAGGATAGCACTGCAAGTCTTGCGAGACAACAAATTGTATGCAAAGCTGAGAAAGTGTGAATCTGGCTCGAAGAAGTATTCTTCTTGGGCCATGTCATCTCCAGGACGGCATCTCGTCGATCCCTCCAAGTCGAAGCTAGTAGTATTAAATGGGAGAGACCAATAATGTCATAGAAATCAGAAGCTTCTTAGGATGGCTGGCTATTACAGGCGGTTCATAAAAGACTTCTCCAAGATTGTCGTTCCTCTCACTCGTCTTACACGGAAGGAGAATCCTTACTCTTGGAGTGAAGAGTGTGAGAAGAGTTTTCAACTTTAAAAGAATGTCTGACCTCAGCACCTGTTCTCGCTCTTCCAATAGAGGGAGAAGGTTTTCTGTCTATTACCGATGCCTCAGGAATTGGCTAGGCTGTGTATTGATGCAGAAGGAGAAAGTCATCGCATATTCTTCAAGACAACTGAAGATGCATGAAGTCAACAATCCTGTGCATGATCTAGAGTTGGCTGTCGTGATCTTCGCTTAAAAATCTGGAGACATTATTTGTATGGTGGGCAATTACAGTCTATTCAGACCATAAAAGTCGAAGTATTTATTTTCACAGAAAGAACTTAACATGAGGCAGAGAAGATGGCTTGAATACTTAAAGAATTTTGACTTCAACATCCAGTACCATCCAGGCAAGGGGAATGTTGTGGCTGATGCTCTTAGTAGAAAGCCAATGGCATCTTTATCGAGTCTAGTTCTTGGAGATATGCAACTACTAGAGCAATTCGTAAGCTTAGACTTAAACATTGAACATAGGGATGATCGAGTCTTGGTTGCCAATATCAAGATTCAATCTGACATGCGGAAGAGATCAAAGCACAACAGGGCAGCGATCCATTCTTGGTGCGTGTCAAGGAAACATTAGCTGAAAGGCCGGACTTTGCTATGACCAAGGATGGAAGGCTTGTATTTCAAGGAAGGACATGTGTCCAGACAATGAAGAACTGAAGAGAAAGTTATGGATGAAGCTCACCAGATGAAGTATAATATTCATCCGGGAGGTACCAAAATGTATCAGGACATGAAAAGAACATTTTGGTGGCGAACATGAAGAGAGAGGTAGCCGAGCATGCTGCTCATTGCCTTAATTGCAAACAGGTAAAGGTAGAAATAGACGCCTGCTGGCATGCTTAGACCATTAGATATTCCAGGTGAAAATGGGAAAATATTGGCATGGACTTCAACATGGGTTTACCCAGACTCGTGGTGGGCTCGATGCCATATGGGTCATTATCGACGACCGACTAACCAAATTCGCACACTTCCTACCTATTAAGAGTAAGTGGTCTGTGGAGGTTTTAGCCGCTCTATATGTCAAAGAGATCGTGAGACTACATGGAGTTCATCATCCATTGTCTCGGATCGAGATCCAGGATTCACCTCTCATTTCTGAAGGGACTACATACTACACTTGGTACTAAGCTCAATTTTAGTACCGCATTCCACCCACAGACTGATAGCAAACTGAAAGAACCAACCAGATTGTAGAAGATATGTTAACAGCTTACACCATAGATTTCCAAGGTACTGGAATGAGCACATATCTTGACCGAGTTCGCCTGCAACAACAGTTATCAGGCGAGTATTTAAATGGCACCATTCGAAGCACTCTATGGTAGAAACTGTAGATCGCATGCATGCTGGAATGAAGTTGGGGAATAGCAATGGCTAGGCCCGGACATGGTACAAAACACAATAGGGATATACAAGAGATTCGAGATCGGCTCAATATTGCTCAATCCAGACAAAAGGGCTATGCTGACAAGAAAAGGAGAGATCTAGAATTTCAAGTAGGAGAGCAATACTTTTAAAGGTATCTCCTACCCGTGGTATCCAAAGATTTGGTTGTAAAAGGAAAGCTTAGTTCTAGATTTATCGGTCCTTTTGAAGTGCTCGAAAGGGTTGGTGAGGTTGCTTATCGGCTGGCATTGCATCCGAACTTAGCATTCGTACACAATGTGTTCCACGTCTCTATACTTAGAAAATATGTGTACGATCCGACTCACATCATTCGCCTTGAGAAGTTGGTGCTGAACAAAGATATGACATATGAGGAGAGCCAGTCAAGATACTAGAACGAAAGGTGCAACAACTCAGGAACCGTCCCATTCATGTGGTTAAAGTTCTGTGGAATAACCGTGGAGTAGAAGAGCCACATGGGAACCTGAAGGAATCATCAGGCGAAATTACCCCGATCTTTTCGGTAAGACATTACTCTGTGTGATGGTCATATGAATTTGGGGACCAAAATCTTTTAGAGGGGGAGGATGTAGCAACCCGATATTTTAATAAATAAATAAATCGAAAAATTTAAAGAAAAAGGAATTAATTAAAACTCATTAAACAAAAGAAGTGATGGGCTTTGTTAAATGGATCCTATAAAAGTTATTGGGCCAAAATATGGATTTTTAAAGGTGGAATAATAAAAGAAAAACCCTAAATTCGTATCTTTATTATTTCCTAAAATAGAAGAGTTATTAAAACATTAAAAGTTATATGGGTTAGAATGGACTTCTAACTCTACCCAAATTGGCTAGGTACGAATTTGCAACCCAACCTAACCAATTAGGAGTTGGAAAGCTTAGAAGGTTGATAGAAATAAGGAAACTCAGAATTTAATAGGAATTTGAGTAGTAGTAAGAATTGGAAACAAAGGAAGCTAAAATATACCCCAACCTCTTTATGGCCAGCCCTAATACATTGCTGAGACTACTGGACGTGGAGAGAGGCAAAGGAGGGGAGAACTCATGGGGAGAGAAACTTGCTCAAGATCACCACTTGTTCTTCGAGTTCCAAGCCCTAGGAGAAAAATCGACCCAAAGGTAGGCACTCCACATGCTAAACCTAATTAATTTCATCTGTAGGATTTCCAAACATCAGGATAAAAACTGTAATAATCGGTACGTTCGGATCGAGGTTACCGAGTTTGGAGGCCAGTGTGTGGTCATTGTTAGACCATGGAGGTCTAAGAGTGTTTTTATAGATTTTTGGTCAGATGGTAGGCAAGTGGGCTTGCATACCAGCTCGTTTCGGGCTCTGTCGGGCTCTTGAGATCGCGTCGCATACAGACGAGTGATTCTCATGGGGTTATCGCGTCCGGTTTCCTCGACGTGATTAAGATATTAATTGCGGTCGCTATCTGGGACCCGAATTTGAACCGCCTTACGTGGCCGTCGCTGCATGCGCGCCGCGTGGTGCATGCAGGACGTTGGGGGTTTAATTGCGTCGGCAACCGTCTGACGCGTTTATTAACGCGTCGGGTATGTGCGACGCGATTTGGTTATGTGCGTTTAGTGTATCTTCCCCTGGCCGAAACAGTGCAATCGTACTGCTCAGCTGGGGAAGATGCTGTTGCGGCTATGAAGAGAAGTGGGGGAGATTTGGTGCAATTAGAGGCCGTTCGGCGTAATTCCAGCGTGAGGGCGGGCGTCGGAGCGCGAGGAATCAGTTGGTAGCGTCGGAAGTGTGCTTTCTTCATTGGTAGGGTAACTCTACATGGTTCTACCCTGTTTGCATCTTGAATGTTGGTGTGGTGCGGATGGGGGTTCTATTTGTGGGAATTGCATGGGCATGGTAGTGAGCATGTGTAGGAACTCGTCTGCATGTTTATTTTCAGCATTACATGACTGTGGGAGGTGTTTGGTATGATTCCGAATGGGTTTGTGAGGTGTATTTTTTAGCTATGAAAGGCGTCTGTATAGTGGACGTGTTCTGTGAACGCGTCGCTTACACCCGACGTGATTTAGAGTTGAATAGCGTCCTTTATATCCAACGCATTTCAATGTAATGGCGGCGTCTGTTCTGGACGCGATTAGAAAGTGGCCACTGAGCTCTGGTGAGTTGTGGCTAGTTTGTCCGGTTGTGTCCCACAATGCTGGGGCTGTGTTACCAAGGCAATGTAGAGACTATATGGGTTGTGGGACCCACATGTGATTAATATCGAGGTATTTTGCGTGGGTTTGTGTGCATAGCAAGTTGGGTGTTACGCCTTCCGTAGTTACCTCTCCAGTCGGTTACCCTAGCACCGGGTGCTTAGGGCTTGTCCGGTATGGGAGTACCGTCGAGGTTTGTGTTGTCTTCCTGGACACCCTCACTCCTATGTTTGAGTAGTACGTCCGGATGAGGGAAAGACGACAGGGGACAACGGCTCGTGTTATGGGTGTGCGGCCGTTTGTAGCATGCTCTTGGTTGAGGGATGGACACCGGTTAGATGTACTGGTCCTCAGCTAGTCCTGCTCCAGTGCCTCACTTTAGGGTTTCGGCCATAGCCCTAAAGGTGTTAGGCTGGTCCTGCAGCTGTGTAGCTTGCAGGTGTGGTGTGGTTTGTCTCCACGGTCCTTGTCTAGTTGAGGTGGTGGGCGGCAGCTAGACCTTTCATCCGTGGCTGGAGACTGAGAGGTGTACTTGTGTGTTTGTCCGAGTCTGTGGCTGGTGTCATGAACCAGTGCTCGTGACTCATGTTCGGCGTACCTTTCTTTAGCTGTACACTCGACGTGTGTTGCCGTTATTTATTGTAACTGTAGTATCATGCTTAGGTGTTACATGATTACAGCTTAATATTAATTGTGTTTTCTCGGCTTGGGGGAGTTACCCTACTGAGCCAATGAATTGTGAGGCTTACCACTTTTCCTTCCAGGTGAGGGAGAGTAGGAGGCTTTACATCCCTCCAGTAGTTCGGACCACCCTCATAGCGGAGTCAGGCCGTCACCACCGCAGAGTAAAGTTCATACTTGTGCAGCCTTGGGGGTTGTCCCGGGCTGTGTTTATGTTTATGTTGATTATGTAAGGAACCTGGGTATGCACTTTTCTTATGGACATGTATGAGCAATATATGTGCTTAATGTGGTTCTTTGTATTTCACGGACAATGTGTTTGATATCCCTTGCGAGGCTTCGGCCCGATCGGGGGAGACGGAGTCGTGTCAAGCCGTTATAGTGTAAGGGTTTGAACGCGTGTCCGTTATAGTTGGTATCAGAGCAGGTCCGTGTAAATATGTAAGAACGGGAAGAGTACATAATTTACATATCATGGTCCTATGCTGGTAGTTGGTCTTGTTTTTGTAAAATAACTTGATGTTTTGTGGGGATGGAATGTGTATGTGCACGCTTATAATGGCTGATAGGCGAGATTAGGGGAGGAGGAGGGGTGATGACCCTGAGGAGTCTACTCACCCAATGATAGAGATAATATGGGAAGTCTCACGCATATCCGGACAAAGGTTAGATAGCAACTACCAGGGCAATCTTCCGAGGGTAGCACCACCGGTGACGGAGGAGATAAGTCGTGGCACCATTAGTTCCACCTTAGAGTAGAGGCACCCCTGCAGCACGTTACCTCCAGTGGTACGGTGAGGCCAGCAAGTTTGAGGAGTACACAATGATGGTGGAGAGGTTCTTGCGTTTGCAACCACCAACTATTGGGAGGCCCAAATCCGGATACAGTTGCGATTGGATCCATGAGATTGAAAGGGTATTTGCACAATGGATGTCCCTGTAGACGCGAGATTTGGCCATTTCCCGCAAGGCTATTTGGCCCATTAAGCTTCGTTTGACCGTTTGTTGACCGCCTCGGATTCCATGTAGACGGCATCATCGACCGCCGCCTACTACTGATTGACGGCATTCCCCATGGACGCCGACCCATATTGGCGTCCACCTCGATGGACGTCTGCATGCGGTTGGCGGCCTGATCCCTGGACGTCTACCGCGTTTACCGGGTCTGCCCAACTAACCCGAGAATTCCAGCCCACTTGCGCCCTTGTCTCGCCCATGCAACGCATGGGGCCGTTCCCAACGGGTATATGGGCCACCTTGGCAGTCCCTTGACCCAGTAAAAATCCCATTTGGCCTCTCCCTATTGGTTGGAGCTTAAACACATGGAGTGCCACATGTGCAAGTGTGTTTCTTCACACTTGAGCATCCAATGCTCTCAACCCCCGAGCTCACTGTCTATATAACTCCCCCTTGGCCCTCTGAACAAGGGGGGGAGAGGCTGGACGCCCAAGCTTTGTTGCCTTGAGAGAGGAGAGAAAAAGTCACCTAAGCTTCTATTCTCATTCCCTCTCATTCTCCCAACTCTATGAGCGACCAGAGGGCTTCATCAGGAGCTGGAGGAGCCCACTAAGGAGCCGAGCAAGCTGCAAAAAAACGAGGATCATCTCCCTCCTCTCTTCCTCTTCTTCTACTATCTCTCTCAATCTTGCATGTCACACACACACACACACATACCTAAGCACGTAGGGCACCTTCCTACACACCTAAAAAGGGGTTTCCCAACCAAAAACGGAGGGAAGAAGGGTGGTCATAGCACTTGGCCACCCCTCTTCTCAAGTCCGCAACGGTACGGGACTTCCTTTTGGGCCATTCTCTTCTGTTTTGGACGTTCACTGCACTTCTTTAGTCTAATAGAGTCTTTCTTTGTGGCAGGAACATATCAAACGAGACCGCGGAGCTCTCTTCCTTTGGCCGGCGAAGGAGAAGAAGTTGGAGTCCAACGATCACCCGCTACGTGAGGCTACTGCACCGACGTGATCACAACACCTCCTTGGGCACAGGTAAGGCCCTGGCGATCACAACATCTCCCTTCCATTCGTGGTTTCTTCTTCTTTCCCTTGGTCAACCTGGTCAAAAGGAAGGTCAACGAAGTCAACCAGTGCCCTTCATCGCCAACGAGGGAGCACGACGTCCGCAAATCGCCAACGCGTCCAGAGGATCCATCGGCATCCGGGGTGCGCGGCAAACGGATCGTCCACAGCTCTTTTCTGGCGATCACGGTGGGACAACAGTGCTGCTGCGGTCTGAGTGCATCCAGGTAGACGGCAATCGATCTTGCCGCCTACCAGGTAAACGTCCAGTCTTCCTGCCGTTGAATACTTCTTAGCGTCCATATAGGGTGTCGTTTACTATCTGTTAGCGTCAGTCGATCTTGCCGTTTACTGATTTCTGATAAACTTGGCGTCAACTGTGTGACGTTGAGTTTCACAGAAACCTGTTTTTCTCTGTTTTTTGTTTGTTTTGCCTTTTTTTATTTTTGTTTGCTTACTGTTATCACTAACAGTCCTCAGTCTCCAGGGGGGTCTTCTTCTCCTCTTTCTAGCCTCCCCTCACATTTCTAGGATCACCCTTCTTCGGTTTACAACCTTTTACTCGGGGATTCCCGCTCGGGTAAATCGGGTTGGCTCCGAAGAAAACTCTATAAGTCCCTAAATTCCGTGGATTCCCTCACGGTACGGGGCAGGAGGACCTTTACCCACCTTGTCTAGTCACCTACTTACCGGATTCGAGTGAGCTTTGAGAGAACGGTCTACCAATCAACTTAACTCAACACACAACTTTGGTAATTTTTAAAATTTTGGGGACGTTGATTGCTAACATTGTTTGGTAGAAACCCACATTTCTGTCTAAACAGTAAAGTTAATCAACTTTAACCACTCTAAAATCCATAGGTTGTGTGCTAATGGACACTTGGTTGGATCCTATGACATGGCTAACAAACCGGCTTTTGAATATGATGATAATATCAATGAAATGGTCGGTATGATTAATACCAATGTCCAGCCTGAGGAGTCAGTCCAATCATCCTCTCAGGCTGATAATGAAGAAGTGAGTCTAAGGGTCAATCCCACTCATGATCAAGACAGTCAGGAAGACCCCGAGTTTGCTAGACTCATGTCCCGGTACTCGCCCGACGATATCATTTCTATGCTTTCAAAGCATACTGTCCGGGCAGCTACCTCCCCTTCCACACCATCTTTATCCCCATTCAATGCCTCCACATCTAGACCCACTCCTAAACCAGTCACCCCATCCCGAGTTCCTGTCTCCGCCTTCATTCCTCCTGTCACTCCCGCTCCTTTGCATACTCCAATTCCCACTCCTCCTTCCGCCTATTCGCCACCTACCCAAATCGCACCCCTCATTCAATCTAAATCTGTTCCCCTTTCGGAGGTTGAAGGTCTCGTTAGGAAGCTTGTAGCGGATTCCTTATCCCATTCTAAACCTCATTCGCTATTAAACTACTGCAAGCTCCCCAACGCTTACTTCCCCCCGACTTCAAGGCCCCAAATACCGCAAGTATGATGGGACCTCCGACCCCCAATTTCATCTCGCCGGCTTCACCATGGATTCCCATCGGTGGTTATATGATCGGGTCCTCTTAGTTCACCTTTTCCAACAATCATTGGAAGGGGAAGCTTTGAGGTGGTTTACCTCTCTACCCGCATCTGACCTTGTTAACTTTGACATAGTCTCCGAGCGATTCATCTCGCACTTTTCATACATGGCCACTCAAGTCCCCACACTTTCCGACTTGATGGCAGAAAAGATGAAGTCGAACGAAGACTTTGTAACCTACGCCAACCGATGGAGGTCCATGGCCTCAAGAGCGACATTCCTATCCCGGAGTCTCAAGCCATAACCCTCTTGGTTACTAACACTACTCCTGTGCTCCGCTCGTCTTAATGCTAAGTGAGTTCCACTCCTTCTCACATCTCTACAACAGAGCCAGGGTAGTTGAAAATCAAATCAAAGACTCCTCTCTCCCCCACTTCTTTGAGGGAAAGCCGAAAGCTCGCAAGACTCCCGCGGCACCTACCACCGAAGGGGTGACCGTCAATGAGTCTGTAAATGCTTGCAGCCAGCCTTTGAGGCCTCCCAACAAATCCTCTATCCCTCCGTCCAACCCTCCCTCCAATCCTCACCAATTCCGTCACATCCTTCCAAGCCGTACTCTGCTGTTCCTCCCCCTTCTTCCGGCTACACCCGACCTGGCCCCAAAAGGTCGCACTACCCTCCCCTCCCAGAGACTCTTGAGGACGTGTTCTTCGCCCTCATGTCATGTGATGCCATCCAACTCCCCCCACAAAGGGAGAATAACAACCCGAGGATTGACACCTCCAAATATTGTCCGTACCATAGAGCCCATGGTCATTTCATCACCAATTGCTTTACCTTCCGTGACTGGGTCTATGATATGAATGACCAGGGTAGAATTAATTGGGAGGATGTCAAGGTGGCCATAGCCAAGTCTAGGTACACCAAAAAGGACCTCGGCATCTTTAGCAACCCTCTCCCCAATCACCAAAATAGCAACCCTCCTCCTCAAAATCCCAGGAAAATGTCCACACCATGACTTGTTCGGAACCCGGGTCGTGAGGAGAGAACAACAATGGGGGGTAGAGGGATTTGATGAGTGGTATCCATGTCCCACTGTAGAGTCCCAGGAACCTCCCACCTCGGTAGATGCCATCCTTGAGGAAAAACCTTTAGTGCTTATCCGACCTCCTCAGGACACCTACCCCACTGTCCTCACCCCCTCTGCCTCCGAGTCATCTACTAGACCCCTCCAGCTTATCCGCCCTCAGTCTCAGGAGGCCGTCCACGTCACACTCCGGAACCGCATCGTTCCTCCACCTCCGCGGCCTTCCCAGGATGAGGAGGATAATGTTCCTCCGCCCCCGGCTGGCACCGAATATGATATTCTCCAACATCTTGATAAGACGCCCGCGAGGGTGTCTATCTTAGAGTTGATTCGGAGGTCGCCGTCGCATCAATCCACTCTCCTCCAATTCCTCCAGAAAATCATGGTTAATGATGACCTCCCTCCTAGCGGGGTCACCGGCGCCATTCTCTCCCTCACCCAAGGTCCCTCAATCTCTTTTTCGGACAAGGATCTCGCCACCCCCGAGTGTCGTTCTCTCCCTCTTTGTCTCACCATCAACCTCAATGGGGTTTCGGTGGACTCTACTCTTATCGACACCGGGGCCTCTATCAATGTCTGTCCGATGAAGACCCTTAAGCAATTGGGTTTAGGGGAAGAAAATCTGGAGAAGAGTTGCTCTACCATTGCCGCCTACGACAACTCCAAAAGGGTTGCCAAAGGCAAAATTGCTCTTAAGCTGGAAGTCGGACCCGTCACCATGTCCACTGACTTTCTAGTTCTAGATGTCGATCCGGCTTACAAAGCCATCCTCGGTCGTCCCTGGCTAGAACAGACTCTAGGAGTCCCTTCCACCGCCCATCAATGTTTCAAATTCCGTATAATGGGCGGATTATCAAGATCAAGAGCATTCCCACTCTGGAGACTCTTAATGCTATCACTTCAGAGCAGATGCCACACCTTTTCGTTCCGGATAAGGGGAAGAAGCCGGTCATGTCTCTCTTTGACTTCCCCACACCCTCTGAGCTTAGCCAACCTCCCAAGCCCACCATAGAACCTCGTGTCCCATGTCTCCGGGAAAAGGTTGGGAAGTGATGGCAAACATGGCTATGTTCATGGCCGCGGGTTGGGTACGGATGAAAAAGGGCAGACCCAGAGTGTCCAGGCAATCAGGAGGATGTTACCTAAGGCCGGTCTAGGTTTTCACCCAGACCCGGTCCATCCCGACCCGTTCATACCATATCAACCCCTTACCTGGACTTTAAGGGAGCATTTCGTTCAGGGGCCGACCCAGATGGGGACTAGGGAGCCCGTAATTGAAGAAATTCCTTGCTCTGAGAGTGAGGATGAAGAGGAAGAGGACGCCCAAATAAAAGAGATTTCTGACGATTTTGGCCTCCTCTCCCTCTTTGGCTCTGATCTCCTCTCCCCCATCTTCTCCTCCACCATCTTCATCTCCTTCTCCTTCTAATCTTCCATCCGCATCTACTCCACTCCTATCACCATCTCATCTCTCACCCATCCAGTCGAGGCCATCCTGAGTCAGCAACTCATGGTTTTGGGCCTTGATTCCCAAAAAAAAACGCCAATTATCAAAGTTGGAAATGCGAGATCTCCATTGAGCACCCTTCCTCTCTGGAATCTCTTCCGCTCGGCCAAGGGCCGACGCTCTCCCCATTAGATTTCCCCCCCTCTGGGACCTCTTCCCATGTACATAGTTGTCCTGTACATAGCAGTCTAGATCCTAGCTTAGATTTAGATCTAGAGTCAGGTTTAGGGTCCAGTCTAGAGTCAGGATTAGGAGAGTCTGGTCCCTCTCAACCATGCATTCGTAAAGAGAAGGGTAGGCAAGTTCCTGCCCGATATGTCATGGCCTTGGCCGAGAGGTGTGCCAAATTGAGTCAAGTCCCGGAATTTCTCGAGGAGCCTGCCCTCGTGGAGGCAGACTTTGAAGAAGGTGATTCTGTAGATGACGGTCTAGGGGTCTATCTGCTAGATTTTAGTGAGAAAGATGGGTTAGGAGAATCTGGGTCAGAAGAAGAAGAAGACCCAGTGAGCTCCTATGTGGATGGCACAAAAAGGTTCGACGAGCCCACCACGGCTGCAGATGAACCTACTAAAGAAGTCAATCTTGGCACCAAGGAATCCCCGAAGACAGTGTTAATCAGTGCCAACTTGAGTGAAGAAGAAGAGCATGCGTTGGTAGCTATCCTTAAAGAATTCTCCGACGGTTTTGCTTGGTCCTACGAGGACATGCCGGGACTCGACACCTCTTTGGTCGAACACCGGTTAGTCCTAAAAGCCGATGCAACCGCCGTCAAACAAAAGCTAAGGAGGCTACATCCCAAGCTAGCACTCAAGATCAAAGAGGAGATTGACAAATTGCATAAAGCCAAATTCATCAGGGTTGTGCTATATCCACATTGGGTAGCTAATATCGTCCCCGTAATGAAGAAGGACGGTAAGGTTAGGATCTGCATAGATTTCCGAGACCTTAATCGTGCTTGCCCAAAGGACGATTTCCCTCTCCCACACATAGATGTCCTAGTGGACAACACTGCCGGGTTTGAAATGTTATCTTTCATGGATGGTTTCTCGGGGTACAACCAGATCCGTCTGGCGGAGGAAGACCAGGAGAAAACTTCTTTCACAACACCCTGGGGGACTTACTGTTACGTCGTCATGCCCTTCGGATTGAAGAACGCAGGAGCAACGTATCAAAGGGCGATGATGGCAATTTTTCATGACATGATGCATGTGCACATGGAAGTCTATGTGGACGATGTCTTGGTAAAATCAAAGACTCGACATGGCCATGCTGAAGTCCTCCGGGCGGTTCTCCAAGGTCTAGAGAGCATAAGCTTAAAATGAACCCCAAGAAGTGTGTCTTTGGAGTCTCTTCGGGGAAATTGCTTGGGTTCATAGTTAGCAAAAGGGGGATTGAGATTGATCCCAACAAGGCCAAAGCAATAATCGAAATGCCTCCTCCTAAGAATATCAGAGAAGTTAGAGGGCTGATTGGCAGACTTCAATTCATTAGGAGATTCATTTCCCAGCATTCAATCCGTTGTAAGCCCTTCTACGAGATGCTAAAAGGAGAGGCAAAATTTGATTGGAACGATAAGTGTCAAAAGGCCTTTGATGAGTTGAAGAGTTACCTATTCAATCCCCCTGTTCTCGCTCCTCCGGTCCCGGGTCGGCCTTTATTGCTCTATGTATCAACTACTGAAGATTCAACTGGAGCAGTTTTGGCCCAATATGACGACGAGAAGAAGGAGAGAGCGGTGTACTATTTATCCAAGTTGTTCAATGAGGCTGAAAAGAAGTACACCGCTATGGAAAGAACATGCGCGGCCGTCGTCTGGGTCGCCCAAAAGTTAAAGCATTATTTCTTGGCTCATGAAGTGAAACTTTTGGCGCGTATGGACCCTATTCGGTTCTTGCTTGAGAAGCCGTCCTGACTGAGCGGTTGATGAGGTGGCAAAGTTTTCTCAATCAATTTGACATCACCTACGTCAATCAAAAGTCGATCAAGGGGCATGCCATAGCTGAGCACCTAGCCCATCACCCCTTACCTTCGTATTCTCCAGTCGACGAAAGCTTTCCCGATGAAGAGTTAGGAGCCATCATCGATGGTGAGCCTTCATGGGTGCTTTACTTCGACGGGGCTCTCAATTCTAAAGGGTGTGGGATAGGGGCAGTCCTCCTCTCTCCGGAAGGGGTAGTCATTCCGCATGCCTACCAATTAGCCTTCCGGGCCACGAACAATGTGGCCGAGTATGAGGCTCTCTTAGTTGGATTGAAGATGGCATTGTTGCTCGGAGTCAAGGAATTAAGGATTATTGGAGATTCGCAGTTGATACTCCGGCAATCTCTCAGCAAGTACCAAACCCGGGACCCCAAGTTGAAACCATATCAAGAGTTGGTAGCAAAGGTAATCCGGCAGTTTAGGAAGCTCACCCTTGTCCACACTCCTAGGGCCCAAAACATCCTAGCAGATTCCCTCGCCTCTCTGGCCTCTTCCATTCCCATCCTTTGGAAAGTCCTCCGAAACCGTCTCTGTTCAAAGGCTAAGAATCCCTTCTCATGCTGATCCCTGGTTTGTCCAACTTCAATCTCCCTCCATCAAATCAATGCACTCTCAAAAGAGCCTGAAATCGACCTCGATGATGGCCATCCCTGGTATTTTGACATCGAGAACTACCTCAAAGATGGATCCTTCCCGGATTACGCCACTTCTGCCGATAGACGGGCTATTCGCCGTGTCTCCGAACGGTACAAGATCATAGGTGGCGTTCTCTACAAGAAATCCCTCAATGGGGTCTATCTCCGTTGCCTTGATGAAATCGAATCTGAAAGCATTGTTGAAGCTGCTCACTCTAGTGAATGTGGTGGCCATGTCAATGGTAGAGCAATTGCCCAAAAGTTGCTACGACACTATTACTGGCCTACCATGGAAGAAGATTGCACCCATTTCGTCCGTCACTGTGCTAAATGCCAATTGCACGGTGATAAAATTCATGCTCCTTCTTCCTCTCTTCATCCCCTTATTGCTCCATGGCCTTTCGCCATGTGGGCATTCGATGTGGTCGGTCCTCTCGCGGATAGAACCGGAGAAGTCCGGAAGAAATCCTTCATTCTGACCGCCACAGAGTACTTCACAAAGTGGGCTGAAGCAGAAGCGTTCATAGAAGTCAAAGCATCAACGGTTGTCAAGTTCATCAAGCGCAACATCCTTGCAAGGTTTGGCGTGCCTCGGGACATCGTCACCGACAACGGACCACAGTTCACTTCACAGGAGCTTCGCGACATGTGTGGTAAATATGGTATCAATTTGCATCATTCATCACCATACTATCCACAAGGTAACGGACAAGCGGAAGCTACTAATAAAACTCTCATCAAAATCATAAAGAAAACATGCAAGTCTCATAACAATGCTGACTGGCCAGATCGCTTGGTTGAAGCTCTTTGGGCTTATCGCACCTCGGTCCGAACTCCTACGGGGCAAACCCCCTATGCTTTGACATACGGATCGGATGCGATACTACCATACGAGATCTTCGTCCCCTCACTTAGAGTTCAATTGGATTCCGAACTTGATCCTGATCGACGTCGGGAAGCCTTATTGGCACAACTTGAACTCTTAGATGAGAGACGAATGATAGCGGCTGACCATGCTCAAGTCTATCGTCAGAGAATTGCACGTTTTTATGCCAAAAGAGTTCTTGAGAGAAAATTCGAAGTGGGTGAGATGGTCCTTAAGCGTAAAATCATAAAGGCACCAGGTCCCAGGAGCAAATTGCAAGAAAATTGGGAAGGTCCATTCGTTGTCAAAGAGGTTTACTCAGGGAACGCTTATAGGCTAGTAGATGCCGAGGGAGTTGAACTAACGCATCCTGGAATGCAGTCTACCTCAAGAAGTTCTACCCTTAGTCAGTCGGTCAGTCCGTCAAGTCAGTCATTCATCACTTGTTAAGGTGTGGGTCTACTCTCTTTACTCCTCCATGTGGCCACTAGTAAGGAAAGGCTTATCCACACACCACACGATGTTGAGATATTGCCCTTTGGCTAGAAATCACTAGTACACTCAGGCGGTCTCATCCGGTCAATGTATTTCCCCTATTCTCTTCCCACTCGGTCATGTCCGGAAGCGGAACAAACTACGAGTAAGGGACCACCCACTCTCTTTTAAAAGGACAAGGTCACCATGAAACAGGGGCAACTAATAAAAGCAAGGGGCAAATGTCAAATCAAGCCTCAATGGGGAAAGAAAAGCCAGAAGGTCAAAAAAGGGTAGCAAAAAGTACGTACCCAGAAAAAGGCTGACCAACTCAAGGAGGTAGCAAAAAGTACGTGCCTCCACCCCAGAAAGAAAAGAAATGAAAATGAAAAATTCTCCCAATGGTTGACCAAGTCTGCTTGATATGAGATGTCGGTTGGAAACAAAAAGTAGTTTGAACCAAAGTCCTACATGACTTCCTATACATTTCTTCCCATTTCCCCTCTAGGGGCAATTTGGCCGTATAAGACCCTCTGTAGTGGAAGATATCAAGAAGGCTAGGGGCAATGTCCAACATCAAGGATTTATGCACGTCCCTCCTCACTCTTGGCCTCTGTGGTTAAGTAGATCGTGTAAACCCTACACTACAACATGTGATGAATATGTGTCTTAGAGTCCAAAAATCCAAAAAAACAAAAATGCAAAAATTACAAAAAGAGAGTCTTTTGATGTATATATTTCACATTGTACATATTTCTCCCAAAATTTCAAAAGCCAAAAAAATTAGAAAAATCAAAAATCCAAAAAAATTAGTGGTACCATGATATATGTTAACATTTCTTATTTTCTTATCAAAAAAAAAAAAAAAAAAAAAAAATGATGTGCATATTTCCCTTTCGGTTATTTTATGTTCCTATCTTTGATTAGAAATTAGCCCTTGACCAGATCTCAAGAAAGGTATATCGTAGGCAAGGGGCTAAAAACAGATCTACACTAATCTGTTTCTTTAAGTGTTGTGGATACAGGATGCAGGAACCAAAGAGCAAGAAGCAAACATTCAAGCACAAAAGCTCACAAAAAAATCACAAATTCCACTATGATAATCAAATCATGTACATCTCATAAACAGGGGCATACCCCTGGTGGTACAAACTAGGAGCCTCGCTCCTCTCTCTCTCTCTGCTCCCCCTCTGTAGGCCTCTGCCTACGGGAGCTGCTCACCTCCTCCTCTTCCCTCTCCCGACGCCGGTCTGGGAGAGGGGGTCTCGAAGCCGTAGAAGCCTCCGGCGCGGCAGCCCTCCTCGCACTACGGAGGGGTCCCCTAGTGACACGATGTCATCTAGGGAGGCGAATGCGACGCGGTCCTCGCCGGGGCCTCCTGCTGGGCTGTCCTCTGCTGCTCCCGGCGCCTCCGAAGGACCCGATCCTTCAAGATCTCGTAATCCCTCGCGATGTCCGCCCGAGCCCTGTCCGCGTCTCGCTCGCGGTCTCTCGCCTCCCTCTCCCGCTCCCGTGCCTCGAGCAGGCGACCCTCCACCATCACCAACTCCAGCCGCAAACTCTCCATCTGTGCCTGGAGAGTAGCCACATCTCCTCCCTGCCGCTGCATGTCAAGGGGCAAGCATGTTAGAACATTCAATAGACTTTGAAAGAAAGTACTAGTTTGGTGCTTTACCTGAGCCCCAATCTCTCGAGCCTGCTCCTCAAGCTCCCGGACTCTCGCCTCGCTCGGTCCAGGGCCCTCTGCAAGCGGACCGCCAGGTCCCCTCCGGCCGGCTGGGCGGACGAGCTCGCCCCCGCATCCCGACTCGCCTGTGCCTCAATAGCTCTCCTCTCTGCATCACAAATCTTGGTCAGATCAAATCAAATCAAATCAAATCAATGGCAATTTCAAGATCAACGGTTAATGATACTCACCAGGGTCCTGACCTCGGTCCGGAGCCTCGTCAGCTCCACCTCCTGCTCGGCCAGTCGCCCCTCCAAGAGGCGGATGGCCTGTGACTCCGGCATCTGCAAATGCTTCAAGGTTAGAATCAATCAAATTAGATCCGACCAAGGCTTAGAGTTAGGAGTTTCACTTACCACTCGTCGGTCAAGCCGGAGTCGCCCGGCGTATCGTGCCTGGTAGTCCTCCATTAAGCCGAGCTGTCCTGGAGGTCGGTCACTCGTACCACCTGCTCTCCTCCATCGCGCCAGTACGCGACGGTGCTGCCGTGTCTGCCCCCAGTCGCGGTCCTCGGCAAAGAACCGCCGGCGTGAGTGCCCTCTCTCCCGGGGAGGGCACCTCGATGGCCGGCTGGTGCCAGCCCAGGGTCCGCACCACCAACTCCAGATACAGTACCTCGCATGTCCCGAGGCACAGCAAAAAGGAGGTGGCGGTCGAACAAAGGGCGACCTGCCGCCACCGCCGGGTGCGAGGCGTCCCCTCACCCCGATATGGGGTCCACACCACCTGAGAAGAACAAGAAGGCACTGGTCAGTAACATCAAATGCAGCAGTAATTGAAGGAATGCAAAAGCTAGTTGAGGGTTTCATACCTGATCGTGCGGGTAGTGGTCAAGTGCGACCCGCACATCCCCTGCCCTCCTGTCGGTAACCTGGGGTCCGGGGCCACCGCCCACCTCGTCATGAGAGGCACCATCATCTGGCGCCCCTACAAGTGTCCCGCGCCCCATCGGGAAGCGGGTGTACCCCCAGATCTGCAAGAAGAGAAAATCAGTCAGTCAAGCAATTTAATCAATTGAAATTCAAGTTGAGCTTTAAAGGAAAAAAATTGCGTACCTGAAGGAAGGGGGTGAAGCCCCTGTGCTCTGAGAGCGCTGCGAGCTGCTGGGGAGGAGAGAGAAAAAGGTGTCCCAGCATCGCAGCCCCCCAGCGTACCTCCCCGCCTGCGCCAAGTCCCTCAGCAACAGCACGAACTTGCAGTTCATCTGAGATGACTGCGTCGCGAACAACAAGCGTCGAAGAGGTAGCTGACAAAAAATCCGTACCGAGCGCTCCTCGCTCCGGTCCTAGGTCGAGTGCCCCCCGCACTCCAGCATAGAACTCATCAATGACTCTAGGGGTCCTCTCCTCTCCCCCTCAATCCAACGCCTCGACAACGATCCGAGCAGGATGCTCCGGATCGGTCTCCTCCTCCCAGCCACGAACTCTGGCCCCAGCAACTCTACGACATCGTATAGTAATCTCTCCTCTCCAGCCCAACTACCGGCTCTCCCTGAAACCGGCAGTCCCGTCAGATACGCCACATCCTCCAATGTGGGTATCATGTGACCCCAAGGCATGATGAATGCCTTGCAGTCCTCCTCCCACCTCTCTCGCAGGCCTCTAGGTACGGGACATCTAAGTGGAAAGGGCGTACCGAGAGGAGATGTCCGAAACCCATCCTCGCTATCTGGGCCTGCTGGGCTCTGGAGCGCGTGGTACCATGCCCAGCAGAGATCCCATGTCACTCTGCTCCTCATTTGCCTTTATGCCCTGCAGGAAAACACAGAAAACTCAACGTCAGTATCGATTGCCGTTTACTCAAGGTTGGCGGCAAGGGTCTGCCGTTTACTAAAAGTAGACGTCCTGAGGTGGCGTTTAGTTCCTGTGTCGACGTCCGGCCCATTGCCGTCAAGTTCCCTTGACGGCAAGGAGTTGGACGTCAGCAAGAACTCGACGGCAACCGATGTTGCCGTCAAATTCTTGCCTGACCCGCGGCGTTTCCCCTGTTTCCCCGTCTTTTCACCAAATCAATCACACTCACAGAGGTTTAGGGTACTCACCGAGGTCGTCGAGGTGCCTCCGCCTCCGTCTCATCTCCTCCCTCGGTCTCGTCCCCCTCCGGGATGTCCTCCACCGCCATTCTTCCTTCCTCCTCCGCCATGACCAACTCCTCGTCTTCCTCTTCCACTTGGCGATGGCCCGGGCGATGGTCCGCTTCTGTCTCGTCCTCATGTTGTCACGAGCAAACGGGAGGATTGTGGGTTCGGTTTCCTTCTCCCGGCGCTTGGGAAGATGGAATGGCGCCGGGAGAAGGCGTCGGTTCAAAAAAAGGGCGTTTTCTGATTTAACGTCAACCCCTGGCCGTCTAACTTTATCTGGCGTCAAGCTCAAGCCGCCGACGTACCTTCAGCGGCCATGGTATTGACGTCAATGTCCCCTCAATGTCAGACCTCGAAGTCTTGTAGACGGCTAGATATGGACGTCTAGTTTAAACTAGACGGCTACATATGTGGACGTCTATGCTCAGCCTCGGTGGTTGGCGACCATAGGTTAGACGTTAACCATCGGTTGGCGGCCATCGATGTGGACGCCAACTACTTCGCACTCAGTCCTCACAACACTGTCTTTTGAACATACTTTGAGGTCATTTCACACCCATTTCACCACATTCCACATTCCACACATCCATCAATCAATGCAAGTCAATCGAACACAAATGCAAAAACATCTTTATTCATCTAATTGTGTTACACTTATTCAAATCTGAAAAGTACATCACTTTGCCCTGCGGGCCATGAAATAACCACAAGCAACGGGAAGAATGCTATAATTGTATTCCTCATACTTCAAGATCTCTTCCCGTTTCTCCTGAACAGCCAAACCCACCTTCCTGCTCACTGTATGTCTCGCCCAAACCTTCATCGCTTTCTTCATCAGCCTTTCATTTCTCCCAGTAACAATCACATCGATGCCGTTGAATGAAATGGGAATTCCTCGTGGAACCCCAAGCTGACAGTGGCACCGGTGTGGCTGGTACACCACCATCCGATCTGCTCCAATCAGCCATAAATCTTTGTCTTCCCTGGTCCGCGCTCTGAACTCGATAGTCCTCATAAACAGTGGCCTCACAATGAACTCATCCATGCCCAGATATGCTAAGTGATCTCTCCAAGCATCTTGGCCCTTCAAGTGCGCGGTCATACACTTGATCTCATCCTCTGGCTCATACCATGCCCTGCTGCAGTGCACTGAACTCCGAAGGAAGACTCTGGAGGGGGTAGGTTGTGCATCAGCAAAATCAAACTTTAGATGAGCTTCTATCCATACCTGAAGCAGGAACAAACTCCCGCAGGTGCGTCCGCCTAAGCTCATAGTGGTGAGCGAGCTGTACAGGTGAGCCAACACTGCAGGGGCAAGTGACTGTCCGCGCCACAGCAGAGACAGAATCCCAACATGCTCATAGAGGATGAAGTCGCCGCTCGTGGGGAACAGGAAAACGCCAGCCAGGCAGAGTGTCAGTCCCCGGGTTGCCCTCTCTCCGCCAATCTCCCTCGCATGTTGGATCAACCACCAGGCCAGCCGGTCCAGGAAGATCCCATCCTTGTTTGTCATTCGCAGCACCTCTTTCTTGTCCCGCACGATGTCTGCGAGGATCTCCTCCCATGGAAGGAGAGGAGTCGCTGCATCATACTCCAGACACCGCTGCCATCCCAAGAACAGCTCCACCTCTTCCAGCAGCACGCTCGCTTCGAATCCCTGGAACACGAAGGTGTGGTGTGCGGATGCCATCTCTCCACCAACGCCCCCAGGGCATCGAATCCCCACCACATCTCTTTCATGTTCTTGGCCAGGACCACCATAAGTTCAAGTGCCATAGTCCGATAAAGCCTCGCATGTCCAACGTGATGGCGCTAACCAGATTCACGAGCCAGGAAAAAGCCCGTACCTGGCCTTGGCTTGGGAATGCCGGGACTTCCTGCATGGGAGGCAGAGTTCTGTAAGAAAAGTTGTTTGGGGCGTTTTTCAGCCCAGAAAATAGCAGAAGCAATCATCACTTACCTCTCCATTGGCTAGACGTGAGCTCAGGTGCCCCGGAATTTCACTCAGAACTCCGGGATTCGCACCTGTGGATTGTCCGGTCGATGAAGAGGCCATCTTGCTGTACTTTTCTGTCTCTCAGCTCTCTGGTTCGCAGCAGGAGCAGGGAGGGACGGAGGTAGGAGATGGTAGAGTCCCTATGGACTCCCATTACCTATATTTTCGGTCTGATCCGCTGTCAGGTAAACGTCCAGATCGGTGGACGTCAGTACAAGGTTGGCGGCAACATATGTGGACGTTAACCTGATTACTGGCGGCCATCGATGTGGACGTTTACTGACCGGAAATGCTTAAATTCTTAATCTTTATATGGCCATTATCCATTATCCATTGCCTTGTGCTTCGAGTTATTTTGCAGATATTTTAAGTACAAGCCGCGCTTCAACTTCGGAACGCTCATGCGACCTTGAGCGTTACAGGTATGTCTAACATAGGACCCCACCAGAGGCGAATAACTTGGCAACCGTGAACCCTGAGTTCCCCTTCACCAAAAACCGTGACGGGTTTGCGATCTCTCAGTTATTCGTATGGCCTTTTAGAATTTTCCTCTGGTGCTAACTTGCATTTTAGATAGGCAACCCACACCAGCATGCATCTTCACTGCTAACATTCTCTTACTAACACTCAAAAAAAAAAAAAAAAAAAAAAATGGTGATTTTCCTCGAATATATGATTGCTCCATGGTTTCCCCAGCTCGGATAGCCTACTGGGTTCATTCTTCATGTCTGTCCAGGTTGATATCGGGTCTTTGTTGCCCCCTTCTTTACTTGTCCCACCGTGCTTTCAACAAATGATCATTCCAAGCCTTACTGAGTTCATTTGAGCCTTCGCCAGTCGCGAGCTTAATTCCGGACTTCAGGCTTTCCAGGCATGTGATTCCAGTTAGAATCTTTTGATAATCCTTTGAGAGATCAAACCAACTCCTTGTCTTCGTGACCTCCTAAATTCAGGACCGACGTCCTGACTAGGCCAGCGAGCCCACGGCTCCGGTTATGAGACCCTCCTGATTCAACCGTCATATTACAAACTCCTTTGACTCAGACACGCCGAAACTAGTCAAAGTCCGACACGGCCATGCCAGGGACCCTACCATTGGGTTGAGGTTGTAGTTACACGGGTAGATCACCCCTTTTCTTACCCCTATTTTGTCTCTCAGACGATTCATCATTTGTTCCTAGCTTGTCTCTTTCGTTTGGTTTGCTAGAACTCCTATCCTCGGAGATGGCCCGTCCATTAAATCTCCGCGTCCTTTGTTTACCGAGACGCCAACCTTTCAGTCCGCTCTGCTCCCTTGCAAGACCAGACGTCTCGGAGGGGCATTTGTAGACGCGAGATTTGGCCCATTTCCCGCAAGGCTATTTGGCCCATTAAGCTTCGTTTGACCGTTTGTTGACCGGCCTCGGATTCCATGTAGACGGCATCATCGACCGCCGCCTACTACTGATTGACGGCATTCCCCATGGACGCCGACCCATATTGGCGTCCACCTCGATGGACGTCTGCATGCGGTTGGCGGCCTGATCCCTGGACGTCTACCGCGTTTACCGGGTCTGCCCAACTAACCCGAGATTCCAGCCCACTTGCGCCCTTGTCTCGCCCATGCAACGCATGGGGCCGTTCCCAACGGGTATATGGGCCACCTTGGCAGTCCCTTGACCCAGTAAAAATCCCATTTGGCCTCTCCCTATTGGTTGGAGCTTAAACACATGGAGTGCCACATGTGCAAGTGTGTTTCTTCACACTTGAGCATCCAATGCTCTCAACCCCCGAGCTCACTGTCTATATAACTCCCCCTTGGCCCCTCTGAACAAGGGGGGGAGAGGCTGGACGCCCAAGCTTTGTTGCCTTGAGAGAAGAGAGAGAAAAAGTCACCTAAGCTTCTATTCTCATTCCCTCTCATTCTCCCAACTCTATGAGCGACCAGAGGGCTTCATCAGGAGCTGGAGGAGCCCACTAAGGAGCCGAGCAAGCTGCAAAAAAACGAGGATCATCTCCCTCCTCTCTTCCTCTTCTTCTACTATCTCTCTCAATCTTTGCATGTCACACACACACACACACATACCCTAAGCACGTAGGGCACCTTCCTACACACCTAAAAAGGGGTTTCCCAACCAAAAACGGAGGGAAGAAGGGTGGTCATAGCACTTGGCCACCCCTCTTCTCAAGTCCGCAAACGGTACGGGACTTTCCTTTTGGGCCATTCTCTTCTGTTTTGGACGTTCACTGCACTTCTTTTAGTCTAATAGAGTCTTTCTTTGTGGCAGGAACATATCAAACGAGACCGCGGAGCTCTCTTCCTTTGGCCGGCCGAAGGAGAAGAAGTTGGAGTCCAACGATCACCCGCTACGTGAGGCTACTGCACCGACGTGATCACAACACCTCCTTGGGCATAGGTAAGGCCCTGGCGATCACAACATCTCCCTTCCATTCGTGGTTTTCTTCTTCTTTCCCTTGGTCAACCTGGTCAAAAGGAAGGTCAACGAAGTCAACCAGTGCCCCTTCATCGCCAACGAGGGAGCAACGACGTCCGCAAATCGCCAACGCGTCCAGAGGATCCATCGGCATCCGGGGTGCGCGGCAAACGGATCGTCCACAGTCCCCAGGCGGATAGAGTCATCTTAGCAACATATCAGTTGAGGGGTTTTTCACAAGAATGGTGAAGACTTAAGATGCAGACCGTGTTTGCCGGTAGAGCTGAAGAAACAATTACTTGGCCTGAGTTTCTTGAGGTTTTCAATAACACTTTCTTTTCGGTACAAGTTCAGCAAACAAAAAGGGAGCAATTTAGAACACTTCAGCAAGGGAACTTGTTGGTGTTGGAATATCAAATGAGATTCATGGCCTTGAGCAAGTATGCCCCGCATGTAGTAACCAACAATGCAATGATGATTGAGTACTTCATTCGGGGATTGAGGCCGGAGTTGCAAGATGCGGTTATTCCTCTGATGTGTGGTACAGTGGAAGAGGTAGCCCAAAGAGCAGCAATTCTTGAAAGAACTATTCAAGCCAGGCAGTCTAGCGGGTCGGGATCAAGTGGTGGTAGTTTCCGACTTCCACAGCAGTCCGCGGGTGTTAGCAAAGGAAAGGCACCTTCGGGAGGATCGTCTTCTTCGGGCTTTGGCAAATGGGGTAACAAGTTGAAAATTATGTTTAGAGGTCGAGGAGGTGGCAAGCAGCAAGGATTTCAGCAAGGGCGTGGTTACAAGCCGAAGATGGAGGAGTCTCAACAAAGCACGGCAAGGCAGCCCGGGGAATTTCGGTGTTACAATTGTGATCAGCCGGGGCATATGGCGAGAAATTGTTCATACCCAAGGAGAACTAATTATGGTAGAGGAGCGCCACAACAACAACCACAACAGCCACCATCGGCAGGGCAAGGAAGAGGCGCACCTTACCAAAGGGGTGGAGGACGAGGTCGAGTAATGGCGATTACCAGGGCTCAAGCGGAAGCATCGAATTTGATTGAAGGTATTATACCGGTCTTTGAATTTTCAGCAAGAACATTGATTTATCCGGGTGCATCCCACTCTTTCATTTCCGAAGATTTTATTGATGTTATGGTGCATCCTTTTGAGGAGAGGCAATGTGAGCTTATGGTGGAGGTACCGTCGAGGGATTTCATGCTTACCATATGTTACTTGGATGAGGTACCTATTATGATTTAGGGTAATCAGTTGCCGATAGGCTTTATGTTTTGCAATTAAAGGTGTATGATAGATATTGGGTATGGATTGGTTAGAGGCATATGGAGCAGTGGTGGATTGCAGGAAAAATAAAGTGAGGTTCAGCTATCCAGGAGAAGATTTATTTGAGTTCCAAGGTATGCCATTCTACACTCCTAAATTCATTATCTCTGCCTTAAAGGCTAGGAAATTGATTAATGCAGGGTGTGTAGCCTATTTGGCATCTGTTAGTTTGGTTGAGGAAGAAAAGGCAGTGGATATGGTACCTGTTGTTAGGGAGTTTGTGGATGTGTTTTCGGAGGAGTTACCGGGTTTAGCACCGCATAGAGAGGTGGATTTCACTATTGAGTTGCAGTCGGGTAGTATGCCTATTTTTAAAGCACCATACAGGATGGCACCTGCAGAATTGAAGGAGTTAAAGAAACAATTATAGGAGTTACTTGAGAAAGGGTTCATTAGGCTGAGTCATTCACCATGGGGAGCGCCGGTCTTGTTTGTAAAGAAGAAAGATGGAAGTATGAGAATGTGTATAGATTATCACCAGTTGAATCAAATCACCATAAAGAATAGGTATCCACTTCCACGCATAGATGATTTATTTGATCAATTGCAATCAGCAAAGGTGTACTCTAAGATAGATTTGAGATCGGGATACCATCAATTGAGAATCCGGGAGGAGGATATAGACAAGACGGCATTCAGAACAAGGTATGGGCATTATGAGTTTGTAGTTATGCCCTTTGGGCTAACCAATGCACCGGCGGCATTTATGAACTTAATGAACCGGATCTTTCATCCCTATTTAGATCGGTTCATTGTGGTGTTTATAGATGATATTTTAGTGTATTCAGCCTCAGAAGAAGAGCATGCAAATCATTTGAGAATTTCATTACAGACATTGAGGGAGCATCAACTTTATGCAAAGTATAGTAAGTGTGAGTTTTGGCTTAAGGAGATTCAATTTTTGGGGCATATTATTTCAGGTAAAGGTATAGCTGTAGATCTAGCAAAGGTGGAAGCTGTTATGAAATGGGAGAAGCCAAAGACCATGTCAGAAATCCAAAGTTTTCCTTGGTATGGCCGGGTATTATAGGCGGTTTATTCAAGATTTTTCTAAATCGCAGCACCATTGACAAGGCTCACTAGAAAAGGAATGTCATTTGAATGGTCCTCTGATTGCAGGCGTAGTTTCATGGAGTTGAAGAAGCGGCTCACTTCAGCCCCAATATTGGTGATACCAGCAGAAAGAGGTGATTTTGTGATATATACTGATGCATCCAAGAGAGGACTTGGAGCGGTACTTATGCAACATGGGAAGGTGGTGGCCTATGTATCTAGGCAATTGAAGCGTCATGAAGAAATTATCCTACACATGATTTGGAATTGGCAACGCTTGTTTTTGTATTGAAGATTTGGCGGCATTATTTGTATGGGGAAAGGTTTGAGATATTCAAGGATCATAAAAGTTTGAAGTATATCTTCTCCCAGAATGACTTGAATCTAAGGCAGCGCAGGTGGATGGAATATCTCAAAGATTATGATTTCAGTTTGGCATATCACGCAGGTAGAGCAAATGTGGTGACGGATGCTTTAAATAGAAAGGTGGTTGTGAGTCATATTATGATGAAGGAATGGAAATTGTATGAGGATGTGGCAGAAAGTTCTTTGTTTGTACCAAGCAACCGACGAAGAGCCGTGTTGGCTAATAATGCGGTGGAACCATCATTGTATTGGCAAGTTGTGGAAGCTCAAAAGGAAGATGAATACTTGGCCGACATTGTGAAGATGGAGGATGTTACCATTGATGATGATTGTGTTGTGCAGTTTAGGCACAGGTTGTATGTTCCAAATGAAGGTTGGGTAAAGCAGAAAGTGTTGGAAGAAGCACATCGGTCCAGGTACACTATACATCCGGAAAGTACTAAAATGTACCAAGATTTGAAAAGGTATTTTTGGTGGCCAAGCATGAAGAAGGAGATAGCGGAGTTTATAGCAAGATGTACGGTATGTCAGCAAGTTAAGGCAGAGCATCAAAGGCCATGAGGGTTATTGCAACCACTACCAATACCACAATGGAAGTGGGATGATATCTCAATGGACTTTGTTGCAGGTTTTCTTAGGACAGCAACGGGTCATAATGGTATTTGGGTTTTTATTGATCGGTTAACCAAAGTGTGTAGGTTGTTACCGATTAGCATGTCATGGGCAGTGGATCGGTTAGCAAAGTTATATGTTGAAAGAATTGTGCCATTGCATGGGATACTGGTTACTATTGTTTCAGATTGGGATCCCAGGTTTACATCGGGTTTTTGGAGGAGTTTGCAAAGGGTTGTGGGCACACAACTGAGGTATAGTTCTGCATACCATCCCCAAACCGATGGACAAATGGAGAGAACAATCCAAACCATTGAGGATATGCTCTGAACATGTTGTTTGGCTTGGGGAGGTGGATGGGAACATCACCTTGGCATGGTTGAGTTTGCCTACAACAATAGCTATCATTCAAGTATCGGCATGGCACCTTATGAGGCACTTTATGGAAGACCTTGTAGAACACCGTTGAATTGGCATGAAGTGGGTGAAAGGCAGGTAATGGGACCGGAATTGGTTCAGTAATGTGCGGAAGTGGTCAAATTCATTAAGGAGAAACTCCAAACGGCACAAAGTAGACAAAAGAGCTACGCGGATGTCCGACGTAGGCCCTTACAGTTTGAGGTTGGAGAGTATGTGTTTTTAAAGTTTCCCCGACTAAAGGTGTTCTAAGGTTCAGCAAGAGGGGCAAGTTGAGCCCTAGGTTTGTGGGTCCTTTTCGGATCTTGGAAAGAATTGGGGAGACAGCTTACAGGTTGGAGCTTCTGGCGGATTTCACGGATGCTCATGACGTGTTTCACGTCTCCATGTTGAGGAAGTATATCCGAGAACCTTCTCAAGTTGTGAGCTATCAGTGGGATGATTTGAAGTCGGATATTACCATGCCAGAATATCCGGTGATGATCACAGGCAGGCGGACTCAAAGGTTAAGGAATAAAAACAACGAGTTGGTGAAAGTTCGGTGGGAAAATCGGCAAGGTGGTGAAGATACTTGGGAGTTGGCCGAAGAAATGTTCAAGACATATCCGTATTTGTTTCAGTAAGTAGCACTTCTCTTTTTAGGTGATAGTTGCATATGCTTTGAACTATGTTATGTTTACCGCTTTAATTTCGAGGATGAAATTCTTTTTAGGTGATAGTAATGTAATAACCGGTACGTTCGGATCGAGGTTTACCGAGTTCTGGAGGCCAGTGTGTGGCCATTGTTAGACCATGGAGGTCTAAGAGTGTTTTTACAGCTTTTCTTGGTCAGATGGTAGGCAGGTGGGCTTGGCATCCCAGCTCATTTCGGGCTCTGTCGGGCTCTTTGAGATCGCGTCGCATACAGACGACGTGATTCTCATGGGGTTATCGCGTCTGGTATCCTCGACACGATTAAGATATTAATCGCGGTCGCTATATGGGACGCGAATTCAAACCGCCGTTACGTGGCCGTCGCTGCATGCGCTCCGCGTGGTGCATGCAGGACGTCGGGGGTTTAGCTGTGTCGGAAACGTCAGACGCGTTTATTAACGCGTCGGGTATGTGCGACGCGATTTGGGTTATGTGTTGTTTAGTGTATCTTCCCCTGGCCGAACAGTGCAATCACACTGCTCAGCTGGGGAAGATGTTGTTGCGTCTATGAAGAGAAGCCGGGGCGATTTTGGTGCAATTGGAGGCCGTTCGGTGTAATTCTGGCGTGAGGGTGGGCGTTGGAGCGCGAGGAATCCGTTGGTAGCGTCGGAAGTGTGCTTTCTTCGTTGGTAGGGGAACTCTACCATTGGTTCTACCTTGTTTGCATCTTGAATGGTTTGTGTGGTGCATGGATGGGGGTTCTATTTGTGGGAATTGCATGGACATGGTAGTGAGCATGTGTAGGAACCCGTCTGCATATTTATTTTCAGCATTACATGACTGTGGGATTGGGTGGTATGATTTCCGGATGGGTTTGTAGGGTGTATTTTTTAGCTATGAAAGGCGTCTGGTATAGTGGACGTGTTCTTGTGAACGCGTCGCTTACACCCGACGTGATTTAGAGTTGAATAGCGTCCTTTATGTCCAACATGTTTTCAATGTGTAATGGCAGCGTCTGTTCTGGATGCGATTAAGAAAGTGGCCACCCGAGCTCTGGTGAGTTGTGGCCAGTTTGTCTGGTTTGTGTCCCACAATGCTTGGGCTGTGTTACCAAGGCAATGTAGGGACTATATGGGTTGTGTGGACCCGCATTGTGATTAATATCGAGGTATTTTGTGTGGGTTTGTGTGCATAGAAAGTTGGGTGGTACGCCTTCTGTAGTTACCTCTCCAGTCAGTTACCCTAGCCGGGTGCTTAGGGCTTGTCCCGGTACGGGAGTACCGTCGAGATTTGTGTCGTCTTCCTGGACACCCTCACTCCTGTGTTTGAGTTGTATGTCCGACTGAGGGAAAGACGACAGGGGACAACAGCTGGTGTGTTTGTGGGTGTGCGGCCGTTTGTAGCGCGCTCTTGGTTGAGGGACGGACACTGGTAGACGTATTGGTCCTCAGCTAGTCCTGTTCCACTGCCTCACTTTAGGGTTCTCGGCCGGAACCCCTAAAGGTGTCAGGCTTGGTCTTGCAGCTGTGTAGCTTGCAGGTGTGGTGTGGTTTGTTTCCACGGTCCTTGTCTTGTTGAGGTGGAGCGGCAGCTAGACCTTCCATCCGTGGCTGTGAGACTGAGAGGTGTACGTGTGTTGTTTGTCCGAGTCTGTGGCTGGTGTTGCGAACCAGTGCTCGTGACTCGTGTTTGGCGTACCCTTTCTTTAGCTTGTACACTCGACCTGTGTTGCCGTTTATTTATTTGTAATTGTAGTATCATGCTTAGGTGTTTACATGATTTACAGCTTTAATATTAATTGTGTTTTCTCGACTTGGGGTAGTTACCCTACTGAGCCAATAACTTGTGAGGCTCACCCCTTTTCCTTCCAGGTGAGGGAGAGTAGGAGGCTTCACGTCCCTCCAGTAGTTCGGACCAGCCTCATAGCGGAGTCAGGTCGTCACCACCAGCAGAGTAAAGTTCATACTTGTGGAGCCTTGGGGGTTTCCCGAGTTGTGTTTATGTTTATGTTGATTATGTAAGGAACCTGGTATGTAGTTTTCTTATGGACATGTATGAGCAATATATCGTATATGTGCTTAATGTGGTTCTTTTGTATTTTCACGAACATATGTGTTTGATACCCCTTGCGAGGCTTCGGCCCGATCGCGGGAGATGGAGTCGTGTCAAACTCGTTATAGTGTTAACGGGTTTGAACGACGTGGTCCATTACAAAAGCCCTCTGATTGCTCTAATTTTCATCGACCATATCTTTTGATCTTTATTTTTGATGTTTTGCTATCATCTTGACCCCGAACCATCATATTTAATTTAGATCTCCACGTACTCTTGATCTCATGCCACAGAATTTTAACTAGACATACTGCTCGTTGTCAGGAATCATTTGCCCCCAAATCCCCAATTTTCATTTAGTATACTACTCGAATTTATTCTTTTACTTTCACTATATACTGCTATGTGTTCTTCCTGCATGAACTTGTTTACCTGTCAAGATCATGATTAGTTTCAAATTCCTATTTACTGTGTATACCTTCTCAAGCCTAGTTTCATTTAAATATGGTTTCATGTTTTTTCATCATCTGTACACTGAGATTTTTATTTTGAACGATCATGTATCAAAACATGGGAAGCCTGGACCGCAATCCAAGGCAATCATATTCCTGCTCGGGCTCAGGAGCAGGATCTGAGAATGCGACAGCTCGATAGGCTGCGTTCTCAGGGGCAGATCGCGACCAGAACCCTGTCGCTTTCTGAACGCGACAGGACCTGGCGTCATGTTTTGGCCGCCTGTTCTGACCGACCCGTCGCGACCCTTGAAAGACTCTGTCACGTTGTGACTGTACCCTGTCGCGATCCTTACAGGGGTACGTTTCTTATGGACTTTTGCACCTAAACTCTAGATTTTTGGTGTTCTTATCTTTCTACAGTGATTATACTTTCTATAAATAGTCTTAAACGCTGTAAAGAAAGATGCTATAACATGAACATGTATGAACTAATTAAAAGACATACACATGATTTTTCATATCCATGATTCTCTTTATCACATGCACATACTTATAACCATCCTTTATGGCTTGACTTGGCATGAAAATATCTCATAATATATTGGTAATTTATTTCAATAATGCATTTAAATGGACTTGTCTTCGTTTCTTGCGATGTTTTGGGAAAACCGTTACCGACGCTCCACTGTTCTAGAACTCATCTAGAACGTCGAGCACTTATTTCTATATACACTCTCTCTTGACTTGGACAAACTCTCCGTCGGATATTCCTTCTGTCGTACTAGTGAATCCTTGTTCAAGGCCTCCGTAAGACTCCTATGTCCATGGATTCTCACATGGTCGACGAGCTGGTTGTACCCTCAATACTTATGAAACCCTTTAGGGATCAGTAAGATCCAAACAACTTTTAAAAGTTCTCTCTTACCTTGAATCATGCCGGACCTCTGAACCTGTGCATAACGTGGCCAGTGGAAGGTTAGTGAATTCCACCTGACTGCCAACACCAATTGCACGTGTTGTGCAACTGTTACTATCGCCGTTTAATCGACGTTTATGTGAAAAGACCTAGAGTTCTCATCTATACTCTACTCGCTCATCTATTCACACTCTCTCTACTATCTCGTATATTCATCTAGTACTCTCATCTATTTCTTGGTACTCTCTATTGGTCATTTGACTGATTGTCTAAAGGATAAACAATATAACCAATGCCTGGCAATATAAAGGGCCCGGTCTGGTCCTGGGAGGTGCGCCCAAAAGTGCTAGTGCCCGTGGGAGTTAATTGACCAGAGTGTTTGGCATTACACTCAAGTGCTTTATATCTTGACTATCTATATGACAATCAAAGTGCTATGCTATATACTCGACTCGTTGTGCTATCGTGAACTATATTGTGCTATTTGTGTTATGGCCATCCTGCTCTTTGTGCTATACTCGACGCTTGTGCTACGTGAACCATGCTATCGTGCTATCACTTGTTTGACAATACTTGACTCTCACTCTCTATCATTAGTTACTCTACTCTTTAATACATTAATCATTTAAAGCATGCTTGATCATGAGATTTAAGTCCTACTGGGCGTTATCGCTCACCCTGTGTTATTGTTGTGTGTTCTCAGGTGAGACCAAGGATGATACTTACACTCAAGAGGACGGGAATGACCAGGAGTGAAGTCAAGAGTACCCTGACGTCTTAGTATTATGTTAGACTCTTAGCTTAGTCTTTTACTTTTATTCAATGTAATTAGGCCCTATAGATCGGCTATGATATTAGTGATTGTAATAGACATTTGAAGAATTATTAATGAGATGCTTTTGATTTAGTATGTATTCCTTGTCCAATGGTTTGATGTCTATTATACGCTCTGTACCCGTTTACTTGCAACTGCCTCACGTTCTGATATTCCGCGGCGGGGCGTGACAAACCGTGTGTGTGTGGTTACTGGAAATCCTCATGGGGTGTGGGGTAGTGGACGTAGGCTCACACGGGGGTGTGTTTTCCTAACCACTTTAAATCTGCATGCATTCGTGGTTTGATCCTTATCTTATATCTCCTTTCTACACACGTTAGGATAGTTGTTTTCGCGTGTTTAGTTTATATTCTATTGTACATCTAGCTGAATAGATTTGCTTTTTTGAGTCTAATCTATTCTGTGATAAAAGATTTTAAAATTAGGCGATAACCAATTCACCCCTCCCCTCTTGGTTGTCCATCGCATAGTCTTTTCTCTTCAATTGATATCAGAGCAGGGCTCTTGATATTAGAGTGATCCTGTGTGCAATGGCCAATCAGAGATTTTTGCCTGAAGGTCATTCCATCCATTGTCCACCACACTTCGATGGCAGTAATTACTCTTATTGGAAAAACTGTATACATGTCTTTCTCAGAGCTCAAAACTATAAGATCTGGACAGTCGTGAGTAATGGTCCATACACACTACCATGGGATGAGAGAAAGTGGACAAAGGATAATATTAAAAAAAAAATCAGATTAACTTTAGTGCTATGAGTATAATGCAGTGTGCTATTCATCCTGACGAATATTCTCGTGTCTCTATGTGCAGCTCAGCGAAGGATATGTGGGATAAGTTCAAGTTGATTTATGAAGGCACTTTGGAAGTCAAAGTGACCAAAGTAAATATTCTGGTCCATGAATATGAGATGTTCAAGAAGAGCCCAGTGGATTCAGTTTCTGATATGTTCACTTGGCTCTCCAAGATTATAATTGGACTGAAGACTCTTGGCAAGAACTATACAGACACAAAAATAGTCCGTAAAATTTTGAGATCCCTCCCACTTGCATGGCACACCAAGGTCACAGTCATAGAGGACTTCAAGAATCTGTCAAGCATCACAGTGGAGGAATTGATTGTGTTTTTGAAAAAGCAGAGGAATGACAAGACAAAGAAGTCCAAAGGCATGGTCACCACATGGAGTGACTCCAGTGAGTCAAGCTCCACAGCAGAAGATGTCTAGGACAAGGAGGACGTCCAGTGTGACCATATGGCTATTGAGGATGAATCTCCTAAGGTAACTTCTGACTGAGAATCCTTTCCCATTGAGGAGATGGAAATAATGTACTCAGTCTTACATGAAAAATATAAGAAAGTAAAAAAGGAAAATTGTTGCTCGGTTGACAAGCCCAGAGAGGGGGGGTGAATGGGTCTTTAAAATTATTTGATTAATACATGTACTTAAAACATTAAAATAAAACGTTCTTCGATTAAGATTAGTAACAGTTAGTTCAAAGCGCAATCACACAAGATAAGCAACCATTCAACACCAGAACTTATCTTGGTTCGGACCTCCTTTCCTTAGGAGTCCTACGTCCAGCTCCTGAGCAACAACTCAGGATTCCACTAACTAGGGTACAGTCCCCCTAAGGACACTACAACACCCAGCTCAGCTGGTCTTCCTTCACACGAAGGGAATTACACCACCCTGGATGCCCTACCAGGTCTTCCTTCACAACAGAAGGGAACAACACCCTGGATAACCCACCAGGTCTTCCTTCACAGCTGAAGGGAAACAGCACCCTGGATCCCACCAGGTCTTCCTTCACACACGAAGGGAAAAAACACCACAAAGATAAGCAATAAGAGCAAGCCCCTAGATCAAGCTTCAACAAGCTAAGATCTGAAGCATAGAAGAACTGAGAGTAGAAGATCTAGAAACACAGAAGACTCTCAGAACTACACAGGCTCTCTCAAGATTTTCACTACAGTGTGAAGAGCAGGGAGCAACACAAGAAGGAATGAAGTTTTTGGCTCTTAGAATTTCTATCAGAAGATTTGAATAGCTTGAGCGTTCGTTGTATTTTCTTCTGAACCTCTGTCTTGAATTTATATCTCCATTTAAAATACGGCCGTTGAAGTAACCGTTGTCTCTTAGATTGGTAGACGTTAGACTGCTTGACATTTGGAAGCTTCAACAATCTTTTATCCAGTTGAGCACGCAAAGAGATAATGTCTTCTGGCGTCTATATGGTCCAACGTTGTATGACAGAACGTCTTTAGGACCCTGCACAAATTAAATGCTAGAACAGTAGACAGCTAGGCTGTATCTTGTTGTCATTAAACATTGATATGAGTTTTCACCAGAATAGCAATGCCACATAGCTTGTTTCTAAAAGATGTTGACAGAATATGCACGATAATGAAAAGATATCATCTGCATGCATGCAGAGATACGTTCTGTCTTCATTAAATGCACAGCAGTCAGACAGATAAGAGAAGACTTTGACTATTCAACGCTTTAAGAGATAAGATAAATATCAAGTCGATATAAACCATAAAGACGTTATCTATATGACTTATGAAATCGTTATGAATACTGAGGAAATTATTATAGAAAGCAACTCGTTGTATTCATTAAAGAAATCGTTATAGTCACTTAACAAATCGTTATGAGCTTTAAAGAAATCGTTGCGCGAAGCAAATTGTTATGAGCGCTAAAGAAATAGTTGCGCGAAGCAAATCGTTATGAGCGCTGAAGAAATCGTTGCGCGAAGCAAATCGTTATGAGCGCTGAAGAAATCGTTGCGCGAACAAGGAATCGTTACGACGGGCAAGTCGTTACGAGTTCTAAAGAAATCGTTACGATGACTTAAGGAATCGTTACGACGGGCAAGTCGTTACGAGTTCTAAAGAAATTGTTATGATGACTTAAGGAATCGTTACGACGGACAAGTCGTTACGAGTTCTAAAGAAATCGTTATGATGACTTAAGGAATCGTTACAACGGGCAAGTCGTTACGAGTTCTAAAGAAATCGTTACGATGACTTAAGGAATCGTTACGATGGGCAAGTCGTTACGAGTTCTAAAGAAATCGTTACGATGACTTAAGGAATCGTTACGATGGGTAAGTCGTTACGAGTTCTAAAGAAATCGTTATGATGACTTAAGGAATCGTTACGACGGCAAGTCGTTACGAGTTCTAAAGAAATCGTTACGATGACTTAAGGAATCGTTACGATGGGCAAGTCGTTGCGAGTTCTAAAGAAATCGTTGCGATGACTTAAGGAATCGTTACGATAACGAGTTGATTGAAACCACATGATATCTCAGTCTTATAAAGAAATCGTTATGATATCAAATCGTTATAGCTCTATTCAACACGATATATATGAAGGAAATCATTGTGACTTTCAACAGAAGTCGGTGTGGACTTAGAGAAATACAGTCTCGAAATATTTAATGCTTCAAAAATATAATGCTTACCAATATTGGCTTGATTGACCTTGCCTTGGAGTATTTCCTATACTTAAGACTTAGAGAACTTTGATAAGGTTTTGTTAATTACCAAAATACATGTATATTTAAAAAATACTTGGGGACAGACACAGACTGATCATCAATCTCCCCCTTTTTGGTGAGGACAAAAAAATTATCAATAAGCATGAATATTTCCGAAAAGTATTTCAAACATGCTAAGTCTTTCTAAAGCTAAAGATTTTCGAAATGTATTTCAGACATGCTAATTTTCTCCTCCTTTTTGGCATTAAACAAAAAGATACTCTGAGACAAAGAATGAAGAGAAAAGATAAGCAGAGACAGACAAATGTAGTTTATTCATTCTGAGGAGGTACAGGTAAGTAATAAGCAGGAGATAAAAGAGAGGCAAAATGAGAAATAGTCTCCCAGGCCTGCTCTTCCTGCCTTTCAAAGTAAGCCTTGAAGGGTCCAGGACCAACAGAATAATTTGGTCCCATAGAGGGAGCCATTCTTTTTAGGTGAAGGACCAACTGAGCTTCAAGGAAATCACTGTATGAATGTTTGTCCAAGGATGCCCTGTAGTAGGTGACTTTTCCAAAACTAGCACAAGCAAGAAACTGATTAAGGGAGACAGGATAGAAGATCTGCCTGTGCTTTAATTCCTGGCGCATGGCGACATAGACTTTGTACCTTTCCACCCAAATTTGAAGAGGATCATTTACAAGGTGGAGGGAATTCATATCCAGAAAGGTTGCAGCTGAGATTGGAGGGCGGCCTTCCCTAGCTAAGGTTACATTTGTATCCGACAATTGCTGAGCAGATAAGGGATAGAACTTGGCCCACCCTGCAGGTGTCAGTCTTTCACATTCTGACAAGGCAGGGGCTAGAATCTCAGCACGGATGTGGCCTAGGTGGTACTCCCTAAAGAGAAATCTGGGGAAAGCTACCACACTGCCCTTCTGAACTTTAATTCTGCCCATCACTCGCGCAAAACGATCAAAAATAACTGAGCCCACTGGTGTATCCATGAGCAAGGAGTGAAGGGGAGGAAGATATGTAGCCTCTGGCAGCTGAAGAGTAGCAAAGTCTACTTGAATTGCTGCAGTGCCAAGCTCAGGTCCAAGATTTCGAATGGCTTGCCTGAACTGACTGAACTGGACTTCAGGTAAACGATGAAGATACCTATAATCATTAAACATCTTGAATTGCCTGATCATCTTGATTTCTTTCTGGATGAAGGGAGCCCAGGAATTGTTATGGTGGAGCAGAAACCATTCAGACAGGGTGAGAGAGTGATCCCTGGGAGGAAACACTTCAGATCTGGCAGAGAGAAACTTGTTGTAGAGGACCTTATTTGAGCGTGCCCATTCTTCTTCAGATAGAGATTGAGCAGAAGAGAAAATCTTGGCCTTGACAACCTTGGTAAGAGAGGTGTAAGGAAGGATGGTTTGAAGATGGTCAGTAAGGTTTAGGAAAGGTAGATTGAAGAGGGTGGCAAAGGCAACCTTGGTGAGGTATTCCCTGTAGAGAGGCCTGTTTTTAGTGACCTCTGTGAGAGAAAACCACAAGGGAGGATACAACGGATTAAAAGATGAAGAGGTTTTTAGTTTCTTAGAAGGAGGACAGGAGGGATCAGAGATATGAATATGCTGGCCAACTTTGAGAACAGAGCCAAGAATGGTGTCCTCAAATTCGTCTTTGATGGGACTCAGATAGGGACCATCAATTTGAGTTCCTTCAGGAATGATGGTGATGAAGGAGGGAGGAGGAGGAGGAGGATGAGGATGAAGAAGGGATGGTGGAGGAATATGAGTGGAAGAGGCAGGAGAAAAGGTAGATTGAGAAGGAAATGGTGTTGGAGAGGAAATGGGTCTGGGTTGAGGCTTTTTGAAGGTCTGGGGAGCAGGAGGTGCTGTAGAAGCTGAGGGTGGAGATGGAGGAACAGGTGTGAGAGAAGAGGAAGAAGGAGCTGGGGGCTTAGGTGCCAAGACTTCTTCTTCTACCACTGTCTGCACAGGTTCAGACTCCAATGGCCCTGATGGCCCTGACTCTTTCTCAGCTTGCCCTGGTGGCCCTTCTGCCTGCTCAGCTGGTGCTGGCCCTGATGGCCCTGACTCTGGAATAGATGGTCCTGATTTTCTGGAAGTACCAGCATCCAGGTTCTGATCTGGAGGAGGAGGAGGAGCTTGAGCGCCAACTGCCTTCAGAATCTCGGCTAGCATAGACTTCATACTGCCCATCTCTTTGTTGAACCATTTCATGGCATTTCTTATTTGAGAGACTTCCTTAGTGGAGGATTCTTGGCTCATAAAAATGGAGTTCACATCACATTGAAGAGAGCACAAGATCTCACCTTGAGCATCTAATCTTTCAATGACAGGTTTCAAATTAATGACAATTTTCTGTCTCATCTGTCTCTCGAAGGGAGAATCTGCTAGGAGAGGAACTTCGGATGCCACTTCCTTTCCATTCTTCCTAACCTCTGTTGCCTGAGGCTGCTAACTTTCATCATCAGAATTTGAGGAGCTAGCAGTCTCTCCATCTCTAGCGCCACAATCTGGAGGGTTGTCATGACCCTCCCCCTGAGTACCATCATCCTGAACATCTGGCAAAACTTCATCATCAGGCACACTGCCCATAGGCTCATCATATTGTGTTGTTTCTGCTGGTCCACCCTTTAATTGCTCCCCCTCAGTAGGAGCATCATCTTCCATAACCATGTCTTCAGGAGCAATTGTTTGCTTCTCCTGAGTGGCTTCTGCTGCAACTGATTCCTCAATGTGGCCTGATGCCACAACCTCTTCCTCTGAATTTCCACCAGCCTCTGGAGTGACTGGGGTGGAATGAATAGAGTCCAACACTTCTCTAAGGATAAAGGCAACAATGGAGGTGGGCAAAGGATCTGCTGCACCTACCACTGCTTCTTCTACTGATGCTTCTGGAGGTTGAGATTCAACTTCCACTACAGGTGACTCTGCTAGCGCTGTTGTTTCTGCTTCTTGAGTTGCCAGTTCAGATGGTCCTGCTGGCGTAGCTCCTGTTGGTACAACAACTGCTGGTACTGCTGGCTCAACTTCTGCTGCTGAAGCTACTGCGGCTGGTTCTGCAAAGGCTTCTGGTACTTCTTCCTGAATATCTGGGATATCCCCTATAATGGCCTCTCCCTCTGCCACAGAGGTCTTAGACCAAACTCCACCAACAACTGAGAATCCACTCTTCCTCAGATTTCTGGACCTAATTGCTTGGCCCATCTTCTCAACTACTGCCCCAGATAGATCAACACCAAAGTGTTTGAAGATCTTGGTAAGCAAATGGGCATAGGGCAAAGAGACATTAAGCTTGCTCTTTGTATCCCAAATCTGATCACGGGCGAACCTCATCCTCTCTATCATTACTTCGGCCATGTTGATCTCCTTGTTCTGTATAGCCCAGAACATCATATCTGAATCTGCCTTGGTGCATGTTGAAAAAGTTGCACTTCTAAGAACTAGAATTTGACAAACAATAAAGTGAAGAAGACGGTTGAATGCATTGAATTGATTGACATCTATTTTCCCATCTTTTAGTCTGAATCCTGGTCCTATAATGCCAAGACCTTTAGCTTGGGCGTCCACTGTGTGAACCCCACTGTGCCCAGATGTCTTTACTCTAAACAGCAAAAGCAATAACTCATGATCTATTTTAATCTGGGTGCCTTTGACATATGAAACCAGAGTCCTGTCTGCCTCTGATCTTAAGCATACATAAAAGGCCTTCACGAGATATGGATAGCTTACTTCAGAGAAGGTGGTGATTTCCATCCACTGCATTCTGCTCATTGCTGCTATTATACTGTGCATGTCGTTCTTCTCGAGATCAGCTACATCCACTGCCTTGTTCCCACAAACCTTGGTCTTTACAAACGTGAACCTCTCCTGCTGCTCAGGAGTAAGGAACTCAGCATCGTAGCCCCCAAAGTTTCCGGAGATGACGGATGCGGCCATGGAATCAGATGAACAGGGTTTCTGGAGGGTTGAGAAGGAAGAAGGGGTGAAAGCCCTCAAGAAATTTGTCGCGGGAAGGAGAGAAGAGCTTCAAACTTGCAGAGAGTCGATGTCCGAATCGTTAGGGCATCGGCTTAGGCAACCAGACGAAAGAGGGAAAAATGTAGAAGATGGGAGATGAATCGTTCCCACATCGATTTTTGTAATTAAATAAATGCTTTGGAAAGTGAGGCGCCAAAAGGCGGCAGAAAGCGACAAAAGAGTTTGACTATTCAAACCGACTTTAATAAAAGAGCTGCCAGGAAGGATAATTTGAATTTCTTTTGCTTAAATCCATGGAGGGAAAATTTATTTAAATCTGAAAATTTTGTACCAGTTTTAAACAGAAATCTTTTCACAAATTACACATGCCCAATTCCCTTCTAAGAGACGTGAATCTCTCTTCAGGTAAGGCTTTTGTGAAGATGTCTACTAACTGACCGTTTGTATCAATAAAGGATATTTCAATATTACCATTTGCTACATGATCACGAATAAAATGATATCTAACCTCAATATGCTTGGTCCTTGAATGCTGAACTGGATTTTTGGTGAGATTGATAGCACTGGTGTTGTCACACAATAGTGGAATCGATTTGATATTCAATCCAAAATCTTCAAGTTGTTGCTTTATCCATAGAAGTTGTGTACAGCAACTTCCAGCAGCCACGTACTCAGCTTCAGCTGTAGATAGTGCCACTGAATTTTGTTTCTTTGATGACCAGGATATCAAACACCCTGCAAGAAATTGACAACAACCACTGGTGCTTTTTATATCTACTTTGCATCCAGCATAGTCAGCATCAGAGTATCCTACTAAATTAATTTCACAAGATTTTAGATACCACAGACCTAAATCATGAGTTCTAGCTAAATATCTAAATATCCTTTTTACAGAGATTAAATGTGATTCTCTAGAATCTGCTTGATACCTAGCACACATGCATACACTAAATAGAATATCGGGTCTACTAGCTGTTAAGTAAAGCAGTGAACCTATCATACCTCTATAGACCTTTTGATCTACTTTCTTACCATCTTTGTCACTGTCCATCCTTGTTGATGTACTCATTGGTGTTGACAGTGGCTTGACATTATCGAATCCAAATTTCTTCAAGAGTTCTTTTGTGTACTTTGCTTGGCAGATGTGAGTTCCTTCTTTTCCTTGCTTGATTTGTAGTCCAAGGAAGTAATTGAGCTCTCCCATCATGCTCATCTCAAATTCTCCCTGCATCAACTTTTCAAAATACTTGCAAAGGGATTCATCAGTAGATCCAAAGATAATATCATCTACATAAATTTGTACAAGTAGTATGCTTTTAACTTTTGATTTTACAAATAGAGTGCTATCTACTTGACCTCTACTGAAACCATGGTTTAGAAGAAAAGAACTAAGCCTTTCATACCAGGCCCTAGTTGCTTGTTTTAAACCATATAAAGCTTTATGAAGTTTGAAAACATGATTGGAAAATTCTGTGTCATCAAAACCCGGGGGTTGTTCCACATAAACTTCCTCTTTTATAAAGTCATTTAAGAATACAGATTTGACATCCATTTGAAATAGTTTTAAGTCTAATGCTGATGCATATGCAAGTAATATTCTAATAGCCTCAAGTCTAGCTACAGGTGCATAGGTTTCATCGAAATCTATGCCTTCCTCTTGGGAGTAGCCTTGAGCCACCAATCTGGCCTTGTTTCTTAAGATTACACCAGTCTCATCCAATTTGTTTCTAAACACCCATTTGGTGCCAATAACTGGATGGTCTGATGGTCTGGGAACAAGTGATCATACTTGGTTTCTCTTGAACTGATTTAGTTCATCTTGCATGGCCAAGATCCAAGATTCATCACCAAGAGCTTCATTGACTGTCCTTGGCTCTATTTGAGAAACAAATGCTAAATAATCACAAGGTATCATGTTACCTCTTGTTCTTAACCCTACAGATGGATCACCAATAATATTCTCAGGTGGATGATCTTTCTTGAATTTCCATTCCTTTGGAAGATTTTCATGTGTAATTTCCTTTTGTTGCATGTCTTCCAGAGGTGGATCATCTTTGTCCTCAATTGATGTATTCTTTAGTTTTTTGGACAGTTCATCTGCATCATCATTATCACTATCTTCTTCCTTTCTCAAGGAAGGGTTAGTTTCATCAAAAATAATATGTACAGAATGTTCAATTAATAGAGTGTGTTTATTAAATACTCTATAACCCTTGGGTTTAGAAGCATACCCCATGAAGATGCCCTCATCTGATTTGGCATCTAACTTACCAATGTCTCGTTTGCCATTGTTGTGTATAAAACATGGGCACCCAAATGTTCTGAAGTGACTGATCTTTGGTTTCTTTCTTTTGAACAGCTCATAAGCTGTCTTCTTCAGAATTGGCCTGATCATTACTCTATTTATGATGTAGCTAGCTGAGTTTACTGCTTCAGCCCAGAAGTACCTTGGCAAGTTATATTCTGATAACATTGTTCTTGCCATATCCAATAAAGTTCTATTTTTCCTTTCAGCAACTCCATTCTGCTGTGGTGTCCTTGGTGCTGAGAAGTTGGGATCGATCCCTTGGTCATCACAGAATTTAGCAAATCTTTCATTTTGAAATTCTCCTCCATGATCTGACCGGATTCCAACAATGCAAAACTTCTTGTCTTTCTGAACTTTCTTGCTAAAGCTTACAAAGCTTTCAAATGTATCATCTTTGTGCTCCAAGAAGGAGACCCAAGTGAATCTGGAATAATCATCAACAATAACAAAACCAAAATTCTTTCCTCCAAGACTGGTGGTTCTCATTGGCCCGAATAAATCCATATGAAGGAGTTCTAAGGGTTTTGAGGTTGTTACTATAGTCTTTGACTTGAAGGAGCTCTTAACATGCTTTCCTTTGGCACAAGGTCTGCAGATGCCATCCAATTTTGTGCTGACCTTTGGCAGACCTTCCACAAGATTTTTCTTTAACAATTTTCTCATACCATCTATGCTACAATGTCCTAGTCTTCTATGCCACAGTTCAGTTGATTGATCCTTGTTTGCTGTCAAACAGACATCCTGATCCTTGAGTTCTTCAAGATGGAGTGCATACAGGTTCTTTTCTCTATTGGCTTCGAAAATTATTGCTCCTTCCTTCAATATGCTGCACTTTGATTCTTGAAATTAAATCTGGTGACCTCTGTCACAAAGCTGGCTAATGCTGATGAGATTGTGCTTCAGCCCTTTGACAAGCAATACATCTTCAATGACTATTTTTCCTTTGTTGCTCACAGAACCACTGCCAATTACTGTGCCTTTCCCATTGTCTCCATAGGTAACTGTTCCTTCTTCAGCTTGGAGATGAGTGAATAGCTTCCGATTCCCTGACATGTGCCTTGAGCACCCACTGTCCAAATGCCATTTGGATGCTCGAGTGTTACCCTGAAATAAAAACATCAAGTTTTAGGTACCCAAGTTCTTTTGGGTCCTGATTGGTTAGTATCATTGATTTTACCTTTAATTATCCATTTCTTATGTCTTGTTGGGCATGTGGTTATGATATGTCCTAACTTGTTACAGTGACTGCAGCAGGATAATTTTGTTATTTTTTCTATATATTTGAAATCTGTCTTGTATGCAGTGTCTTGTTCAGGTACAAATTTAGGCGTTGGATATATTTTAGGATAAACTATGGTTTCTTCATTCTCTGGGGTGTATATCCTAATCCATTTTTCTTCTTACCTAATCTTCTGGCACCTTTTAATATTAGGGAGTTTTTACCATTAGTGAATTTTTCTAATGTGCTAGTCAACTGTATATTTTCATCAGTTAATGATTTTATTTCTGTTTTCAGTTCATCTGTGTCTGCCTGTTTTTCCAACTCAATTATTTGTTCATTCTTATCCTTTAGATCTTCACATAATAACTCATTTCTTCTTTTGAGTTCAACTACTGTTTTTCTAGTTGCTCATTTTCAGATTTTAGATCTGAGTTTGTATTTTCTAAACAAGTAATGTTTTTCTTACTAACTTTCAATAATTTAGATACATCTCTATATTTATCATATAGTTCATTGAATGCATCCTCTATATTATCAGAATCAGAATCATTGCAGGAATCAAAGGAGGAATCAGATGTTACCTTGTCATCTGTATTTGCCATGAAAGCCAAGTTGGCTTCTTCTTCATCACTTGTTGAGCTTGACCCACTGTCTGAGTCGCTGCTGTTTTCCCATGCGGCTGCCATTGCCTTCTTCTTGTATTTCTTGAATCGTCTGAAGTTATCTTTCTTCTTGTGTCCATCTTTCTTGAGCTTTGGACAATCTGCCTTGATATGTCCAGGCTTCTTACACTCATAACATGTAGGTTCTCCTTTCTTCAGATCTTTTCCTTCTGGCTTCTTAAATTCTTTATTTCTTTGAAGAATCTTCTGCCAGATTGAAACTTTTCTTTTTGGCTAGAATTTGTTGTAGTCTTCTGGACAGCATAGCTTCTTCATCATCACTGTCCTTGATGTTCTCACTATTTTCCAGTGATTCTTCTGACCATTCTTCATCAGCCTTGAGCGCATTTGACTGCTTCTTTCTGCTGGAGGATTCTCCTAATCTCTCCATGTTTATCTCATGGGCCATAAGAGACCCAATGAGCTTTTCCAAGGACATTCTCTTTAGATCATTAGCTTATTCAATGGCTGTAACTTTGGGAGTCCATGAGGATGGTAGGGATCTAAGAATTTTCCTCACCATGTCTCCAATCTCATAAGTTTTTCCAAGTCCGGTCAATCCATTTGTAATATCTGTGAATCGACTGAACATTTGAGTTATGGACTCACCTGATTGCATTTGAAATCTTTCATATTGAGTAACAAGAATATCAATTCTTGTCTCCTTCACCTTGTCTATGCCTTCATAGGTAATTCTAAGCTTTTCCCACATTTCCATTGCGGATTTGCAGGCTGGAACTCTGTTGAATTCCTTTTTGCTTAGTGCACAGCACAGAATACTCTTAGCCTTACAGTTTAAGGAGATCTTTTTCCTGTCATTGTCTGTCCACTGAGCTTTCTCATTTGTGACCAAGAGATCACCTTCTTCTACTATTGACCATATCAGATAGTCGTGACCTTGGAAAAAGTACTCCATTCTAGTCTTCCAATAAGCATAATCTTCACCATCAAAAAGAGGGGGTCGGTTGACAGACTGACCTTCAATGTTACCTTGGGCTGCCATGGATCTTTACTCTTCAGATCGTTGGATCTTTTTCTTTGTCGAAGAGACTCGCTCTGATACCACTTGTTGCCCGGTTGACAAGCCCAGAGGGGGGGGTGAATGGGTCTTTAAAATTATTTGATTAATACCTGTACTTAAAATATTAAAATAAAACATTCTTCGATGAAGGTTAGTAACAGTTAGTTCAAAGTGCAATCACACAAGATAAGCAACCATTCAACACAAGAACTTATCCTGGTTCGGACCTCCTTTCCTTAGGAGTCCTACGTCCAGCCCCTGAGCAACAACTCAGGATTCCACTAACTAGGATACAGTTCCCCTAAGGACACTACAACACCCAGCTCAGCTGGTCTTCCTTCACACGAAGGGAATTACACCACCCTGGATGCCCTACCAGGTCTTCCTTCACAACAGAAGGGAACAACACCCTGGATAACCCACCAGGTCTTCCTTCACAGCTGAAGGGAAACAGCACCATGGATCCCACCAGGTCTTCCTTCACACACGAAGGGAAAAAACACCACAAAGATAAGAAATAAGAGCAAGCCCCTAGATCAAGCTTCAACAAGCTAAGATCTGAAGCATAGAAGAACTGAGAGTAAAGATCTAGAAACACAGAAGACTCTCAGAACTACACAGGCTCTCTCAAGATTTTCACTACAGTGTGAAGAGCAGGGAGCAACACGAGAAGGAATGAAGTTTTTGGCTCTTAGAATTTCTATCAGAAGATTTGAATAGCTTGAGCGTTCATTGTATTTTCTTCTGAACCTCTGTCTTGAATTTATATCTCCATTTAAAATACGGCCGTTGAAGTAACCGTTGTCTCTTAGATTGGTAGACGTTAGACTGCTTGACATTTGGAAGCTTCAACAATCTTGTATCCAATTGAGCACGCAAAGAGATAATGTCTTCTGGCGTCTGTATGGTCCAACGTTGTATGACAGAACGTCTTTAGGACCCTGCACAAATTAAATGCTAGAACAGTAGACAGCTAGGCTGTCTCTTGTTGTCAGTAAACATTGATATGAGTTTTCACCAGAATAGCAATGCCACATAGCTTGTTTCTAAAAGATGTTGACAGAATATGCACGATAATGAAAGATATCATCTGCATGCATGCAGAGATACGTTCTGTCTTCATTAAATGCACAGCAGTCAGACAGATAAGAGAAGACTTTGACTTTTCAACGCTTTAAGAGATAAGATAAATATCAAGTCGATATAAACCATAAAGACGTTATCTATATGACTTATGAAATTGTTATGAATACTGAGGAAATCGTTATAGAAAGCAACTCGTTGTATTCATTGAGGAAATCGTTATAGTCACTTAACAAATCGTTATGAGCTTTAAAGAAATCGTTGCGCGAAGCAAATTGTTATGAGCGCTAAAGAAATCGTTGCGCGAAGCAAATCGTTATGAGCGCAGAGAAATTGTTGCGCGAAGTAAATCGTTATGAGCACTGAAGAAATCGTTGCGCGAACAAGGAATCGTTACGACGGGCAAGTCGTTACGAGTTCTGAAGAAATCGTTACGATGACTTAAGGAATCGTTACGACGGGCAAGTCGTTACGAGTTCTAAAGAAATCGTTATGATGACTTAAGGAATCGTTACGACGGGCAAGTCGTTACGAGTTCTAAAGAAATCGTTATGATGACTTAAGGAATCGTTACGACGGGCAAGTCGTTACGAGTTCTAAAGAAATCGTTATGATGACTTAAGGAATCGTTACGACGGGCAAGTCGTTACGAGTTCTAAAGAAATTGTTACGATGACTTAAGGAATCGTTACGATGGGCAAGTCGTTACGAGTTCTAAAGAAATCGTTACGATGACTTAAGGAATCGTTACGATGGGTAAGTCGTTACGAGTTCTAAAGAAATCGTTATGATGACTTAAGGAATCGTTACGACGGGCAAGTCGTTACGAGTTCTAAAGAAATCGTTACGATGACTTAAGGAATCGTTACGATGGGCAAGTCGTTGCGAGTTCTAAAGAAACCGTTGCGATGACTTAAGGAATCGTTACGATAATGAGTTGATTGAAACCACATGATATCTCAGTCTTATAAAGAAATCGTTATGATATCAAATCGTTATAGCTCTATTCAACACGATATATATGAAGGAATCGTTGTGACTTTCAACAGAAGTCGGTGTGGACTTAGAGAAATACAGTCTCGAAATATTTAATGCTTCAGAAATATAATGCTTACCAATATTGGCTTGATTGACCTTGACCTTGGAGTATTTCATGTACTTAAGACTTAGAGAACTTTGATAAGGTTTTGTTAATTACCAAAATACATGTATATTTAAAAATACTTGGGGACAGACACAGACTGATCATCAAAAACAAGGGCCTAAAAACCAAAATCATGATATACTGCATAATGAGTATCCTTGTGAATCATGTGATTTGTAATGTACAATGCAATGTTCTTCAAGATGAGAATGGGTTTATGCAAAGTAAGATTTCATTATATGAACAAGAAATGGAATGCATGACTCTTGATAGTGTTTTTCCTAAAAAGTTAAGCATTGAAAAGGAAACTAATTATCCCAAATCTGAAAATGAAGAACTGAAAAATAAGTTGAATGCACTTGAGAAGAATGCTAAGGATTCTGAAAACATTGTCAGAAAGTTGCATGAAACAATAAATGAACTTAAAAATACTATGTCTAGACTCATGAGGGGTAAAGAGAAATTAGATGAGGTTCTTAGTGTAAAGGTGAATACCCATAGACATGGTTTGGGGTATGTACCTAAGAAATCCAAGTCTAACTCCTTCGAGTCTAAGACCAAAACCTCTTTTGTTCATGCTTCTAATATTCCTAGCACTTCACAATCACATGCTAAGAAAACTGCTCATGTGAAAAAACCTGTTCATGCTAAGAAATCTATACAACCCAAGAAATCTGCTCTTGCTAAGAAATAGGTACAATATAAGAAACAAACTCATGTGAAAGATAATCATGTTGATCATCATGTTATTCATAGGCCACAACACACTTCTGACATCACTTGTTATTTCTGTAGTGGGCATGGTCATATGAACTATACTTGTTCTTTAAAGAAAAACATGCAAAAATGAATTTGATGTGGATTAGGAAGGATTTGCTCCCTTCCAGGGCTAACATTGTTGGACCCAAAACTATTTGGGTACCAAAGAAATCCACCTAAGATCTGTGGTTGTAGGTGTCCTGATAAATCGGAGTTAGAGCATCAATGTGGAATTCAAGACACCAAAGTGCTTTGTGAGTATCGTGTACTTCTGTTTTGAGCTTTTAAGGTAACACATGAATACTCTTGTATGTTTTATTGTTTACTCTTTTAGATTTTGATTAAAGGCTGTGTTTTTTTTTCTCTATAAAAAAATTGAAAAATCAAAAACATAAAAAGAGTCTTAGAATTGAGTGTCTTTTGCATGTCAATCTCCTATGTGCTTTCATGTAAAATATATGTAAAGACACTTGACTCTTTTTATGACCTAATACTCCATTGCTTTTATTATTGAATTGACTTAAACTTAGTGTGCATTAATTTAGCCACAAAGAGGGAGAATTCTGCATTCGGTGTGTGCATACATTAAGGGGGAGCCAAATAGTTATGCATTTAACTTGCTTCTCAAAATACATCTGATGTTGAAGCCAACATAACTCATGGGAAAAGAGCTATTTGTCACAGGATGAAAGTAAAAAAAAAAAAGGAATTCAGCTTAATAACCAGGTCTTTCCACTGAACAAGTGAGAAGCCTTGTGTCAAACGGCAATACTTTCCTCAAAGTAAAAAAGAAAAGAATTTTTTTTTGACATGATTGGTTTTTTAGCATAAAAATAAAGGACAGAGTGATAGCTACCAAAAATCGAGGATCTATCATGCATAGATAAGATTGAGAGTATATGTTAGTGTTAATTAGAAATTATGCTTATCATCATGCATGATGCCTTTTAATCATGTCTCTCGCATCACTTCTAATGGTATTTAATTTTGAATATGTATTGAGAACTTGATTAAATACATGGACTATATAATGACTAATTCTTAGAGTATGCACTCCCATCATCATTCCCATAGTGAACTTTTCACATACTTTATATTTATGCCAATTGCATCTCATATCCCTATTACCACCTACTTTTTAATGCTGTCAAAAAGGGGGAGAGAATATGAAGATTTTATATTTTGGTTTGGGGGAGAGTTTGTGTCCAAAAGAAAATGGGAGAGTCATAAGTATTTTTGTAAAGGGGAGTAGTATTTCTGCATAAATGCATGAATGCATATGTCAATAAAAAAAATGGAACTATTCGCATATATATTGTATTTTGTGTGAAAAATCTACAAGTGTTTTGTCATTATCAAAAAGGGGGAGATTGTTGTACTATATAGATTGGATGATCACAAAAACAATACTTCTCATTTATGCTAAAAAGATCACAAAGCACCAACTGGTAATTCATGTTGATTACCCAAGTATTTGATTTATGTTTATTTAATTTGAGGGTCTAATTTGTGTGTTAAGTGTGCATTAAAATTGTCCAAAAGTCGCACTTGAAGTGGACATTACAAAGCCCAAGACTTGGACAGAACAGAAATACAAGACTGGATAGAAGAACTACAGAACTAACAATCAGACGATCGATTTGACAAAATCGGATGACCGATTATCAAGAGGTGTTGACAGGTGATCTAAAGGTGTAGACAGATTGGAAGGAATCATACGACCGTAATGGGAAAATAGGTCAATTGACCTAGCCAGTACTGATTGGCCCTAGGACAGTCTAAGAATCGAACAACCGATCCTACAGAATCGGACGATCGATTTGCTAGTCGAAGTTTATAGTGCCCTAGATTTTCGCTAGATTGAATGATGCAATTGTGTGTGTGGTTTCTACATTTAACAATAAACTGTAACTTTGATGAACTTGACGTCAAGATTTACTGACGTTGACTACAGTTAACGACATGATTGATTGCCGTCTACTATCTGTTAACGACAGGGGATTGTGCCGTTTATAATTTTCTTGAATATTGGTTTTTTTCGGAAAAACAGTCGACGACATGATCGATGGACGTCAACTTCATGGTCGACGACAACATAGGTTGACGTTAACCTGACTTGCCAGTTTTTGTTGTTACCGTTCTGGGGAGAAAAGATCAGTTGTTTCCAAAGCATTTAATGGGAAGATCGGGGCGTTTTTTGGTTCAAGGGTCAGGATTTAAGCTTAGATGGCCCATAGGAGTCCTTATAAGACCTCGATTTGGCCTTTAGGAAAGAGTTTTGCACTGTTTCGGAGGTAAGAAAAAAGGGCCAAAGGAAGGGTTGTTGTGTGGTGTTCGTGCAATCTGAAGCCAACTGGACCAAGGGAGAACTACGAGGATCGTGAGCAGAGGGTTCTCCAGGCGTGGTTGCAGTTATGGAGGTCGGATCAAGCGTTTGAAGACAGTGGAAGAGGACTACCTTGTGACCAAGGCGGGCGTCTTCAAATCTTTACTCGTGACTCCAGAAGGAGGGTTAGAAGCAAGTAGCATGGGGGAATGGTTTAGGATACTATGTTCTATAGATTTACCATATTTACAGATTTTAAACCCATGAAATAAAATGTAGGAAGGGGTTAAAGTTCCGTCATTTCATGTGCAGTTTTCTGAGTTTTCTGGTCGGATGAACTAAACGTCAACATCGACCGCCATTTATTTCATGTAAATGTCAAGCTTTCGGACACCTATATATATATTAACGGCTCTATGTGCCACCGTCAACTAATATTAACGACATAGTATGTTGACGTTAACCTGTGTAAATGGCAGCATACCTTGCTGTTAAGTTCATCAGTACTGTTTTCTACAAAATTCTGATTTTCTGTATATCCTGTGAGCTATGCATGTGTAGGATTTTCGGTTAGGCTTTGTTATGTATAATGTTTACTGTTATGTAGTAGAAAAATCATGGCAATGATGTATGGATTATGTATGGATATTTTAAAGAATTTTCTTTGATTAAGTAAATAGAAAATGAAATAGTAGCAAGCTTAATCCATGTTGTGATGTTATAATTGAGAATTGTACTACTGTTGAATGGAATTACAGACCCATGGTGCTCAATTTTTACACAGTAATTGCATGGTTCTTTCATTGTTGTAACTTGTTAAGTAGTTCAAGTTTATGAGAATTAATCATAAGAAATGATACAGAACTCAGAAAATTGTTAAAATTTATGTGTGAAGCATGATTAGAAGTAGAATTTCTATCAAAATTTTGGAATTTTCAGAGCACTGTACATATTGTTATGATTTTCTGAATGATGAAAATATGCATGGAAATCAATAGATGGAGAAAAAGAGTATGAATGTTGAACTATGATGAAATCAGTAAAAGTAGTATCATGATAGGTTACTGTTTAACAGTAGAATAATGATTTCAGAAATAAGAAAATGTGTTGTGTAATCTTGTATTATAGTCTTGCTAATTATACATGATTTTATGAAAAGCATGATATAATTTCATAAATTGCATGAAAACATGTATTAAAATTCTGAAATGATGTGGCCAATAAGACATTGCTATTATAGATATGCCTACATGGAACTACACCATGGAATGCCTCTATGGTAATGGTTCACCTACATGAATCCGTGGGCAACGGATTGAAATCCTGGAGGTAGACATGTTCTACTGGTTAAGGTGGGAAGGACTTTCCCCGGTATTGTGCAATAACCAAGACTTCATCACTATTTTGCCTAGGTGATAAGTGAATGTTTCTCTACATGATCTCTATTAATAGTGGGGCTATGTCTTGTCAACTATTCCTATATGAAATGAACTACATGCTACATAATAAATGACTACATGCAACATGATAAATGACTACATGCTACATGATAATTGACTACATGCAACATGATATGGTCTACATGCTACATGACATTAAATACATGTTATAAGATTTTGACTATACGCCATGCCACATGCAAATGTTTAATGCTTTGTTATATTATGTGATGTAATCCACATGTTATATGAAATTGTCTTATTTTACATGATAAGTTATCATCCTATGTAAAGTGAATGCTAAATGAATTAGAGCATGTTGATAGGAAGAGCTATATGGTATCAAGGATAAAAAGGGAATATGCTATCATGTTTTAAAATTTAGTATATGATAAATCTTGAACCATCTTTCCTTGTTGCTTGCTGGGTCTAGTAGACTCACACATGATTAACATTTCAGGAAAGGCTGAGGATACCGAGGAGTTAGTGCACTCTGACTTCAAGCGTGAGGACGTGGAGGCTTAGTTCTTTTCTTTGAGAGTGTGTTTGAGAGACTATGTATGTGAGAATAAGTTGTAATTGAACATATGTTATTTTGGACTTACGAACTGTTATTACTTGGACTATTGTAATTCTTCTTTTATGCTTTAGACTTGGTATTTGGATACAATGTTGATTGAAAAAAATTAAATTTCATATTCCATTGCAACTTGTTGGAATTTAAATTGTCATTTATGTATATCTCAATCTGAACCGATTATTTTGAATATTTTTCACTGTAACACCACTATTGGATCCGAAGTGAGTTGGTACAACTGTACTGGGTCTAAGAGGGGCGTTACAAAGTTGGCCAGTCGAAGTGGAACTTCGACAGCATGAAGAGCCAATCGAAGTGAACCAGTCGAAGAGCACCATTCAAAGTGCACCAGTCGAAGATGGACTTCGACTTCAATCCCAGTCGAAGTTGATTCAAAAAATTGGACGACTGATTTGGGATTTCGGCCGATCGATTCTGGCGACAAGTTTCCTAAATTGTTCGCACTCTTTCTGAAAGTGGGACTCCTTCCCTTGTTTGTTCAAGCAAGTCTCCCAGACATCTTCTAGGGGTCTTCCACTATAAATAGAGCATGGTATCTTCATGAGGAAAGAGAGTCAACTGCCACCAAGAATCCAACTCGTGCCCTAGAGTTCAAGAGAGGATTGTGCTGCCTAGAGAGAGAGAGAGAGAGAGCCAATAGATGCTCTGAACTTGTAGAAGCCTGAAGAACGAATCTTCATCGCCCAGAAGCCTTCCAAACATTCCAAGAAGGTATTCTTCAACAGAAAGGCGTGGACTTGGTGCTACATCTTGCAAGACTCTGTTCTGAAGCAATCTACATCAGCCAGTTCTACACTGTAACATCGTCGGGTAAAAAAGACTACAAAGGCCGAACTTCTGAGATAGGAGAACTCTACACCTTGCTTGTTTAGATTGTTGTCTCTCCTATCTAGTTTTCATTTGTTATTGAACTGAACAACTGTGTGTGTGGTTGGTGTGTAGTGCATGCGCACATATATACTGGGTTGTCTCGTCCTTGGAAAATGAGGTGGGGGTTGTGTTGTCCCCGTAAACAACCGTGTGTGTGTGGTTAGAGGAAATCCTCACGGAGTGTGGGGTAGTGGACGTAGGCACACACGGGGGTGTGTTTTCCTAACCACTTTAAATCTACGTGCATCTGTGGTTTGATCCTTATCTTCTATCTCCATTCTACGTATGTTAGGATAGTTGGTTTTGCCATTTAGTTTATATTCCACTGTGCATGTAGCTAAATATATTTGCTTGTTTGAGTCTAATCTATTCTGTGATAAAATATTTTTAAATTAGGCAATGACCAATTCACCCCTCCCCTCTTGGTTGTCCATCGCATAGTCTTCTCTCTTCAGCTCCCCCCTTCCTCTCACCCTTGGCCCAACTCTCCCACTGCCCACCACCCGCGCTCCCCCTCCCTCCCCCCCCCCCCACCCTACCTAACGTTGCTCCCCCCTCCCCCTCACCCTCGACATAGCTCCCCCACTACCCACCACCCACGCTTCCCCTTCTCCCATCCCATACTAGGGGCAAGGGCAGGTCCACCCTCTCTCCCCCCCCCTAACGTCGTCGGGTAAAGAAGACTACAAAGGCCGAACTTCTGAGATAGGAGAACTCTACACCTTACTTGTTTAGATTGTTGTCTCTCCTATCTAGTTTTCATTCGTTATTGAACTGAACAACTGTGTGTGTGGTTGGTGTACTGGGTTGTCTCATCCTTGGAAAATGAGGTGGGGGTTGTGTTGTCCCCACAAACAACCGTGTGTGTGTGGTTAGAGGAAATCCTCACGGGGTGTGGGGTAGTGGACGTAGGCACACACGAGGGTGTGTTTTCCTAACCACTTTAAATCTACGTGCATTCGTGGTTTGATCCTTATCTTCTATCTCCATTCTACGTATGTTAGGATAGTTGGTTTTGCCATTTAGTTTATATTCCACTGTGCATGTAGCTAAATATATTTGCTTGTTTGAGTCTAATCTATTCTGTGATAAAATATTTTTAAATTAGGCGATGACCAATTCACCCCTCCCCTCTTGGTTGTCCATCGCATAGTCTTCTCTCTTCAGCTCCCCCCTCCCTCTCACCCTTGGCCCAACTCTCCCACTGCCCACCACCCGCGCTCCCCCTCCCTCCCCCCCCCCCACCCTACCTAACGTTGCTCCCCCCTCCCCCTCACCCTCGACATAGCTCCCCCACTACCCACCACCCACACTTCCCCTTCTCCCATCCCATACTAGGGGCAAGGGCAGGTCCACCCTCTCTCTCCCCCCCCCCCTAACATCGTCGAGTAAAGAAGACTACAAAGGCCGAACTTCTGAGATAGGAGAACTCTACACATTACTTGTTTAGATTGTTGTCTCTCCTATCTAGTTTTCATTCGTTATTGAACTGAACAACTGTGTGTGTGGTTGGTGTACTGGGTTGTCTCGTCCTTGGAAAATGAGGTGGGGGTTGTGTTGTCCCCGCCAACAACCATGTGTGTGTGGTTAGGGGAAATCCTCACGGGGTGTGGGGTAGTGGACGTAGGCACACACGGGGGTGTGTTTTCATAACCACTTTAAATCTACGTGCATCCGTGGTTTGATCCTTATCTTCTATCTCCATTCTACGTATGTTAGGATAGTTGGTTTTGCCATTTAGTTTATATTCCACTGTGTATGTAGCTAAATATATTTGCTTGTTTGAGTCTAATCTATTCTGTGATAAAATATTTTTAAATAAGGTGATGACCAATTCACCCCTCCCCTCTTGGTTGTCCATCGCATAGTCTTCTCTCTTCAGCTCCCCCTTCCCTCTCACCCTTGGCCCAACTCTCCCACTGCCCACCACCCGCGCTCCCCCTCCCTCCCCCCCCCCCCACCCTACCTAACGTTGCTCCCCCCTCCCCCTCACCCTCGACATAGCTCCCCCACTGCCCACCACCCACGCTTCCCTTTCTCCCATCCCATACTAGGGGCAAGGGCAGATCCACCCTCTCCCCCCCCCCCTCCTCCCCCTAATTCCTCCACCATCATCTCGGTGCTTCTCCCCCACCCACCCCTCCAACACCCGATGTTGCTCCACACCCAGTGAGTATTTATTTTTTTAATAATTTTTAGTTGCATGAATGAATGTATGATGAATAATATGATTGATGTTCACGTAAATGATATATTTTTTCATTTATGTGTTTATGATAGAGCAATTTTAGGTTATGGGTAGTACAATGGTTATGTTAATGTGATTATATAATGGAATACTTCACAAACAAGGTTGTTATACACCGTAATATGAAGGAGGTATTATGCATCCATTGTGGGTAAATAAAGATATCACTTATGTGGAGTTGTTGACAAAGTTATATGCATTAACAACCTATGATCCAAGTCGCAGAAAGATTATTTTAACTTGTAAGTTTCCGATTTGTCCGAAAGAATATGTTGCTTTAAGCTTAGAGGATGATGAGACCATTGCAATTATGCTTGATTTATACCCTTCTCATAATCATGATATTGAGCTCTTCTTGGAGAAAGAAGATGTGCAACCAATGGAAATGTTCACATGTATGCTTAATGATGATATGCCCTCCTCAAGTTTCCTTTCACCTATGGATAATGAAAGAAGAGATGAAGATATTTGTGTGACAAACGACTACCATACATGGTAAGTTGTCATTGTGTTTTTATGAAATAGTAAAGTTTGTAAATTTTTATTAAGAGACTTGCATTGTCAATATTTGAAGGTCTGCATCATGTGAAAATATTCAAGAGTACAGAGTTGGATCTTCACAATATCATTCTGTACCATTCACTCAGCCTTCATTTTCCATATTGTGGTGGAAGTTCCTCACAGTATGAGACATGAAATTTTTTTGTTACAAGTGCTATATTATTATTGTCACGTCCCGAGAATTACGCAGCGGATATTAGTTCGAATAATTCGAGTCGATATCCCAAGACGTGGACAGTCGGCAAATAAGCCTCTAGCTAGCACGCACTAAATGTGTATCAACACAAACATCATAATAGGGCCCAAATGTTGAACTCAATATAAATTGTATTCAAATCTCATATTTGTCTCAGATAAACTAATACATGACTAAGACTCAATTAAAGCAAAAGTACATAATACTCACTTCCTACTACATTGTTCTAACACTCACAATAAACTAACTATAGATAGACTCATGTTTGGAACGCTCTTCACTCGGACGCATTCTCATCCTTGACTTGCTCTTCCTCTTGAACTTCATAGTCACCTAGATTGGGTAAAAGTAGGGGATGAGCAAACTAGCCCAGTAGGATTTATATCTCAATGTGCGGGCAATGATATAAGTGATTAACATTTTAGAACTAGGCAAGTACGATGAATGATATGCAAGTACGAACAAAACTCATTAAAACATGATATATAAAACAAGCTGGATAGAGTGAACAAGATAGAATCAGATTTTTGAACAAGGTGCCAAGAAAGAACTAGGAATAGATCACTTTACACAAGCACGCAAGATTTCACTTGATGTCAATAGTTTTCAAGAAAACAAGATATCACTAGTTGCAATAAATGCAGGATGGCCATATCACGCAAGCAAGCAAGCAAGATTGCACAAGCACGTTCAAGTAACACTAATCAGGCACGTAGACACCAATGTACACCAAGAAAAGATCCATCAAGAATGTACACCAGGACACGTGTATGTGGTTATGTATCTAACATTCAACAAGCAAGAAAGTACTCCCAGCGCAGATGCAACGCCAGTAATCATTATACCCCATGGTTAACAGTATATTTATGACTCGCCGTCATTGGGGCTAGACTGGAGCCCTTGGACACACTCCGTGCCCTGTCAGCCATCTCATGTAAAATTTCAAATGTAGATATCCACAGTCATTAATAATGGCCAATGAGAGTGTCAAAAAGTAAGCATGAGTAATGTCATGTTCCTGATGATGATGAGAAGGAATAAATAAATTGAACATGATTCCATGAGGACAATAGTCAAGAGATAAATTCGGCAGCTGAAAGATAGATTTACAATTTAGTTCAATCTTTACATTAATAGCTTTAGTCTAGATGGAAATTCACAATCTGTCGGTCTCAAACTCACGGAAAATACTTAACATGACGGCATGCAGTGAACAATGCATTTAACTACATATGGGTTTACGAGATTTTAAGATAATATCCGTCTTTTAAATCAAGCTGGAAGGGTAACAAGAGTAAAATCACAAGTTTCATGTATGATCACTTCATTAAGAAAGCAATTAAAATAATATTCATGTAATTAAGGATTTTTCAATGGGTTAAACACTTTTAAGCCATTAATTACCATTATGTAATGAACAGAACCAAAATATGCAATATCTTGTAAAGGTAGTGTCGACACAACCCATGCTGGTGTCGACACCATGCTTCACATACAAGCAAAAACATGAAAACTGGTCAAGTAGTGTCGACACTAGTTCAAGTAGTGTCGACACTAGAGACAGGTTCCAGAAAACCTTCTGGAAAACATGGGACAGTGTGTCGACACTAGATGGGGTAGTGTCGACACTAGATCAGTTTCCCAGAACTTCCTGGGTAAAACTGGGACAGTGTGTCGACACTAGATGAGGTAGTGTCGACACTAGATGGCTTTCCCAGAACACTTTCTGGGCTGTTTGGGACAGGGTGTGACACTAGATGAGGTAGTGTCGACACTAGAGGGATTCCCAGAACACTCTCTGGGCTGCCTTGGGACAGTGTGTCGACACTAGATGAGGTAGTGTCGACACTAGAGAGCTTCCCAGAACAAAACATATGGTCAAGTGTGACCCGAAAACATGTCTCATGCAGCGATTCAATTACCCATCTTATAACTCTCTAACTAATGACATTTAGATAAAACGTTCAACATGAAAGATGACTAGGACAACTAGTATAAGAACTTTGATGTTGGGGGTTTGATCTAATTCCGTCTGAATCCCGAGAAAACAGATGAAGAACAAAAGTCAAGTGTAGCCCGAAATCCCAGTATCATGCAGTGACTCTATTCCCACGCCTGTAACTCTCTAACCAAGGACTTTTGGACAAAATGTCCAACATAAAAGATGATCGTGACTCCAATTAGAAAACCTTTTGTGAAGGAAGTTTAGTCAAATTAAGTCTCGAATCACGTGCATAATAAGAAGAACGGGGAAAAACCCTAACAGTGCGCGACTTTGGAAAAACACTTATAACTCAAAATATACTCATTAGAATTCGATGAAACCAGTGGGAAACGAAAGTTAACTTGATGCTCTACACATTGGTATAGGATATATTAAGGTTTGGCCCGAGAAAACCTACCTTCTGGGTTGAAGAAGTCTTGTTTTTCCAGAAAACCCGAGTTCAGACACTCGGAGGAAAACGCTTACTGCTCCGTGTATACTGCATGGAATTTGGAATTCCACTTGGGTTAGAACGTAGACTTGACCCTCTTTCCAGGGGTATAAGCCTTGCAAGGTTTGGTTTAGGTTTGACTCACCTTTGGTCGACTTCAAGATGATGGTCTGTGCAGGTCGCAGCAGACGAAACAGGGGAAGAAGAACGACTTGGTGTGGATGATCTCCTGCTCCCCAGCCACCAAGAACTTCTCCACACGACCCCAGCAAGTTCTAAAACTCGTTCCTAGGTTTTGGTGAAGAGTATTTAAGCAACCATGGTGTTTTAGGAGTCCTATTATAACTAGGAAAGCTAAGCTGCGGTTTTGACAGGGCAGTTTCCTATCTTTTGAGGATTCCTTCCTCCCTTAGAGTGTGTGAGGCTTTAGGAAACCTCCCACCATAGATAGGCACGAATTTGGGTTGCCAAGAATGCATGATTGCATCCCAATTCAACTCAAATTGCCTCTTCCTAATTTCAGCCTATTTAGAGTTACGAATTTCCATGCATTTTCTAGCTTTATTTGATTATTGGGCCAATTGATGTCCATTGACCCGCTTATGATATTGGGTCATTAATATATAATGTTGGAAGTCCCTCCAACACTTTTATTAAATTTGATTTCTTTATATATTAAAATTTCCGGGGTGCTACACCCTCCCCCACTTAAGAGAATTTGGTCCCCAAATTCATGTATAGCAAGTTATTGTACAAGTGAGGTGTACTTACTTGTGAATAGCTCCGGAAATCTTTTGCGCATTGCTTCCTCGGTTTCCCACGTGTCGTCCTCATCCATGCGTTGATTCCATCTAACCCTTACTAGTGGGATAACCTTGTTCCTTAGTTGGCGCAGTTCCGGTCCACAATCTTAATTGGCTTCTCTTGATATGTTCCGTCTTTGTTGAACTTCAGAAGCTCGTATTCTATAACATGCCATGGATCTCGTACATACTTTTTCAACATGGATATGTGGAACACATTGTGTATTCCATCCATTTGCGGTGGTAAAGCGAGACGATATGCCACTTCGCCGACTCTTTCAAGGATTTCGAAAGGTCCGACAAACCTTGGTGACAACTTGCCTTTAATACCAAAACGTCTGATCCCACGGCCTGGTGACACTTTCAAGAATACATGTTCACCCACCTGAAACTCCAGGTCTCTTCTTCTATTATCTGCATATGCCTTTTGTCTTTGCTGCGCCACTGCCATTCTTTCTCTGATAAGCTTCACCTTCTCTGTGGTTTCCCTTATCATCTCTGGTCCTAACATTTGTTTTCGCCAACCTCATACCAGCATATTGGAGATCGGCAACTTCTGCCATAAAGTGCTTCAAATGGTGCCATCTGAATGCTAGCTTGATAGCTATTATTGTAGGCGAACTCCACAAGAGGTAAGTGTTCATGCCAGCTACCTCCAAAATCTAGGACACATGCTCTGAGCATATCTTCAATCACCTGGTTGGTTCTCTCCGTCTGTCCATCTGTTTGTGGATGGAAAGCCGTGCTAAAATTTAGTTTAGATCCCAAGGAGTAATGCAGTCCTTTCCAAAAGTGGGATGTAAACCTGGGGTCTCTATCAGACACGATAGACACCGGTACTCCATGTAATCTGACTATTTCCTTCACATACAATGCAGCCAGAACATCTATTGACCACTTATTCTTCACTGGCAAGAAGTGAGCTGACTTGGTTAAGCGGTCGACTATAACCCAGATACCATCGAATCCACCTCTAGATTTAGGTAGTCCGAAAATAAAATCCATCCCTATACCTTCCCATTTCCATGCCGGAATTTCTAGGGGTTTGAGTTTACCTGCGGGTCGTAAGTGTTCTGCCTTGACCCTTTGACATGTTAAGCATCGGGCGACATATTCCGCCACCTCTCTCTTCATATTAGGCCACCAGAAGCTTCTTTTCAAATCCTGATACATTTTGGTAGTTCCAGGATGAATAGTATATCTGGTCTTGTGAGCCTCGTCCATAATCATTTTCTTTGTCTCTGCATGGTCGGGTACACAGACTCGATCCCGGAACAATAGCCTTCCATCTTCAGTTAATGAGAAATCTGGCCTCTGGTCCAGATTAGCCTTAATCTCCACAACTATAGGGTCATTGTCTTGGAGTGTTGTGATGTCCTCCAATAGTGTGGGTTGTGCTCTAACACTTGCAACAAGGCATCCCTTCTCTTTGATGTCTGCATCAATATTTAACTTGGCGAAGTCTTCTAATAACCTCCATTCACCCACCATGAGACTAGACAAGGTAGCCATCGGCTTCCTGCTAAGAGCATCTGCCACGGCATTTGCTTTTCCTGGATGATATTGAATAGAGAAGTCGAAGTCCTTGAGATACTCCAACCACCTCCGTTGCCTCATATTCAAGTCCTGCTGAGAAAACAGATACTTCAAGCTTTTATGGTCAGAAAACACAATGAATTTCTCACCATATAGATAATGACGCCATATCTTCAAGGCGAAGACTACAGCAGCTAGCTCCAGATCATGTACGGGATAATTGTCCTCGTGCTTCTTCAATTGTCTGGACGCGTAGCATATAACTTTCCCTTCTTGCATCAGCACACAGCCAAGGCCGATCCCGGATGCATCGGTGTATACTTCAAAACTACCCCCGGCAGTTGGCAAGGTTAGTACGGGTGCTGAGGTAAGGTGTTCTTTCAATGCCCTGAACTTTCTTCACATTCATCAGTCCATGCGAATGGATTCTCCTTCCTGGTAAGCCTGGTCATTGGTACAGCTATCTTTGAGAAATCTTTAATGAAGCGACGATAATAACCGGCTAACCCCAGAAAGCTTCTAATCTCCGACACAGTTGTCGGCCTTTCCCAATTCTTTACCGCCTCCACCTTAGATGGATCTACAGAGATTCCCTCCTTGGATATGATGTGACCAAGGAAAGATACTTCCTCCATCCAGAATTCACACTTACTAAGTTTAGCATAGAGTTGGTTATCTCTGAGCACTTGCAGAGCAACCTTCAAGTGTTCCTCATGTTCTTCTTTGGATTTGGAGTAAATAAGGATGTCATCAATGAACACCACTATGAACTGGTCCAAGTAGGGCCTATAAATATTGTTCATAAGTTGCATGAAAGCCGCTGGAGCATTGGTTAATCCGAACGGCATGACCACGAACTCATAGTGACCATACCTACTCCGGAATGCAGACTTGTGAATATCCTCTTCCTTTATTCTTAGTTGATGGTAGCCAAATCTTAGATCTATCTTAGAGAAATATTGTGCGCCAGAAATCTGATCAAACAGTTCATCGATGCGGGGCAGTGGATACTTGTTCTTTATTGTCAACTGGTTCAACTGACGGTAGTCAATGCAAAGCCTCATTGATCCGTCCTTCTTTCTGATGAATAGTACTGGCGCTCCCCACGGGGATGTACTAGGCCTGATAAACCTTGATCTAGCAGTTCTTGGATCTGTCTCTTCAACTCCTGCAATTTAATAGGGGACATGCGATACGGGGCCTTTGAAACAGGGGCTGCCCCAGGGAGTAACTCAATGGTGAAGTTTACCTCCCGCTCAGGTGGTATACCAGGCAATTCCTCTGGAAATACATCAGGATATTCCCTGGCTATTGGAATGTCTTCTAAGGTCGGTTTCTTCTTTTCAGTAGCCAAGACGGAAACTAGGAAAGCATCACAACCCTGGTTGATCAGCTTAGAAGCCTTCAAGGAGGATATCAAGATAGGGTGTTTGTGATAACGGGTGCCAAGTAGTGATAGAGTTGGAAGGTTTGATCTTTTAAAAGTGACCCTCCTATGGCGACAGTTTACATCGGCATCATATTTAATTAGCCAATCGACACCCAGAATGGCATCATAACCCTTCATGTCTAAACAGATAAGGTCTGCAGGGAGATTGTGTCCTCCAATTATGGTTTCACATTTTGGCAAGTAGTGAGTGAGTTCAGATTCTGAGCCTAGTGGAGAGGCTACAATGATCTTGGATTTCAAGGGTACAGGTTTGACAGGTAAAGTTGCAGCAAATGTGGTGGAAATAAAAGAATATGCAGCTCCGTATCAATAAGTACAAATGCAGGTTGAGAGTGTATGGAAATGGTACCTTCCACCATACCCCCTTCCTCGGGTAGGTCAGCTTCTATGACAGCATTAAGGCGTCCCTGACGCCGTGGTGCATTCTGGGCTCTCCGGGCTGGTCCTTCAGCATAGGACAATCCGGAATACGGTGGTCACGACCACCACATCTCAAGCATGCCCCGAGCTTCTTCCAGCATTCCTCAGCTCGGTGTCCTGGTTTATCACAGAACTTGCAGTTTTCAGACGACTGCCTACCTTCCACTTTGACTCTTTTATCTCCCGCCGCATCTCTTCCAGCAATTGGCCTCTTGTTGTTGCTGTTGAAGTTGTTATTGTTGCTACGAAATGTTGGAACAGTGTTAGGTGCTCCCTTCTTGACAAAGACCGGCTTAGAGTTGTCCTTGCCCCTCATGCCTCTACTTTGGCCATGGTGTCCTCCACTAGCTGAGCTCTTTGGACCATCTCAGTGTAAGTTTGAATGTTGTGTGGTCCGAGCCTTTCAATGAACATGGGCCTGAGTCCATCCATGAAACGGTTGGCTTTCAGCCTTTCTGTGCCCACAAGATGTGGGGCATACACTGCCAGACGAGCAAACTGAGCTTCATACTCAGCCACAGACATGCTTTTTTGTTTTAGTGCAGCAAACTCTGCTGCCTTCTTCTCCTTCACTCTCTCAGAGAAATATTTTCCCCGGAATATCTCCAGGAATCCGGCCCACTCTAGTTCAGCTACGTTTGGCAGGTGGGCCGATGTGGCCTTCCACCATGCTCGAGCATCTTAGTAATTGGAAAGTGGCCAGTACCACTTTCTCCCTGTTGTTGCATTGCATTACTTGGAAAATCCTTTCGATTTCCTCTTGCCAATTTCTGCTTCATCTAGGTCAGGGGATCCAGAGAAACGAGGAGGGTTTAAACTCCTAAAATTTTGGTGCAGATCACCGGCTCCATTCCTTGCAGCTCCAGCCTGATTTCCAGCCTGAACTACATTTTGTAATGCCTGAGTCAATCCAGCCACGGTTTCCTGCATCGCTTGCCATTGGTTACGAGCCATTGCAGTTGAGTGAGAGAGTTATGAGGTTCCTGAGAAAAGGATGGAAACCAATTAATGTCTCTAGATACATTATAAGAGTCAATGGGTAGGAGTGTTTAATTCTTTCTAACATATTCCCAGTCTCTACCCATTCTCACCAGGTATTATATTTAATTTCCATGACCTAGGTTCCATAGGTATCTCCTATTCCTGAGACATCCTATTTGGTATTCCTAGGCTCTGATACCACTAAACTGTCACGTCCCGAGAATTACGCAGCGGATATTAGTTCGAATAATTCGAGTCGATATCCCAAGACGTGGACAGTCGGTAAATAAGCCTCTAGCTAGCACGCACTAAATGTGTATCAACACAAACATCATAATAGGGCCCAAATGTTGAACTCAATATAAATTGTATTCAAATCTCATATTTGTCTCAGATAAACTAATACATGACTAAGACTCAATTAAAGCAAAAGTACATAATACTTCACTTCCTACTACATTGTTCTAACACTCACAATAAACTAACTATAGATAGACTCATGTTTGGAACGCTCTTCACTCGGACGCATTCCCATCCTCGACTTGCTCTTCCTCTTGAACTTCATAGTCACCTAGATTGGGTAAAAGTAGGGGATGAGCAAACTAGCCCAGTAGGATTTATATCTCAATGTGCGGGCAATGATATAAGTGATTAACATTTTAGAACTAGGCAAGTACGATGAATGATATGCAAGTACGAACAAAACTCATTAAAACATGATATATAAAACAAGCTGGATAGAGTGAACAAGATAGAATAAGATTTTTGAACAAGGTGCCAAGAAAGAACTAGCAATAGATCACTTTGCACAAGCACGCAAGATTTCACTTGATGTCAATAGTTTTCAAGAAAGCAAGATATCACTAGTTGCAATAAATGCAGGATGGCCATATCACGCAAGCAAGCAAGCAAGATTGCACAAGCACGTTCAAGTAACACTAATCAGGCACGTAGACACCAATGTACACCAAGAAAAGATCCATCAAGAATGTACACCAGGACACGTGTATGTGGTTATGTATCTAACATTCAACAAGCAAGAAAGTACTCCCAGCGCAGATGCAACGCCAGTAATCATTATACCCCATGGTTAACAGTATATTTATGACTCGCCGTCATTGGGGCTAGACTGGAGCCCTTGGACACACTCCGTGCCCTGTCAGCCATCTCATGTAAAATTTCAAATGTAGATATCCACAGTCATTAATAATGGCCAATGAGAGTTTCAAAAAGTAAGCATGTGTAATGTCATGTTCATGATGATGATGAGAAGAATAAATAAATTGAACATGATTCCATGAGGACAATAGTCAAGAGATAAATTCGGCAGCTGAAAGATAGATTTACAATTTAGTTCAATCTTTACATTAATAGCTTTAGTCTAGATGGCAATTCACAATCCGTCGGTCTCAAACTCACAGAAAATACTTAACATGACGGCATGCAGTGAACAATGCATTTAACTACATATGGGTTTACAAGATTTTAAGATAATATCCGTCTTTTAAATCAAGCTGGAATGGTAACAAGAGTAAATCACAAGTTTCATGTATGATCCTATCATTAAGAAAGCAATTAGAATAATATTCATGTAATTAAGGGTTTTTCAATGGGTTAAACACTTTTAAGCCATTAAATAGCCATTATGTAATGAACAGAACCAAAATATGCAATATCTTGTACAGGTAGTGTCGACACAACCCATGCTGGTGTCGACACCATGCTTCACACACAGAGCAAAAACATGAAAAACTGGTCAAGTAGTGTCGACACTAGTTCAAGTAGTGTCGACACTAGAGACAGGTTCCAGAAAACCTTCTGGAAAACATGGGACAGTGTGTCGACACTAGATGGGGTAGTGTCGACACTAGATCAGTTTCCCAGAACTTCCTGGGTAAAACTGGGACAGTGTGTCGACACTAGATGAGGTAGTGTCGACACTAGATGGCTTTCCCAGAACACTTTCTGGGATGTTTGGGACAGGGTGTCGACACTAGATGAGGTAGTGTCGACACTAGAGGGATTCCCAGAACACTCTCTGGGCTGCCTTGGGACAGTGTGTCGACACTAGCTGAGGTAGTGTCGACACTAGAGAGCTTCCCAGAACAAAACATATGGTCAAGTGTGACCCGAAAATATGTCTCATGCAGTGATTCATTACCCATCTTATAACTCTCTAACTAATGACATTTAGACAAAACGTTCAACACAAAAGATGACGAGGACAACTAGTAGAAGAACTTTGATGTTGGGGGTTTGATCTAATTCCGTCTTGAATCCCAAGAAAACAGATGAAGAACAAAAGTCAAGTGTAGCCCGAAATCCCAGTATCATGCAGTGACTCTATTCCCATGCCTGTAACTCTCTAACCAAGGACTTTTGGACAAAACGTCCAACATACAAGATGATTGTGACTCCAATTAGAAAACTTTTGTGAAGGAAGTTTAGTCAAATTCAATCTCGAATCACGTGCATAATAGAAGAACGGGAAAAACCTAACAGTGCGCGACTTTGGAAAAACACTTATAACTCAAAATATACTCATTAGAATTCGATGAAACCAGTGGGAAACGAAAGTTAACTTGATGCTCTACACATTGGTATAGGATATATTAAGGTTTGGCCCGAGAAAACCTACCTTCTGGGTTGAAGAAGTCTCATTTTTCCAGAAAACCCGAGTTCAGACACTCGGAGGAAAACGCTTACTGCTCCGTGTATACTGCATGGAATTTGAGAATTCAACTTGGGTTAGAACGTAGACTTGACCCTCTTTCCAGGGGTATAAGCCTTGCAAGGTTTGGTTTAGGTTTGACTCACCTTTGGTCGACTTCAAGATGATGGTCTGTGCAGGTCGCAGCAGACGAAACAGGGGAAGAAGAACGACTTGGTGTGGATGATCTCCTGCTCCCCAGCCACCAAAACTTCTCCACACGACCCCAGCAAGTTCTAAAACTCGCTCCTAGGTTTTGGTGAAGAGTATTTAAGCAACCATGGTGTTTTAGGAGTCCTATTATAACTAGGAAAGCTAAGCTGCGGTTTTGACAGGGCAGTTTCCTATCTTTTGAGGATTCCTTCCTCCCTTAGAGTGTGTGAGGTTTTAGGAAACCTCCCACCATAGATAGGCACGAATTTGGGTTGCCAAGAATGCATGATTGCATCCCAATTCAACTCAAATTGCCTCTTCCTAATTTCAGCCTATTTAGAGTTACGAATTTCCATGCATTTCTAGCTTTATTTGATTATTGGGCCAATTGATGTCCATTGACCCGCTTATGATATTGGGTCATTAATATATAATGTTGAAATCCCTCCAACACTTTTATTAAATTTGATTTCTTTATATATTAAAATTTACGGGGTGCTACAATTATAATATGTATATGTATATTAAATTTTATTGTGTTAGGGAGGTGAGATGACTGAGCAGAATGAAGAAAATGATGAAGTTGAAGAAGATGATGGGGATGAGAATGAGGATGAATATGTTAAAGACCAAATTGTGCGAAGTGATGTAGCAAACAATACAAATGTGGTCTTTGACAATGAAGTAGATGAAGAAGAGCAATCAGATTCTGTTCAATTAGAACTACCAGATGAATATGAAAATGATGATTGGGATGGTCAGGGAATAGTTATAAATATATGTCCAGATGTTGCTACTTTATCTTCTGCAAATGGAGAAGAACCATGCAAGGGACAACTGTTTCCAAACAAAGAAGTATTGATATATGCACTTCAGAAATATTCTATTATACATAGTGTACAGTATAAAGTGACAAGAAGCCACACAAAAATGTTCACGACACAATGCATTCATAACACTTGTCCATGGAGGGTGCATGCATCAATATTGAAAGATCATGAATATTTCAAGATCAAGAAATATGCAGGTCCTCATTCATGTATTAATCCAATATTGCAGAGTTAAAATCGACAATGCACCTTATGTTTTGTGCAAAAATTAATAATGTCACAAGTGAAGACCAAGTTAACTATTACATCAGATGAAATTATAAGAAGAATATATGATGATTATCATATTAAGATTCCTTACTTCAAGGCATGGTGAACGAAGTGTATGGCAATGGAGGATATATTTGGTAGCTGGGAGAGTTCATATGCTACCTTACTTAGATACTTGAATGCCTTGCAAGGAACAAATCCAGGAACAATTGTCCATTTTGCTTATGCAGATGATCCCCGATTTTGATTTCAAAGGGTTTTTGGTCATTTGCACCTTCAATACAGAGATTTTCATTTTGTCGGCCACTGATTAGTATTGATGGCACATATTTTTATTGAAAATATTCAGGTTCCTTATTGATTGCTACTGGTGTTGATGTAGATATAATTTATTTCCGCTTGCATTTGCTATTGTAGAATTTGAAAAGGGTGACAGCTGGACATGGTTCTTAGATTATATCAGGGAAATGGTGATAAACAGACATGGTCTTGCAATTATTTCTGATTGTCATAGAGGTTTAGATATGGTTGTACCTGCGATGTTCCCTCCTCCTATTGGATTTCATCGTTGTTGTATGAGACATCTTGCAGATAATTTTTAGAAAATATTTTAAGATAAATCATTGACATATCTTATGTGGTCAACAGCTCAGAAAAAAAGTATTTTAGAATTTAAAGGTGTAATGAGAACAATTGAGGAAATGAATCATGAGGCAAAGCAATGGTTGGAAGGGGTTGGCTATCAAAGATGGGAATTGGCATATGATGAAAGACGACAGTTTGTAATTATGACGACTAGTATTTCTGAAAGTTTTAACAATGTGTTGAAATGAGCATGTGGGTTGCCTATTCAAGATTTAGTTCAAAAGACATTCTTCAGATTGAACAAGTTCTTTCTTAAGCATCATGAAGATGGGTTGAAGATGGATTCTCCATTTACTCCTACTGTAGAAGCAGAGCTTTGCAGTACAGAGAGAGGTGCAAGAAAATGCAGAGTGTGCAAATTTTCTCAACAAGAGTTCCAAGTAACCAACTGTCAAGGACATCAATTCATTGTTAACCTAGGTCCTCAAACTAGCTGCACATATAATTGTCATTATTTCTATGGTCGTCCTTGTGTGCACATAGTGGCTACTTGCAGTTTATTTTCAGCTAACATATCACATTTCCACTATGTTGCACCTTGGTATATAGTGGATGTCCTTGAGCTGGTCCCCGTCATGGATAGCCGCTATTTGCTCCCCCCCCCCCCTCACTAGATGACTAAGTCGTCCATGAAGTAGACGTCTACACATGCATATGGATAGTAATAAAGAAGGTCACACATAAATCATTGCAGTCGACGTGGGGAACTAGGGCACTATCAAATACTTATTCGGAGGTGCCACCACAGGAAGAACATAATTTGTAATTTTTGTTAACATGATGTTGTTTACGTACATGGATTTGTTATAGGGTGTACATGTTCTTATGGACTTGTGTACATTCGTTCTTTACTTATATGGATTTGTTGACTTGTGTGCATGAATTTGCTAACACTCATTTCATTATTTTCAGGAATGGATGTGGTCAAGCTCCCTGATCCTATTGACCTATCTATACTTATGGAGCAGGAGTCCCACATATCACAGTTGGTGTACATTGGTGAGGTATGTTGTTATTATTATTGCATGTGTGGTTGTTATCATTTTATTTTTTTCTTTATATCTTTTCATTTTTTCAGGATACGACATAATTGAGGTGTGTGGAGCATCATAGAACTTCATCCACTTGGATTCTTGATCAGTGTATTGTAAATTATGTACAAACAACATGTCTTCTTCCTTTGACCCATGTTTAGTGGATTCATTTAGATTTAGCATTGATTACTATCCTTGTGCAGAGGTGGAGAAGTGAGATAATGACATTTCCTTTCATACATGGCGAGATGACAATCACTTTGCAGGATGTAGCTATTTTGATGGGACTATCCATTGATAGAGATGCTGTCATAGGGTCTACTTCTTTAGACTGTGCACAGATTTGCATGTCCCTTTTGGGTGAGGTTCCAGATTTTAGTAGAGGGGGTTATGTAAAATTGTCATGGCTGCATCGTAGATTTTCAATCATACCTGAGGATGCTGGTGATGATGTCATTATCAGGCATGCACGTGTATATCTTCTGCATCTCTTAGGTTGCACCGTCTTTAGTGATAAAATTGGGAACATGGTGTCTATTACCTATTTGACTTTTTTTGAGGATTTTGATCATGCTAGTAGTGGGCATGGGGTAGTGCTACATTTGCATATCTATATCGAAAGTTGTGTCTTACATGCAAATCTGAGACTAAAGTTATTTGCGGGTCGCTTACTCTTCATTAGGTATTACGTAAACATTTATGTAAAGTTTGTTTTCAATTATATATGCTTGCATTATGATTCATGTTTTTCATTTCAGTTGTGGTCTTAGGAACATCTAAATGTAGGTCGTCCAGACATTGCGACTCAGCCATTGGTACAAGGGATGCCATTGAGCCACAAGTATCTACTATTTCTGTTATTAGTATAGTTCATTATTTTCTAACATAATATTCTTACAAGTTTATTACAAGTGGAATGTGGAGAGAGAGGAGAAGGATAATCCTTGCCATGTTCTCAAACTTTACATATTAGAGTTTGATCATCAAGCAGATTATTAGGTAAACAAAATAAAATATTTAAATAGAATTTTATTACTTTGTTAACATGATCTTGATGAAACATCTTTTGAATTACAGATTAGATGGGAGCCATATACTGCAGACATTTTGCTTATGTTACTTGATGTATCTAGAGAGGGGTTTGATTTTGTGGTTACGTTGAGTGCCACTTTTGTATTTTGCTATAGTTGAGATGCATGTTCCAAACATGAGTGTTGAGACAGTTTGGTATAGCACAACACATCCATGTCCCAATCGAGAGAGTCAGTTGTATCATACGTCAAAGTCGTGCACATAGAGATTGGAGCACTCATTTCACGACTTTTCTGCATGCATGGAATGATCAGAGGTCTCACATTATTATATCCTTGATTGAGGATTCACCTCACACACGTCGTGATGAGTATATGGCTTGGTATTGGAGCATCACTCGACTATTTATAGGTCGACCATAGTTACAATACCACATATGGTATGAGGCTCGTGACCATATAGAGAGGGCATTGGTAGATGGTATGAGACATTTACATATAATGATTTCTAAAAGACTTCAGAATGATATATTGTCAGATTCTACATATTTTAGATACATAGAGATGCAGTGATATATTGAGAGAGTATTATCTCAGGTTTCACATGTTGAACCCTCACAAGCAGGATCATCACAGTTGTATACAGATGATACACAGACACACATAGAGCCAGATATAACAAGACTCTCACAGGTAGGACCCTTACAGCCATACATGTATGATACACAGTCTCAGGCAGAGCTAGTTTTTGATGAGATGACATTTTCTTAGCATCCTTCATTTGAGACAGCAGCATTGCACATACATCCAGAGACTACACTTGAGGACTTAGATCTTGATTCATAGATTACAGATACAGATAATATTTTAGTGATAGAGACACATGTTGATATACAGACATTGTGTAACGGCCTTGGATATTTATGCCCAATAAGGCTCCATATCCAAGTCCGCCTCTCATGATCGGACCGAAGTCTCGTAAGGGATAACGTGCACAAGTGTCCAGTAAGAATATAAAAGACAACAATAATAGTATAAGACACAAGAAAGTACATGTGCTCATACATGTAGATAACAATGTACAACTGTCCCAATACATTATTACATGTCCAATAAAAGAGTACAACTACCTAGGGCATACCCCGAGGGAGCAAAGCTCACACAATGACACAACTAACTCTACTGCTGGTGGTACAAGTCTGCCACAACACCACTGCAAGCCTCACCCATGTCTAACACCTAAAAAGACTGTAAGGGAGTGTCACTAGCTCAGTAGGGACCTCCCAAAAACAACACCTGAAAAATAAAGAGACCTCAACCCCAAAGGGTCTTGATGATCAGCTCATCCCCATATAATTTCTTGAATTATATATCTATTTGGTGATTAACAAAACTCAAATTTAGTTTAATCTAACAAGTCTTCTATGAAGCTTAAGCATAGGAAATAAATCAAAGAAAGTCAAGTAAAACCTGTAAGTATTTGTTTACCCTGAAGCATTTAAAGTTCAGAGTATATAATTTTTCCAGTATACATCGACTTCTTGAGAAGTATAACGATTTCAATAGTCATAACGATTTCCTTACCTTTATCGCTTTCATATTCATAAGGATTTGGTAAGTGACATACCGGTTTCGGTCTCACAACGATTTCATAAGCATCGCATCGATTTTGATCTCAGAACGATTCGCTAAGTGATCGCATCGATTTCGATCTCAGAACGATTCGCTAAGAGATCGCATCGATTTCGATCTCAGAACGATTCGCTAAGTAATCGCATCGATTTCGATCTCAGAACTATTCGCTAAGAAATCGCATCGATTTCGATCTCACAATGATTTAGTTTCACATCGATTTGATAAGTGAGAACAACGATTTGCTCTCACAACGATTTGATAAATGAGAACAATGATTTGCTCTCACAACGATTCGATAAGTTCCACATCGATTTGGTATTTACATTGATTCGACAAGTTACAACAACGACTTGGTCATTATAACGACTCGATAAGTTACACAACAATTTGCTTGCTGTAACGATTCGATAAGTCACAACAATAACTTGGTCTGTGTAATGATTCGATAAAACAAAACATCGATTTGATCACTACATCAACTCGATAAGTGAGACAACGATTTGGTTACAACGACTCATTCACACATCGATTTCGTAAGTCATACTCACATCGGTCTCATGTATCATAACGACTTGATATTCAAATATCTTGACAAGTCAAAGTCATCCCACGTATTTATCTTATATCCATGCATTAAATATAACCGTACATTTCTCTGCACGATGCATGTCCAGATATCTTCTATTCTTATGCTTCTGCATGTAATATCTTTTTGGAAAGACATAATGGGATTTCTATTTTGATGTATCCTCAGTCCAACGATTGACTGACAACAAGAGACAGCCTTCTTGATATCCTCCAGCTTCTACTTTATCTAACGTTGTATAGAGTCGTGCTGTCAAAGACCTGCACACATTAAATGCTAAAACATAGACAGCTAGGCTGTCTCTTGTTGTCAGTCAATCGTTGGACTGAGGATACATCAAAATAGAAATCCCATTCTGTCTTTCCAAAAAGATATTACATGCAGAAGCATAAGAATAGAAGATATCTGGACATGCATCGTGCAGAGAAATGTACGGTTATATTTAATGCATGGATATAAGAGAAATACGCGGGATGACTTTGACTTGTTAAGATATTTGAATATCAAGTCGTTATGATACATGAGACCGATGTGAGTATGACTTACGAAATCGATGTGTGAATGAGCGTTGTAACCAAATCATTGTCTCACTTATCGAGTCAATGTAGTGATCAAATTGATGTTTTATTTTATCGAATCGTTACACAGACCAAGTCGTTGTTGTGACTTATCGAATCGTTACAGCAAGCAAATCGTTGTGTAACTTATCGAGTCGTTATAATGACCAAGTCGTTGTTGTAACTTGTCGAATCGATGTAAATACCAAATCGATGTGGAACTTATCGAATCGTTGTGAGAGCAAATCGTTGTTCTCATTTATCAAATCGTTGTTCTCACTTATCAAATCGATGTGAAACAAAATCGTTGTGAGATCGAAATCGATGCGATTTCTTAGCGAATCGTTCTGAGATCGAAATCGATGCGATTACTTAGCGAATCATTCTGAGATCGAAATCGATGCGATCACTTAGCGAATCGTTCTGAGATCGAAATCGATGCGATCACTTAGCGAATCGTTCTGAGATCAAAATCGATGCGATGCTTATGAAATCGTTGTGACCGAAACCGGTATGTCACTTACCAAATCCTTATGAATATGAAAGCGATAAAGGTAAGGAATCGTTATGATTATTGAAATCGTTATACTTCTCAGGAAGTCGATGTATACTGGAAAAATTATATGCTCTGAACTTTAAATGCTTCGGGTAAAAAAATACTTACAGGTTTTACTTGACTTTCTTTGATTTATTTCCTATGCTTAAGCTTCATAGAAGACTTGTTAGATTAAACTAAATTTGAGTTTTGTTATCACCAAAATAGATATATAATTCAAGAAATTATATGGGGATGAGCTGATCATCAATCTCCCCATTTTTGGTGATGACAAAACATAACACAAAAGCATAGATGATTTTAAATAACTCTAATAGGGTGTTGGTTACAATTTTTTACCTCTTTTTTCTCTCATTTTTAAAAAAAGGGAAGAGAAGCAAGTGAGGTTACGTTTTTCTTATTTTAGGGAGAGAATCCCGCAGTGCCTATATCTCTTCCAAAAAACAAGTTTCGACTTGTTTTTTTTCTAAAAGAGAAAATCCCGCTTCCGCTTCGTCTTCGCGCACAGGCTAGGTGAACCTTCGACCCACCTCCTCGGCGAACCTTCACCTGCGGAAAGTATGTATCTCTCTCTCTCTCTCTCTCTCTCCTCTCTCTCTCTCTCTCTCTCTCTCTCTCTCCTCTCTCATCTCTCTCTTCTCTCTCTCTCTCCGTTAGAGCCACCCCCGCCCCTGCGCCAGTGCCCCCCTCCTCCTCCCCCTCCTCCCCCACTGCGCAGAAGCCCCCTCCCTCGCCGCCCCCTCCTGCCCTGCGCAGCCCCCTCCTCCTCCCCACCCCCACCCCCACCGCCCCCTCCTCCACTGCGCCCACTAGGGGTGTAAACGAGCCGAGTCGAGCCGAGTAGTATGCTCTGCTCAACTCTGTTCGTTAATTTTTAATCGAGTTCGAGCCGAGCTCGAGCTATATCGAGTATTGAAAATGCCTGTTCAAACTGGCTCGTTTAAATACTCTCGAGCTCGAGCCCTTAACGAGTATTTTAACGAGTTTAATTGAATTTGTGAGTTCGTATATATAAGTAAGTTCAATCCATCTACAAGTAAAAAAATTGATCGTTCATAAGACCTAAATTTATCTTATTTCAAACTCATATCTCAATAGTTTTGATAAGTTAATTAATTTAACTATTTTAATATAATGTTTGAAATATATTCATAATTTGTTACAAGCAATATGAGATTAATAGATAGACACCGCAAGGGAGGGGGTTGGTGTGCGACAAGGTAGGGGCAGTGTTGTAACTCCCCTTCGCACACCGCCTAGAGCCCCTTTTCTGCACCGTCGGTGACGGTACTGCGGCCGCCGAGAGCACCGTGTGCCACTGACGGATGGTCCACAGTGGTCGCCTGAGATGCCAGGGCCGACAACGCACCCTCGATCCCACCGGGGGGCTCATACTGCGCAGGTCAGTCTCGAGAGGAAGAAGATACTTGATATGCTGGGGGACCTTACAACACTAAATTTTATGTTCATGCCCCTATTTACATGATCTGTGTATATACCCTCATTTGCATAATTTGTGTATATACACTGTGGATTTAGTCTATGACATTTAAGCCCTCAAAAATATTTATATTGTAATAATAACTGTATAAAACAAATAAAATTTTTATATGAATATATACTTATTATATTAAAGAAATATTTAAATGAAGTGTTAATGAGTACTTAGACAAGCTCTTAACGAGTATTTAATCGAGCTCTTAAACGAGTTGTTCACGAGTATAATCGAGCCGAGCTCACATGTGTTCAGACTCGGCTCGTTTATGAATCGAGTTTTTTTTCTTGTTCAAGCTCGGCTCGTTAATTAAATACACGAGCCGGACCGAGATTTTATCGAGTCGAGTTTCGAACTACTCGTCGAACGTATCGGCTCGTTTACACCCCTATGCGCCACCTCCACTGCGCCCCCCTCCCACCCCCACCTCCACTGCGCCCCCCCCCCCCCCCCTCCTCCACTGCACCGCCCCCTCCCCACCACACCCCGCCTCCACTGCGCCCCCTGCCTCCACTGCGCCTCCCCCTCCTCCACTGCACAGCCCCCTCCTCCCCGCCGCCCCCTCCTCTCCTGCACAGCCCCCCCCTCCCCGCCTCCCCTCCTCCACTGTGCCGCCCCCTCCTCCCCGCCGCCCCCTCCTTCCCTGCACAGCCCCCCACTCAGCAACGCCGCCGCCGTGCTGCAGGCTTGCAGCATCCTGCTGAGGGTTTCGATGACCAGGTAGCAGGACACCATCATCGCCCAGGGGAAGAAGGACCCAAATCAGAACACTGGCATCTCCATCCACGCCTACTCTGTGAGGCCCTTTGGGGACCTTTCCTCGGTGCGAGTCTATCTGGGCAGGCCATGGAAACCCTACTCCATACAGTGTTCATGAGGTCGACCCTGTCGGCGGTCATCAATCCGGCCGGGTGGCTGCCGTGAAATGATAGGCGCACTACTATCAGTATGACAGTCGTATTTTGAGAGATATAATCGAGGATTGTATAAGAATGTGTCATCATGATATATCTCAATTAAAGAAATTGTTATACCATAAATTACCTCAAATTTTCATTAAAATGTCACACCTATAATAATTATTTATCGAGTGGGTGGTACTTATTGCAAAATTCTTTTATTAAAAAATAATAAAGTGAAAAAGAGTCTACCAAACAAGTCTATATAAATTTTAAAAATTATGTCAGTTCTGCCAAAAGATAATAGCAGTTTTCCACATTTTAAAATTTCAGTCAAAAATTGACACAATATAATTTTTTAGTTAGAAAGAGTTTTTTTTTTTTAAGTGTAACCAAACCCCTATAAGTGAATTTTCTGAAATGAGGTTAGAAATGTATTTCAGAAACACAGATTTTTCTCCCGCTTTTTGTCATTAAGCAAAAAGATACTATTGTAGACAAAGATGAAAGGATAAAAGATAAGTGAGATCAAAGAACTTTTCTATTTATCTTGAGGGGTTACATGGAGGTAGAAAGTAGGAGACAGAAGAGAGGCATGCCGTTGAATAATGGGCAAAGCCTTGCGTTCCTGCTCCTCAAAATAGGTTTGAAAGGCCCTAAAAGTGATAGAATAAGATGACCCCATGTCAGGAAGCATTCTTTTGATATGAAGTTGGCGCTGAGCATCTATAAAGGTGTCATATTCATCGTTGCCAAGAGAGACCTTGAAGGTAGTGAAAGAGCAAAAACTGGCAAACCGAAGAAACTAGTTGATCTTGATAGGGTAGTGGATCTGATGTTGCAGGAGATCTTTCTTCAAAGACACAAAAAGTGTGTACCACGCTACCCACTGAGCATAGGGCTCTTGAACTAGATTGATGGAATTCAAATCTAAGAAGGCTTCAGCCGAGAGAGGAGGCTTGCCTACCTTAAACAAGGAACTGTTCAAAGTTGCCAGTTGAAGGGCAGACTGGTTGCAATGCTTTTCCCAATCGGTAGGCGAGAGCCTTTCACTTTTAGATAAAAGAGGTGCAAGAACCTCATATGTGATATGGCCTAGGTGAAATTCCCGGAAGAGGAATCTTTGGAAGGAAGGGAGATGACCCTGCTGAACTGAGATCCTTCCCATTACGCGAGCAAATCTCTCAAAGATAACAGGACCAACTGATGAGTCCATGACCAAGGAATGCAGTTTGGGGAGAAACACAATTTCTGGTATTTTCAGGGTAGCGAAATCCACTTTGAAAGAACTGTTAACTAGGCTTTCAACTTTAAGCAAAGCAACAACTCCCTGGAATTGACCCAACTAAACTTCAGGCAAATTGTGGAGATAACGATAGTCATTGAAGAGCTGGAAGTACCGGATGAGCTTTACTTCCTTTTGAATGAAGGGTGCCCAGGTAGACTTGTGATGAATGACAAATCACTCAGAGAGAGTGAGTGGGGAATCTCGGGGTGGAAACCGATCGGACTTCGCAAGTAGAAACTTCCTGTAGAGAGCCTTGTGCCCCTAGACCCACTGATCTTCAGATTTGCATTCAGCCATTTAGAAGATTTTAGATTGATCAGCTTTGGAGATGTGGCAATAGGGAAGAACAACATTGAGATGATCAGATAGATTAAGATAAGGAACACCAAAAATGGTGGCAAGGATACATTTTTGGAGATATTCACAATAGATGGGTTTTCTTCGATTCTCAACAGTGAGGGAGAACCAGAGAGGAGGAAATTTAGAAAGAACAAGAGTGTTGGAGAGTTTCCTCTTTTTAGAAGAAGGACTAGAAGTAGGAGAGCCAGTTCTGTGAACATGAGAACCAACTTCCAGAACTGAGCGGATTGTGGTAATTTCCAACTCATCCTCGAATTTTTTGAGAAAAAGACCTTCAAGTTGTGCACCTTCAGGTATAAAGGTAACAAAGGAGGGAGGAGTAGGAGGATGAAGAAATGACTGATGGGTAGGAGGAGGTATGATGGATGGTCCAGCTGAAGAAGGACCAGAAGAGGATGAGGCTCCAGCTGAGGAGGAGGCTGGAGGGTTTTCAATGATAGGAGAGGATGGAGGAATGGATGTGGAGGTGGCAGGAGATGAGGAGGATTCAGAAGGAAATGGTGTTGGAGATGAGATGGTGCGAGGCATGGGTTGTTTGAAGGTGATAGGTGCTGGAGGAGCTGTGGATGAGGATGGTGGTGAAGGAGGGGCTAGAGTTTGAAGAGAAGAAGGAACAGGGGCTTCTGGAGCAACAACCGGTTCTTCTACTCTTGAAGAGTCAGCCTTGGAAACCACTGGCCAGGGTGGCCCAGACACATCCTCTGAAGGCCCTGGTGGCCCAGTCTTCACAGCTTCATCATTATCTTGCACTGGAGCTGCTACCTCTTCAACAACTTGCTGCCCTGATGGACGATCTTCTGCCACATCTGATGGACGTGACGGCCCAACGTTCTCTTGCCTTGGCCCAGATGGCCCTGAGCTGCTAACAGGTGCTGCAGGAGGAGAAGTAGGAGGGGCATTTGTGGATTGTGCCCTCATCAAATCTGCAAGTGCAGCTATGGACTCCTTGATGCTATGAGCTCACTACTCACCCATCTGACTGCATTTCTGACCATTCCCATCTCCTTAGCTATCGTACTCTGTCTTATGAAGATAGATGCAATATCTGATTGCACAGAGCAGAGAATTTTTCCTTGTTCATCCAATCTTTCAACAATGAGCTTCATGTTGATCTTCAGTTTCTTCTGCCTTGGCCTCCTATGTGGCTTCCTGGTAAGGAGGGGAATATCCTGAGCCACTTCTTTTCCTTTATTACTTGCCCTTACAACGGGCTCCACATTATTATCTTCTTCACCTGAGGCACTTTCCACAATGCCTTCTCTGAACTGATCATCAACGGGGGTACTAGCAGTGTGCTCCCCCTGAGGTGTTGCTTCCTTCTCAATTGACTGCTCCCCATGAATAGGAGCATCCTCCATGACAACATCATCAGTGTGGCCTGATGCCACAACATCTGTTACTGATTCACTAGACCTTTCAGGCTCCCCGTGAGTGCTAGGAATGGATTCCAGCACATCTCTTAGAACAGATGCCACAACTGCGGTGGGGATGATAGCCTCTGAAACTCGCATAACTGGCTCAATATTGCCTTGAGGAATATCTTCAATCTGGCTTCCAGTGACCATAGATTCTTCTGCTCTGACCTCTACTGTTGCTGCTGCTTGATCCATTGCAATTTCTGAACTGACAACTTCTTGTTGTTGTTCTTGCACTACAGGTGCTATTGCAGGTTGTTGATCTTCTTGCTCAACTGGTACATCTGCTGCTACTGCTGCTTCTGCTACCTCTTCTAGAACTTCTTGGGCTTCGCCGATGATGGCATCACCCTCAGCCACTGAGGTCTTGGTCCACACACCACCAACCAAAGAAAAACCACTCCTTTTCAAGTTCCTGCTGTGAATGGCCTGTAAACACCCCGGAAATTAGCAATTTAAAAATTGTTAAAATATAGGTGGATAAATTAAATAAACGTATTGGAGAGACTTCCAATACCATGTGTTAATGACCTATTAACAAGATTAGGCCAATAGAGCATATTTGGCCCAAGGATATGAATAAACTAGGACAGGAAATTGCCCAGAAATTCGTGTATGTAATTATGCAATAATTAGTGAGGGTAATTTAGGGTTAAATTTTGGATGAGTAGTCATGTAAGGTAAGCCAAAACCGAATTCAATCTCAATTGGTGGTTTCCTAAATCTTGGCTACCTCTTTTGGGTAAGGGAATCCCAGATTTTCTGGAAACTAGGAAACAGAGCTCGTAGCCCTTTCCTAGTGTCATTAGGACTCTTACAACATCTTAAACTATAAGAACTCGTCCCTAAACTCTGGGGGAAGGTTTAACAACGAAGTTGGAGTCGTTTGGAGGCAAGCAAGAACTTCTGAGGAGCAGGAGAAAGGCTGGGAATCCGGAGCTTCATCCCCTGCATCCTCTGTTGCGTCCAGAACATCAACAGGTTTTAGATCTTCGTAAAGGTAGGTGTTCTCGGGCCAAGATTAAAGAAAACCTATACCAGCATGTAGGGCATCGAGTCTAGGATCATTTGCACTTGATTTGCCCAATTTTCATGGAGTATTCATTGCGTATTGGTGATTTTCCGAAGTCTTGCACTGTTAGGGCTTTTCCCGTTCGTCTTATTGTGCACACGATTCAAGACCGAATTTGACTAAACTTTCTTCATGAAAGTTCTTTTACTTGAAGTCACGATCATCTTCGATGTTGGACGTTTTATCCAAAGGTTTTTCGTTAGAGAGTTAGGAGCATGATAAGAGAGTCTCTGTTTGATACTGTGATTTCGGGTTTCACTTGATTTTTATTCTTCACATGTTTTATTGGGATTAGAGATCGAATTTGATCAAACCCTCAACATCAAAATTCTTCTACTAGTTGTCTTCTTCATCTTTCATGTTGAACGTTTTGTCCAAATGTCAATCATTAGAGAGTTATAAGAGTTTGAAGTGAATCGTTGTATGGCATATGTTTTCGGGTTCCACATGACTCATAAGTTTTGTTCTGGAAGGGCCTAGTGTCGACACTACTTGGACTAGTGTCGACACACTGTCCCAAAATAGCCCAAAAGGTGTTTTGGGAAGGTCTCTAGTGTCGACACTAGTTGAATTAGTGTCGACACACTGTCCCAGCTTGGCCAGAAGGTGTTCTGGGAGCTGTCTCTAGTGTCGACACTACCTGGACTCGTGTCGACACTACTTGACTGTTTTGTCTTGCATTTGAAGCACTGTGTCGACACTACCTGGACTCGTGTCGACACTACTTGACCTTTTTGCCTTGTATTTGAGGCACTGTGTCGACACTACCTGGACTAGTGTCGACACTACCTGACCAATTTTGCATGATTTTGTCTTGTGTTTAGAGCATGGTGTCGACACCACTTGATCTAGTGTCGACACTACCCTTACAAGATTTTTACATATTTTGGGTCTGATCATTTCATGATATCTACAACATGTGCATGATGTTATATAGTATGCATGGACCTAAATAAATCAACCCATTGAAGAAAATGGTAATGATACGAATATGATTCTAATGTGTAATTTTGATTGTTCTTATGATCATTGGATTATCTTGTGATCTTGCTTATTGTCAATTGATAAGATAAGAATATGATGTGAATGTGGGGATGAATACATGATTAGTATGGACATGTTAGTGGTGTTAATGTTATGATTTGCATATGAGTTTCATGGTTACATGTTTTCCGGTGTTCAACTGATTATTTGTCATATGCATACATGTTAGGAAAGTACAAGTTCCACATATGATCTATCTTTAGAAACACCCTCATGTCAAGACATTAAAGAATTATGAAATATAAGATACGTCGTTATCCTGCCTTGTTCTTTTGAGCTGTTTGTCATTCCTTGACTCTATGAATGATCATGTTCTTTTTACTATGAGCTTGTCATTGAAACTCTGTGGCCATAATACGAATATGTTTGTTCGGCACATCGTGGGACTCCGGTCCAAAACTTGATACAATGCCTGTGCAATAGGGCCCTGTCCGGTCCTGGGGAGGAGCGCCCCAACGTACTTGTTAACCGAGGGAGTATGGACTCTTGGTGCTTGGCATAGCACGCCTGACATGCAAGATTGTGAAAATGTGCCTCCTGTTTGACTTGATAAGTTTGACTTGACATGATATGATACGTTTGTTCTTGTGAACACATGAACTCTGCTTGAATATGGCCAATCTCTTCTGACATGATTTTATTCTTGAATTATCCGTCCATTGTATATGGAACTCGACAATTGATCTGATATGATATCCGTTCTACTTTGCTATTCAACTTGTTAGAAAAGCATGCATTGTCAGCATACTCATAAGTATATCTGCCTACTTAAATTGTTAATCATGTATACCAGTGCCCGCACGTGATTGAGATATAAATCCTACTGAGCTAGTTCGCTCACCCCTATCATCCTGCCCTTTTTCAGGTAGTGATGAAGAACCAGTGGAGTCGGATGGGACTGGGCAAGAGTGATAGGCACCCGTCCTAGAATAGATGACAGTTTAGAAATAGAAATTTGAGTAGTCTATGTAATAGTGAAACTTTTCTGGAAGTTTATTTGAGTGATGGACCCTTTGGTTAATTCTTCTTATGTGAGGTTGTATCTAGTTGAATGAAATGAATTAAAGTATACTATTGGTGACCATATTATAGTCTTGAATGTGTTGTTATATTCGATTGTGACTCTGCACTATTCACTGTGATACGTCGGTTTGTATCGTTCACGTCCCCGGTATTTATTCCGCTGCTAAATATTCGGGGCGTGACATGGCCTGCCCCATCTTTTCTGACACCGCCCCAGACAGATTAATGCCACAATGTTGAAAAAATTTAGTTAACAAATGGGCGTAAGGTAGGGACACATTCAATTTACTCTTCTTGTCCCAAACCTAAGCATGTGCAAACTTCATCCTTTCTATTATCACCTCAGCCATGTTTATGCTTTGGTTCTGGATAGCCCAAAACATCATATCGGAGTCCGCCTTGGTACATGTAGAAAAGGTGGCACTCCTAGGAACCAATATCTGGCAAACAACAAAATGCAGAATGCGATTGAATGCATGCAACTGGTTAATATTCAGCTTGCCATCTTTCAATCTGAACTCGGGACCAACAATCCCCAAACCTTTCGCCTGAATGTCGACAGTGTGAACTCCACTATGACCGGAGGTGGATACACCAAATAACGACTCTAAAAGCTCATAAGTGATGCTAATATGGGTTCCTTTGACAGAGGATGTCAAGGACCCATCTTCCTCAGACTTCAGGCAAACATAAAATGCATTTACCAGATCTGGATAACTCACCTCTGTCAGGGTTGCCATCTTCGTCCATTTCATTCTTTACATCGCTGCTATGATGCTATGCATTCCATTCTTTTCCAAGTCTGCAACGTCTACTGCTTTGTTGCCACAAACCTTCGTCTTCACTGACGTAAACCTTTCCTGCTGCTCGGTGGTGAGGAATGCAGCTCCATAGCCCCCGACAGTGCCGGAAACTCCAGAAACGGCCATGGTTTTGAATGGGGAAAGGTTCTGGATGATTGGAAGGAAGATTGGAGCAGAAACCCTCAAGAAATTTCTCGCGGGAAAAAGTGGAAACTTTGAAATCGCACGAAGTCGATGCCGGAGTCGATAGGGTTATCATCTCAGGCAAGTCGAAGGAGATAAGAGCGGGAGGTGAATCGGTATGGCACAAATTTCGGGTTCTTTATCAAATAAAGGGAAGTTGCCATAATGGCAGAAAACGACAAGAGACATGTTCGAAAAGAATAAACTCTTTTAAAATTACGAATCGGCATTGATATATAAGATGTGAGCAATATTTGAAGAATTTACTTAATTTTAAGGGGAAAAATAATTGATATTCTGAACTTATTTATTATTTCAGTTAATTACAGATAAATCTTTCACAAATTGCACATGTCTAATTCTCTTCTAAGAGACGTAAATCTCTCTTCAGGTAAGGCCTTTGTGAAGATATCTGCTAACTGATTTTGAGTATCAATAAAGGAAATATCTATGTTACCATTGGCTACATGATCAATAATAAAGTGATATCTAACCTCTATATGCTTTGTCCTTGAGTGCTGAATTAGATTTTTGGTGAGATTAATGGCACTGGTGTTGTCGCACAGCAGGGGAATTGTCTTGATATATAGCCCATAATCCTCAAGTTGCTGCTTAATCTATAGGAGTTGTGTACAACAGCTTCCAGCAGCTACGTACTCAGCTTCAGCTGTTGACAGTGCTACTGAATTTTGCTTCTTTGAAGACCATGAAATTAGACATCCTGCAAGAAATTGACAACAACCACTGATGATTTTTCTATCTATTTTGCATCCAGCGTAGTCAGCATCAGAGTATCCTACTAAATTAATTTCGTATGATTTTGGATATCATAGACCTAGATCATAAGTTCTAGTCAAGTATCTAAAAATTCTTTTGACAGAAATTAAATGAGACTCTCTAGGGTCTGCCTGATACCTAGCACATATGCATACAGTAAATAATATGTCGGGTCTACTGGCAGTTAAATAGAGTAATGAACCTATCATACCTCTGTAGACCTTTTGATCTACCTTCTTACCATCCTTATCACTGTCCAATCTTGTTGATGTACTCATCGGTGTTGACAGTGGCTTGGCGCTTTCAAATCCAAACTTCTTTAAAAGTTCATTGGTGTATTTGGCTTGAAAAATGTGAGTTCCTTCTTTTCCTTGCTTGATTTTCAATCCGAGGAAGTAGTTAAGCTCCCCCATCATGCTCATTTCAAATTCTCCCTACATAAGCTTTTCGAAGTACTTGCAAAGGGATTCGTCAGTAGAACAAAAAATTATATCATCCACATAGATTTGTACAAGTAGCACATTTTTGGCTTTAGATTTGATGAATAATGTGCTATCTACTTTTCCTCTAGTAAAACCATGGTTTAACAAAAATGCACTGAGCCTTTCATACCAAGCTCTAGGTGCTTGCTTTAATCCATACAAAGCCTTATGCAATTTAAATACATGATTCGAAAAATCAATATCATCAAAACCAGGAGGTTGTTCTACATAAACTTCCTCCTTTATATATCCATTCAAAAAGGCAGATTTTACATCCATTTGAAAAAGTTTTAAATCTAATACTGATGCAAAAGCAAGTAAAATTCTGATTGCCTCAAGTCTAGCCACTGGTGCATAGGTTTCATCGAAATCTATGTCTTCCTCTTGGGAATAGCCTTGAGCTACCAGTCTGGCCTTGTTTCTAGTGATCACACCAGCTTCATCCAATTTGTTCTTGAACACCAATTTGGTGTCAATCACAGGATGATCTGATGGTCTCGGAACAAGGGACCATACTTGGTTTCTCTTGAACTGGTTAAGTTCATCTTGCATGGCTAATATACAAGATTCATCAGACAGTGCTTCATTGACTGTCTTGGGCTCTATTTGAGATACAAAAGTTAAATAATCACAAGGAATTACATTACCTCTAGTTCTTACCCCAACCGATGGATCCCCAATGATGTTATCCAATGGGTGATCTTTTTTGTATCTCCATTCCTTTGGAAGATTGTCATGTGATATGTTTTTGTTGTTGTAGATCTTCCAAGGGTGGATCTTCCTTGTCCTCGATGGATGAGTTCTTTAATTTCTTGGATAGTTCATCTGCATCATCAAGATCACTATCTACTTCCTTTCTCAAGGAAGGGTTAGTCCATCAAAAATAACATACAATGTTTGTTCAATTAATAGACTATGCTTATTAAATACTCTATAACCTTTGGGTTTGGAGGCATAGCCCATGAATATACCTTCATCTGATTTTGCATCTAGCTTACCAAGGTCTCTTTTACCGTTGTTGTGGATGAAGCAAGGACATCCAAATGTTCGGAAATGGATGATCTTCGGCTTCTTCTGCTTGTATAGCTCATATGAAGTCTTCTTCAGGATTGGCCTGATCATCACTCTGTTGATTATATAACATGCTGTGTTGATGGCTTCGGCCCAAAAGTACCTTGGTAAATTATATTCTGACAACATTGTTTTAGCCATGTCTAATAGGGTTCTGTTCTTTCTTTCAGCAACTCCATTTTGCTGTGGTGTCCTTGGCGCTGAGAAGTTATGCTCTATTCCTTGATCATCACAAAACTTATCAAATTTCTCATTCTGAAACTCTCCTCCATGATCTGATCAAATACCAATAATGCTGTACTTTTTGTCCTTCTGCACCTTCTTACTGAAGTTGATAAAGCTGTCGAATGTGTCATCCTTATGCTCCAAGAAGGATACCCATGTAAACTTGGAGTAGTCATCTACTATGACAAATCCAAAGTTCTTTCCTCCGAGACTTGTGGTTCTCATTGGCCCGAATAGATCCATATGTAAAAGTTCTAAGGGTTTAGAGGATGTTACCACAGTCTTTGACTTGAAGGATGATTTGGTGTGCTTTCCTTTTACACACGGCCCACAGACACCATCCATTCTTGTACTTACTTTGGGTAGGCCTTCCACCAGGTTTCTCTTGATTAATTTTCTCATGTCATCCAAGCTGCAGTGGCCCAATCTTCGATGCCAGAGATCAGTTGACTGCTCTTTATTCGTTGCCAGACATATGTCTTGATCTTTTAATTCTTCTAGATAAAGTACATACAAGTTCTTTTCTCTATTAGCTTCAAAAATGACTGCACCATCCTTCATGATACTGCACTTTGATTCTTGAAATCTGATCTAATGACCTTTATCACACAGTTGGCTGATACTGACAAGGTTGTGCTTTAGTCCTTTGACGCATAGAACATCTTCGATAACGGTTTTGCCTTTACTGCCTACTGATCCGCTACCTATCACAGTCCCTTTTCCATTATCTCCATAAGTGACTGTGCCTTCTTCAGTTTCAAGATGGGAAAATAACTTTATGTTCCCTAACATGTGCCTTGAGCATCTGCTGTCTAAGTACCATTTTGATGCTCGAAGGTTTACCTGTAATGAAAACACTAAGCTTTAGGTACCCAAGTTCTTTTGGGTCATGATTGGTTAGTATCATCAATTTTCTTTTTAATTATCCATTTTTTATGTTTAGTTGGACATGTTATTTTAGTATGACCTAACTTGTTGCAGTGACTACAGCAAGATGTTCTACTTACTTTTTCAGTTGGAATGTGTTTAAAGCTTGATTTATATGATGTGTCTTGTTCAGCTACAAACTTAGGTGTTGGATATATTTTAGGGTATACTACTGTTTCTTCTTTATCGGGAGGAGTATAACATAATTCATGCTTCTTTTTACCTGACCGTCTAGCTCCTTTCAGTATTAATGTTGTTTTACCGTTTGTAAATTTTTCTAACGTGCTTGATAATTTTTCATTTTCTGTTGTTAATGTATTAACTTCCTGTTTTAGTTTATTTACTGTTTCTTGGTTTTCCAAGCTTGCTAATTGTTCATTTTTATTTTTCAGGTCCTTACATAACAACTCATTTCTTCTTTTTAGTTTAGTAATTTGTTTTTCCATTTGCTCATTTTCAGATTTTAAATCTGAATTAGTATTTTCTAAGCATGCAAGATTTTTCTTATTGACTTTTAATGATTTACATACTTCTTTATATTTACAGTACAACTCGTTAAAATCGTCTTCTAAATTATCAGAATCAGATTCGTTACATGAAGAGAATGATGAGTCAGATGTTACCTTTTCGTCGATGTTAGCCATGAAGGCCAAGTTGGCCTTTTCTTTTTCTTCTCCACTGGAACTCGACTCACTGTCTGAGTCGCTGTGTTGTCCCATGCTGCTGCCATGACTTTCTTCTTGTATCTTGTGAAATTCTTGGAACTATCCTTCTTTCTGACTTCAGTTTTCTTCAGCTTTAGACATTCTACTTTGATATGTCCAGGCTTCTTGCATTCGTAACAGATGGGCTCAGCTCTCTTTGATTCCTTTCCTTCTGGCTTCTTGTAATCTTTGTTTTTCTTGAAGTATCTCCTTCCAGACTGGTAATTCTTTCTAGCTAATATCCTTTGTAGTCTTCTGGAGAGGAGAGCTTCCTCATCTTCACTACTTCTTATGCTTTCGTTACCATCTGAAGATTCTTCTGATAAATCTTCTTTGTCTGCCTTGAGAGCATTGGAGTGCTTCTTTCTGCTTGATGATTCTTCCAACCTTTCCATGTTGATCTCATGGGCCATTAGGGACCCTATGAGTTTTTCTAATGACATTCTCTTTAAGTCATTTGCTTCTTCAATTGTCGTTACTTTGGGAGTCCATGAAGCTGGTAAAGATCTTAGAATTTTCCTGACCATGTCACCCATTTCATAAGTCTTTCCTAGACCGGCTAATCCATTTGTGATGTCGGTGAACCTGTTGTACATCTGTGTGATAGTCTCTCCTGACTGCATCTGAAATCTTTCATATTGAGTCACCAAGATGTCTATTCTCGTTTCATTTACTTTATTTGTGCCCTCATAGGTGATTCTCAATTTTTCTCACATCTCCATGCCGAATTTACAGGCGGAGATCCTGTTGAACTCTTTCTTGCTAAGAGCACAACATAGAATGCTTTTTGCCTTGCAGTTGAGAGAGATTTTCTTCTTGTCGTCTTCCGTCCATTTGTCTTTTTCGTTTGTGACTAGAAGATCTCCTTCTTCAACAATCAGATCTGATAGTCGAGTCCTTGTAAGAAGAACTCCATTCTTATTTTCCAATAAGTATAGTCTTCACCGTCGAACAATGGTGGCCTGTTAACTGACTGACCTTCGAAGTGACCTTGGGCTGCCATTTGATCTTTTCTCTTCAGATCGTTGGATCTTCTTTGTCGAAGAGACTAGCTCTGATACCACTTGTTGCCCAGCTAGCAAGTCCAGAGGGGGGTGAATGGGATTTTTAACACTTGATTACCTAAACCTGTCAACAAGAATGTTTATACAAAACACTGCGTTTAGCGGTTATTGTTAGTTATAAAAACAATAACAAACACATAGAAAGCAAACACACTGCACAAGGATTTTTATCCTGGTTCAGACCTCCTCTCCACAGGAGTCCTACGTCCAGTCCCTGAGCAACAACTCATGATTCCACTACCCAAGGGTACAGTCCCCCTTATGGACACTTACACACCCAGCCGCAGCTGGTCTTCTCTTCACAACCTGAAGAGGAAAAACACCACCCTGGAACACCCAGGTCTTCCTTCAGCACGAAGGGAACAACACGAAGATGTGTTCGAGGGAAGACAAGCCCCTAGATCAAGCTAATAGAACAATGCTTGATCTAAAGCAAGAACTGAGAGGAAGAGATCTACAATAGTGAATTCACTCAGTACACAAACGCTCTCTCTGAGATCTACTCTAGACGTAGAGAGCTAAGAGCAAAACTAAAACAATGGAGTGAGGCTTGGCTCTTCTAGATGCTCGCAGATTGTGTCGAGTAGGCTTATCAAGGTTAATTTTTCTGGAGCCCTCAGTCTTCAATATATAACTTCTTTTGAAAAGTAGTCGTTGAAGTATCCGTTGTCTCTATGTTCTGAGAACGTTAGACTGCATGGTTCTTCTTTGCAATCAACGGTTCTTTACGTTCCATGATTACCTAAACCTGTCAACAGGTCTCACTGGCCATACCGATAGCCATACCACACGTGCTTATGTAAAGCATAATTAATCTGCAATTAAACATAACACTCCAAATAACATAATCCTCGGAAGGTAAGGGGTAACAACTGGACTAGCACAACAATACTAGTCCGCCCAACAACTGGAATGCCTCGACTACAAGCCTCACCGGCCGACCACTGCCTAGGCTACCAGTTTCACACGCAAACCATTGCCTAAGCTATAAGCCTCACAGGCAAACTACCCATGCAGGGTAACAGGACTGGTATCAACCTACCAATCCCCACACGTACCAAAACCATAATCGAAAGCTTACCCTAAAAAGGGTAACACACAACGCGTGGAAGGTCACACCACAAGACCTCCACATAACACAAGTCCACCTCAACACCTGAAGAGACTGATACACACGTACCACAACACAAAGCTACCCATGAAGGGTACAGATACCTACTACCACGAGGTACCACCACGGAACCATAATCACAACTGTGCCATCACTATGGCACACCCAACGGGTAAAACCTCAACCAACGAGTCACCACACACAAGCCACAACCAGTGGCAAAGCACGAGTTGGAAGGGAACGATGCCAGCACATGGGAATGGACTACTGGTTAATGATGTCAGTATCCAACCCGGACAACACAGCACAAGAACCACCTCTCAGTCTCGTAGCCACGGACCACACAGTCCAGCTATAGCTCCACAAACACACAAGTAAACCAACCAACACCACACCTGCAGACCACACAGCTGCAGGTCCATGCCTGACACCTTTAGGGACTCTGGCCCGAGCACCCTAAAGTGAGGCACTGGAACACAGGACTAGATGGGGACCGTACCCCAACTACGAGCGCGCTACAAGAGACTGCACACTCATAAACACAAATTGTTGCCCCCAGTCGTCTTTCCCTTAGCCGGACGTACAACTCAAACACATGAGTGAGGGTGTCCAGGAAGACGACAAAGACCTCGATGGTACACACCGTACCAGGACACGCCCCGAGCACAGCAACACATGTGCCTGGCTCACATAGAACCTGGGGTACCTAACTGAAGAGGTATTTCGGAATAGGCGCCGGACCATCAAACTCGGCAAACGCACAAATCATGATACATATACACAAGTGTCAGGACTAGCTCGTCACCGGTCACCATGCGACCTCCAAGCCAACCTACACCAATACTCGCGTGAACCACAATAACAGTAATTAACCTTGCCTGTCATTGGTCGTCTCACGACCTCCATGACAACACTTAAATCACAATGGATACTAACCACTTAACTTAATACAATAACATGCTTACACAAATCACATGATTCACTAATTAAGCATATAACAACTCTTAAATCCTACACATGCTTTACTAACCATTAAACACTTTAAACCTTTTTAACATACATCAAATAACCAGGACTAAGTTCACACTGGAACCTCACAAACAGACTACCGAGGCTAAAACGCGACGGACACAGGCGTCGCCTTTCAAATTGCGACGACCTGTCCAAACGCGACATCGACCACAATGCGACAAGGCCTAGTGTCGCGACAGAATCGCGACGGCCCGATACGTCGCCTTTAGGTCAAACCGACAGTCGAAGTTCAAATCGTGACGACCCATGTCATCACGAAAACATCAGTCGGAATCAAGCTCAAATCGCGACGGCCCACTACGTCGCGTTCATAGCATGAACGCGACAGTGAACTCCGTCGCGTTTCAAACGTGACAGTGAGCTCAGCTCACAGGCCGAACCCACCCTTTCCAACAGAAAACACACTCAAATCTCATTCACATAGCCATTAAAACAGTAAGTATGAAAACCATACAATAGTACACGCCACCCCAACATTGATTCCACCCCTTAAACCATTTAAAGTGAATTAAACAAGAAGGGGAAGTCTCCCTACCAACTGAACAAGCCGAAGAACGCGAAGAACGTCGCAACGCCAACGCACCCATGCTTCGGGCACCTTCCTCGCGTGGACCCTACGCCGGACAAGCCACCAGAAAACCAAAAAATGCCATAGGAGCTCCACATCAGCTCCCCCTTCGCCTGGACAAAGCTCCTCTGCTCTGTCCGGGCAAAACAGAGCAATTAAACCTCGGTTCAGAATCGCGATGTAGTCAGACGTTGCGTTTAAGAGTTAAACGCGACGACCCTAACCGTCGCCAATCGAAATGCAACGCGCCGCTAAGCACAAAGGCGGTTCTGTGAATCGCGATGTAGTAAGCCGTCGCGTTTCAAAACGCGACGACATGCCCCGTCGCGTTCACAACCAATGAATCTGTGGGCTAAATGGGCTGAGAGCTAAGGCCCACAACGCCCACACAATGCACGAAAACCTCGACTAAGGCCCAATGACCACCTCTTGGTCAAGAGCACCACTCTAAAACTATTAAACACGGATCTGAAAAGATCGTGTCACTACACACTGGATCAGGTGCATCATCGTGGGTGTAGAAGACCTCTTGGTAAAGGAGCTAAAGAGGAAAAAAGAAGAGATGGTTTTCATAATTTTTTTGATTATGTACTATGTCATTTCTCTTTGGGTTTTTTTGCATATATACTCCGGTAAACATCTTTATTTACATGTATACTCCTAATCTACATCAATTGTCTGAAATACCCCTAATTTGTTATAATGGTTGCCGCTATACCCTTTATAAGGGTATATGTGCAAAAAAACTCAAAAAAATTGTTGAATGTATGTCCCTATAAGGGTATAGTTGCAACCATTATGACAGATCAGTGATATTTCAAACAATTGATGTAGATCATGAGTATACATGCAAATAGTGATGATTGTGGAGGTATATATGTCAAAATCCTTTCTTTCTCTTTTGTACTCTATGTTAATTTTCTTTTGATTATGTACTCTTGTCTCTATATTAAGATGAATTGTTAATATATATTATTTATTATAACTAATGTTTGAGTAAATGATAATTTTTTCAATACTTAATCAATTTGAGTAATAATTATAACAAATATTTTTTTTTAACCTTACTTTAACTAAGCTTACTATAACTAATGTTTGACTTATGCCATAGCGCAGAGGGGGGAGGGTGAAAAGGGCAGGGGGAGGAGGGCAGACTTTTTTTTTTTAACCGCTAACATGTCTGCGTTGCGCAATATCTGGTGGCAATGTAAACATCAATATCTGCGTTGCCAACATAGACACTAACAATGGCCCCCACTCCCTGCCCTCCCGATCACCAAATTTCCTATGTGGCGGCTTGGCGACTATTATTGTACATATTTTAAAAAATTAATATTAATTAATATTAATAATTATTTTAATAAAAATCTCTTTTATATATTTAAAATTAAGATTGAAATAAAAAAAATAATGTCCGAACCAAAGCTAACGGTGTTCAACGCTACGAGCACAACACCTTCGGATGCGCGAGTGACATGACGTCCGCTCTGCTGAGACGAGCAGTCGCCAGAGGATTCGAGAAGCCCCGGGCTTCTTCCCGACCAACTCGGCCCGTTTAAATGATCGACAAAGGGAGAGTAGGGAGGAGGAGAAGCACGCGGGTGCCGGGAGGATCGGAGGGAGGGGAAGAGATGGCAGCAAGCTTCTTCTTCAGGGAGGAGTACGAGGAGGGCCGGCAGGAGAAGCCGAGGAGGTTCGGGGTGACGGAGATGAGGGGCCCCATGTACAGTCGCTCCCTCACCACTCATCAAGCCCTCCAGGTTCCCATTTTCTGTACCGTTTAATTATCTTATATTCTTGTTGGGCGATCAAAGGTGGTTATGATCTCGAACTTTTCTTCATCTTGGTTCTGTAATTTGCTCGCTGTGTAATCGGTGTTCTAAATTGTTCTCGAGGCTACGCATTGTTGTTGGGGGCGGTATCTCGGTTGTGATGTCGTAGTAGGAGGTGATACAGAGATGGTAGGCATCCTAAAACATTTCGGTTCTGTTTGTGGGCTTCTTTGGATATTGTAGATCATTGGGGATGCATGCACTCAAGAGAATAGAAAACTATTCGATCACTGAAAAGAGAATGGTGGATCATGATGGTAAAGTAGCTTTTGATAATGTTACCATGTTTGAGAAGCTAGTCTAATTTGAACATTTCCCTCGTGGACTGGATTCTGATTATATGTTCGTGTTCCTGACAATTATCACCATTTCGGGGATTCGTCCGTGCCTGTATATGACGGCTTGGGAGCTTTTGCTCAAATTCCTGTACGGCAGCCGTTAGCTATGCGATGACCAAAAACGGTGGATCCCCAGTTGAGTATGGCTGTGGGTTGGGAAGATAAACTCACGACTGTTGGTGCTCCTATGATCGAGCGAAAGTGGGTGAAATTGAGCTATTCTGATGGTTAAGAGTTGTTTTTCGTTTAGGCCCCCATTGTCAGTGAAGATGCTCGATCTGATACCTTGTTTGTAGACCGTTGGATGGAGAGGTGGGGATCATAGAGAAGAGCCTAAGATCTCCGATAGGATCTGCAAAGAAGACAAAAGATTAGGGGTCCAGCGAGATGAGTATCTGGATAAACCCTCTGATGTTTAAATCAGGGTGGTGCTTAGAGCAATAAGCAAGAGATGGCTAAAGGATACAGGATCGCTCTGATCAGTTACCTTCCATTTGGGGGGGGGGGGGGGGGTCTTCGGGAATAATGGAATATATAATTGCATGGTCCCTTATAAGCTCCGCTAGGGTCAGATAGAGTGAGGGGTAGATTAGAAGTCGTGCTTCCAAGATTAGAGTCCCTGCGGGCGTTTGGGGGGTCTGTTAAGAGTCTTGTTCACACCATGCATGACTCTTCATCCATATCTTAATCCCTTCTTATCTTTGAGCTTAACTGTAATTATGTTGAAAGTTCTTCTGTTAAAGTGTTGGGCAGGTCTTCGCAGCCGTGCGGGGGGGCATCCCTTGAGGAGGTCTATCCACTTTAGGGTACCCTTTATGGGCGTCTGGGAGTCTGTTTCGAGGTAAGTCTTTCGGTGGCTTTTTGGTCGCTCAAGTTGTCCTTGGAGCTTTCCCGAGCATGGGGAACTCTCTATGTGGGCTGTGATCTGTCCCCTAATGGTGTCTTGATGTGCTTATGTGAGATTGGGCTATCATCTTTTAGGCCAAATCTAGACTTTTAGACTTTGCAATTTTCCTCCTCTCCACTTGTCTCTTCTACTCTCAAGCTTCACACATTGCTCGATGAGTATGTTCCCACTTTGAAATGGGGTTAAACAATCCCTGGTTATTTTATCCAGGGGTTGCTTAACCCAATTTTTATGCCATATTCCTTTTGGGTAAAAAAGGGGCCTCGGGTAAAAAATTGGTTAAGCTACCCAAGGCTTTTGGTTTGGGTAGGTTAACCACCCTTTTACCCCACTTTAACCCAATTTCTACCCAACCTCCCCTGGTTAGCAAAACTTTATTTCCAAAGTGTATTTCTGGAAAAACTATCTATTTACCCCCCCTAAACCCAACATTTACCCACAACCAAAGCTTAGGGTTATTAGTAAGGGTAGGTACGTTTATTGCATTTCTTCGGAGGCAGGTTAGATTAGCCACGTGTCTCCTTCGACATTTAATGTTGGGTTGCATCGTGACCCCTCGAGTCTATTCAGGTGGTGGGAGTAATAATCATGCCTTTTACGTCAAAGAAGACGCCAGTTTGCATTATTGCTCGGAGTGTGGCGATGTTTCGTGGAAGTAAGGAGCCGCTTCAACAGGGTCACGTGACCTTCTGCGGTTATAAATATCAAGGTTTGACGCATCGGGGAATCGGGGTGAATCGAGTTTTTCCTGATCCGCCCCGATTCGCCTGAATCGGGTCGATTCGCATGGGAATCGGATGGAAATCGGCCTGATTCGATGGGAATCGGGCGAATCGGGTTTCTCCTGATTCGATCCGATTCGGCCGAATCGGACCGATTCGATCCGGCACGCCAAACCATGATAAATATCGCCCTTAGGTTATTTGGAGGACTTCTACCTTCGTCTCCAAACTTTCAATTTCCTACCTTCAGCTCTCTAGTTTTCTTATTTATGTTCTTTTCCTGTGGGCATTCTCATGTCTTAGGGGGATCACCAGAGCGAAGCAGAGGTTGCCACTTTTACTGACGGCGCCACTGCGGCTGCAAAAGTTGTTCGCGAGCTTCCTCCACTTGCCTCTTCCTCCTCTACTTCTCCGGTTCACTCATCATCCGTTCCTCCAATGGCCATGGCTAACCAGGAGGTGTCTTCTCAGAGCGTGGAGGTGGAGCAGCTTGTCAGCACATGATGCCCGCTTCTTGTTATGATTCCTTTAGTGAGCTCACGAGCAAGGATGCAGGGGAGCTCCAAGTCGGGTTCAACTTGTGTTGGGTTTTTGGATTCAAGTTCTTGTAGGTTTTCACTCCTCTTGGTGCAGATATGGATCACCTGATTGACTAGTTCTTGCGGGGATTGCGGGGTGATGTTTCGTGAGAGCCTACGCTAGAGGTGCCGAAGGTGGCTTCCATGCCTTCAAGATCTGCTCGCCGCGACAAGGGGTAAGGGCATTATGGTGGAAGGACCCAAGCAAAAGGAGAGCTCTAAGAGAAAGAGTTCCGGTGCGAACTTCTTTCGGAATCCGCAAAGTCCCTAATTAACAAGTGCCGCCGGAAGAAGAAGAAGCTCTAGCTGACGAGGCCTCTACTATCGATTGCTGTTGTGTTCCCTTTTCCTTAAGACTTGCCTTTCGAGGCTTCACCCGTTACAGGTCATTCTCCGCCCACAACGCTCCCTACTAAGCCTGCACTTGAGCCCTCGATAGTAGGGGTGAGCTCTGAGGTCGTGGTGCTAGCCCCTCTAGGCGCTGTGCCTGTCGGTTCGTCCACTTTTGACACTCATACCTCGATGTCTCCATCGTCAAGGGCCTTGTCCCTGCCTTAGGTGGACAATTCCAGTTCATAGAGGTCTGCCTTTGATCGCTATCGGGTGTTGAGGAACCCCTCCGTCCATGAAGAGTTGTAGCAGCTGCATGGCTGGGCGTTGGTTGAGCAAGTTATGGAAGGGACAATTTGGCTGGCAGAGGCTAAGTGGAAGTTGTTTAGGGACCACTCGGCCATGATTGCGACGTATGCCTGGCTTTCCTCCGAAGTAGAGGTTCTCCACGACAAGAAGAAGTCTCTGTAGGGTAGATCCAAGGAGGACTAGGGAAAGATCTAGTCCGTCATCGCGCAGCTCAAGAAGGCGGCGTATACCATATGAAGAGTCAAACCCTGGAGCACGAGTGTAGTCTCCACGAGGCAAGGCAAAGATGTTGGCGGCCGAGAAAGACGATCTTTAGGGGTGCCTTGAGGTGATGGAGTGGAGGTTGGTGGGGGCCGAGGCCCACGTAGTACGGAGGTTCCTTAAGTTGGAGAGGTGTAGGAAAATCTTGCAGAAGCGTGCCGTTTACAAGTCGGCCTTCAGGTGCAGATTGCGGAAGGGATTCTCCCACGACTTTAGTAGGGCGTCTAGGCTGGCTCAACAACAAGTGGTAGATTGTCTGCACTTCGACCCCGAGCAACGATGCGACCCATATGAGGGAACCGTCACTCATCCTCCGTCGCCTAATGCATCTAACTTTGAGTTAGCTTCGACCTTGGACGAAGATTCCGAGGCAGGGGAAAATTCGGAGGCATCTTCTTACGAGGGGTCCCACTTGTCTCGATCCTCTTGGAAGGTCTTGTGGCTCGGGTAGTTCCCACATTAGTGGGGTCAGGACCCGCTCAGGATGTCTCTTCAAGGTCTAGAGCTCGATTGCTGACCGATGTAGCCATTCCCTTTGTTGCCGAAGGTCGCATGCCCTCATTGTCGAGGAGGAGGTTCGGTCGAGTGTGGGATCTTCTCCTCTCATTACCTTTGATTAGAGCACTTCTTATTTTCTTTTCTTTTGTACCTTCGAAATTTTTTTTGTTGCACTCTATATAATATGCAAAATATACTTTACACATTTTGTCTTTGAAGATTTACTATTATGCTTGAGTGTATCTTTCCACATGCTTGCCGTGAGATTCGACTAGGACCAAACAATCACTTTGCATATTCCGAGGTGGCGGTTGCTACTGGCGCATTATCTGTTGAGTCATAAGTTACACACCCTCTCAAGTTAGGTTCATTATGACCTTCCACTGTTGGCAATTGCGAAGGGACGCCCATGTTTTATTGGGACGTTGTGGGAGTTGATGGGGAGTCGCAGGGAGTTAATGAGTGTCTTTTCGGATGAGGGCCATTTCATCTCCCTTTTTGCCTATAAATAACTTTGGGTTCGAGATGATTCATTTTTCTCATCGCCTCTCATAGTCCTCTCCTGCAAACTCTTTCCCTTTCTTTCTTCTATCCCCTTTGCAATGTCAGTGTGAAGACGGAGTTCGACGATGAGGACAGAGAAACTGCTACTGTTCTTCTGGCCCTGGAGTCATCGATAGTGTAATGGATCGGGACACGAAAATGGGGCAGCGTAAAAGATCGGGGACAGAAGGAGGAAGGGTGTCTCCTAACTCTTTTTCGGAATTCTCCTTAGTCCCTTGCATTGTTCCTCTCATGGAGAGAAGTGGGATGGGAGTTGCGAACGCGAAGATGTCACTATGGGGATGAGCGTCGGCGACCAAAGTGGGTGATGAGGTGTACGGCTTTCCTTCAACTCTAGCAGAATATTCGGAAGATGAGGCGACACCTCAATTCCCCTTTTGTTCTACCTCTGGTCCTCTTCCCCTTGTTTGTCCCTGATCAGGTTGACATGGGAAATTCTCCTTCTCCCCTTCCCACCTCTTTCTCTTGGCATCCGTTAAGGACGGCTCTAGACTTTCGACTGCTAAGTGGAGGGCCCAAGGAGGGAGGGGAGTCTTCTTCATTTTTATTTTTCCATGGTCTATTTCCTTCTAACTTTCAAGCGAGGGGATAGACCAGGACTTCTTCACTGTAATCTGCTATCTAGCTCGGAAGATCCATGAACTCAGCAGTCGAGCCAATTTGCATATAAGTGTAGTCAGTGTTTCGGTGAGAACCATCTTATGACCTTGCAAAGGCTGAGATAATCCATAGCATTGTACCTTTCTTTGTTTTTAACACCTTTTGGAAGTTGTAAAAGATTGTGAATGAATCATGTACTAGATTTTTATTCAGATAATCAAAGAGTTTACATGGATTTTGTCTTTCATGGTTTAATGATAAAATTTCCAGAATGCTTCGGCGTTCGAAGTGTATGGGATGAGTTCATCTTTGAGCGTTGCTAGTCTATATACAACTTTGTCAAGGACCTCGACTACTTTGTAGGGTTTTTTTCTAATTAGCTTCCTATTTCCCCACCATCTCAAGTGGTCGACAGGTTTTGGCTTTCCTGAGGGCTAAGTTTCCGGAGATGAAGTGCCTTCCCTTGACTTGAATATTGTAGTATCGAGCCATACACCTTTGATATTCCGCCATGAGGATTCTCATGTTCTCTCATGCTTCACTGACTAGATCAAGGTTCTTACGAAGTTTTTGGTCATCGGCTTTCTATTGGAAGTATATAACTTGGAGAGAGTGGCTTCCAACCTTGAGCGGGATGACAACTTTAGTGCTGTAGGCCAATTGGAGTGGAGTTTTCATCTTGTGGGCCCATAGTACACTTGACAATTCATCAAGCCAACTGTCTTTTACCTTTTCTAGTCTGACCTTTAGCCCCTTGATTAGGATCTTATTTGCATTTTTGACTAGTCCTTTGGCCTACAGGTCGGTTATTGTGGTGAAGTAATTATGAATTTTTAAGTTGGCACATCGATATTTAAAATAAGAGCTATCAGATTGCTGATTGTTATCACTAACTATCACTCGAGGGATGCCGAAACGACATATAATAGACTGCTAGACGAACTTCCATATCACCTTTTCCATTTTATTGGCCATAGCGTTAGCTTCGATTCACTTTGTGAAGTAGTGGATTACCACTATGATGAATTTCTTTTGTGCCTGCACAATGGGGAAGGGGCCAAAGATATCTATTCCCCACCGAGCAAAGGGATACGGTTCGGATAAGGGGACAAGAGAGGTAGTGGGTTGATGGATAAGGTGGGCATACCTCTGGCATCGACCATAGTTCTGGACATAGCTCGAGCAATCACGTTAAAGCGAAGGCCACCAATACTCTTGCCGCAACAAAATCTGGGTCATTGACCTCCCTTCTTGGTACGCTCCATAGATCTCTTCACGAACAACTTCTATAGCTTGCTTGGCTTCTGCCGAGTTTAAGCATTTTAGGAGCAATCTTGTAAAGGACCTCCTGTAGAGCCAATTGTCTAGTAGGATGAACCTCTGAGCTTGATACTTGAGTCGTCTAGATTCTCAAGGATTTGCTGAGGTGAACTCATGCTTTAACCAACGGATGTAAGGGGTCCTCTAGTCTTCGAGTGACTCCTTAATTGCGTCGATGTGCTTGGAGTTAGTGCTGAGGTGCTTCAATTCCTCTAGGAGGATAGATTGCGAGCTCGATAGGATGGAGGACGAGACTAGGCGATAGAGGATATCTGCTCTGAAGTTGGACCCTCGAGCAATATAGATGACTTCAAAACTCTCAAATTACTGGGCCACTTCTCTGGCCAATTGGAGATACTTGATCATCTGTGGTTCTTTGGTCTTGTAACTTTTGTTGAACTGGCTTGCAACCAGTTGTGAGTCGATGAAGATCTTGACTCTTTTTACTCCAAGTTATTTAGCCATGTGCGTCCCTAAGATTAGGTCCTCATGTTCTGAGACATTGTTGGAGGTAGTAAACTTGAACTTGAAGACATATTATAGTTCTATCCCTTTAGGGGAGCTTAGAATAATCCCCGCACCACTCTCGGTCGAGCATGAGGATCCATCAACGTAAAACTCTCAAGTGGGACCTTTGGAGGCTAGTGAAGGATCCTCAGGAGGGGTGTGTACTCTGCAATAAAGTCGGCGAGTGCTTGTCCCTTGATAACCGTGCTAGGATTATTTCATATGTCGAATGCTTCCAGCATAATGGCCCACTGCACAAGGCGATTGGAAGCCACGAGATTGGCTAAGATTTGCTTTAAGGGTTTGTCGGTGAGGGCTATAATACTGTGCCCTTGGAAGTGGGGATGGAGCCGTTTTGTCGAGGTGACCAATGCTAGCATGAGTTTCGCAGTTGCGAGATATCTTTTTTCAGCGTTCAAGAGCGTTTTGTTGACATAGTAAATCGGTCTTTGCATGCCTTGATCCTCCTGAACTATGATTGAGTTGATAGTTGAAGGCGTTGCCAAGAGATAAACGTAGAGAGTTTCTCCTAAAATAGGCTTCGGGTGTATGGGCGGTGCCATAAAAAACTCCTTTAGCTCGATGAAGGCTTTTTCACATTTCTCGTTCCATGAGATGGTCGGGGAAGCCATCTTGGGTCCTCTGAGCACCTTGAAGAACGGTGGACACTGCTCTGCAGCTCAGTACATCAAGCGATTAAGTGTTACCACCCAGTCCGCTAGGCGTTGCACGTCTTTGATGTTCTGCGGTTGCTTCATATCCAAGATGGCTTGGATTTTGTTTGGATTTGCCTCGATGCCTCGATAGGAAGCCCAAGAACTTCCTCGACCGAACCCCAAAGGCACACTTTGCAGGGTTGAGCTTCATAATGCACGCCCGAAGTGTTTCGAAGGTTTCTACCTTTGAAGTAATTTTTGGCTCTTGACGATTTCACCAGCATGTTGTCGATATAGACTTCCACGTTCGGACCGTTTTGGTCTCGAACATCTAGTTCACTGGCTTCTGATATGTTGCTCCAACATTTTTTAGACCAGATGGCATCCTCATATGGCAATATACGCCAAAGTCTGATGTGAAAGCTATCTTCTCGACATCCTTGAGATGCATCTTGATCTGATGATAATCAGATGAAAGTATCAAGGAAGTTGAGCAGCTTATTATCTGAGGTCGAATTGACTAATTGGTCGATACTCGGGAGCGGATAATAGTCCTTTGGTGTACCTTTATTTAAATCGGTATAATCGAAACATATTCGCCACTTGCCGGAGGCTTTAGGAATCAGAACGACTCTTGCCAGCTATGTGGGGTGGAGGACTGCATTGAACAGCCCTGTTCCCCTGTCCTTGGTGATTTGCTCTTTGATAATTGCTTGCTTAATTGGAACATGCTTTCTCTTTCACTGTTGTATCAGTTTAACATAAGGATCTAGGTTAAGGCTATGCACCACGTAATCCTCGAGGATCTCAGGGAGATCGTTGTCATACCAAGCAAAGACATCATCGTATTGTGAAAGAAAATCTTTATATTAATCTTGAACATCAAGAGGAAGGTCTGCCCTGATTTTGACCTTAAGGGTTAGGTCATTTTGCAAGGAAATAGGCAACAGTTTCCCTACGGGTTCACTTGTCAATTTTCCTCTGCAATCCCCCTCCCTCGGGGTTCGGTCTTGGGTTTTACAGCTTTGGTCAAAATTACATAGCATTTTTTAGCCATTGTCTGGTCACCCCGTATCTCTCCCACCCCACACTTTGTGGAAACTTCATTTTTTGTTTGGTGGTAGGTGGAGGGTATCTTTATTTGACGGATTACACCTCGACCGAATATGGCATTGTAGGCCATCATACTCTTTACCACGATGAAGTTTGCCACAAAAGTGATGTCTTGAGGGGGAGTTCTCAAAGTGACAGGTAGGCTGATTGTCCCTTTAGGGTACATTAGTTGACCATTAAATCCTCCTGGTGGGGTCTTAACGGGACACAATTTTGATGGGTTCTCACTTCTCACCCATCTTTAAGAAGAAGATATAAGTTAAGACATCAAGAGCACTATTGTTATCTATGATGACTCTCTTTACTTCACAACGATTTATATTTGCTGAAATCACAAGAGCGTCGTCATGTGGTGTTTTCACCCCTATTAGGTCTTGCTCGGAGAAGGTAATGGTCTGCTACTCAAGTGGAGAGACGGTGGACTACTTCGACTCTTATTCCTAGTGGGTGCCTCCGTTGGATGCAGATCCTCCGGCAATGACGTTGATGTGTACGCCATGAGGACGATTGTCAATTTGCTCAGGGTTTTTTTTTTTTGGTGGGGGGGGGGGGGGGTGTTCTAGTCTGTCGGTCACGTATTTGCCTAGTTGTTCTTGCTTGATGAGGGATTCAATCTCGTCCTTGAGTTGTTGACAGGCGCCAATGGTGTGGCCATGATCTCGTGGAAATTGCAATGCTTTCGATGATTGTGATGTTGAGAGTTGGACTTCATGGGCTCAGGTCGACGGAAAAGGCATGAATCTCTAATCTCCTCGTAAATTTCATAAACAAGAGTAGATAGAGGAGTGTAAGGATCAAACCTTTTGGGTGCTCTTTTCTGTCGTTCCGACTTTTCTTATTCTCTGATTGGCCCGAGCGATCTAATTAATGCTTCTTGTCCTCATCCTTTTCTTGGCTGAAGTTGTCTTGGCAAGCGTTCAGGACCTCTTTGCACTTTGCATGAAGCAAAGCTAGCTTCACAAGGTCTGTGAGGATTGCAGGAGGATGGAGGACTAGCTCGCACCATAGCTCTTCATGTCAGGTTCCTTCCGTCAAGGCAGTAATCGCTGATGCAACGTCGATGCGGGGAATTCGAAGGGCTTCTGTTATGAAGCGATTGATATAGGTTCGGAGCTTCTCCCTCGAGGCTTGTTTGAGGGCCAGTAGCCCTGCGATCAACCTTGGTGGGCCATTCCCAACAAAGTTATCCTTGTAGAGACGCCCGAATTGCTAGAAGTTAGAGATGCTTCCCAGCGCGAGGGACTGAAACCATGATTGGGCTCCTTGCACTAGAGTGGTAGCAAAAGCCTTCCACTTGTTGGAATCCAAGACTCCCTGAAGGGTCATGAAGGCGTCATTGCTGTCGAAGTGATCGACGGAATTGCCCACCCCGTTGAAAGATTTTAGCGACCGAAGCTGGTACTTCATCCTCCAGAATTTTCTGAGAGAAAGAAGATTGGTCCTCGTCGACGTCCACCACTAAGTGTTGTCTTTGGAGAGCCTGTAGCTTGTGCACTTGCTTGGCAAAACGCCGCTCGAACTCTCGAAGCTAGAGAGTTAGCTCCGGAGAGGTATGTTGATGGGCCGGTGGCATGTTTCCCTTGATGGGGGAAACCTGCAGTGTGCCCTCTCCCCTTAATAGTTGATTGGCAATGATGACCTTTGGTGTTTAGCCTTTTATGTGCTTATATGAGCTTATTGGCTTGTCATCTTTTGGGCCAAAACTAGGCTTTTAGGTTATGCGATTTTCTCCCTCTCCAGTGAGTACATGTGGGCTTCAGCAATCTTTGGTGTAGGTGTTTTGGGGGAAGAATGATAAGTTTTGGAGAAGAAACTATATTAATATGTACAGTTTTTAAGGTTGTTTTCTGTTCAACCAAAAGCTCCAAAGTCCCGGATGATGTTAACGGAGGTTTAACTTTGTGACCATCCAAAATTTGTTATAAATTCAGATTTTGTGTGTTGAAACTGGAAGCTTAAAGTCTATTTCGTATAGCTTCTAACTAAATATTACAGCAAACATACCTAACATAAGCAGTATTACTCAAAGATTTAAAGGAAAGCACAAGAGAAATAATTACAAGTAAATTTCTAGCTATTTTTCACTGAGTTGACAGTACTGAACCTTAGGATGTGATGTTGGAGAAAGTAAAGTTAGTTTTGGAAAAAGATGAGAGGAAAAACTGGTTTTTATGGTGTCCAATGGCTATCCAAAGGAAAAGAAAAGGAGGAGCAAAGAATTAGAAGATCAGATGAAGAGGAGGAGGTGGCCAACTTTCTGGAGATGAAGTATATGAATATTTGGCTCAAATTTTTCACTTTTCTTCTGTTCCTGTGTGATGAAACATTCTGTTGCAATTCACATGATATCCAGGATGCTAGTTTCCGATATTTTCCTGATTCTATCTAGTTTCATATTTTCCTTGGGTCTTTGAGACTTAGCATTTGAACATTCATATCTTCCCCCTGTTAGAGATTGCTTTACCTTGTGATCCGTTCTTGTCTTCTGGTTAAAGAAAGGATGCCTACTTGTAATGTGCTGCCCAAGATCATTGATGCTGACATATCCCCATTTTACTGACTCTCGTCTTTCTCCTGGATCCTTTTACCTTATCATTTGAATGTGGGCCCTATCATTGGAATAATTACTGTCTAACTCAAAGGAATGAATCTGTGTGAAGTCATCATTTATAGATCACTGATGGAAAGTGAACATTCTATTCCCTTGGAAATTTAATAATTTGATGTCTAATCTGTGTCACAATCTTGGATTTAATAATTCATGGTAGGCTGTGTATCTGAAATTTTACGCTTTATAAAGAGGAGAAATGCTAGGTACCCGGGCGCCCATGTACCAAATACCCGGGTGCCAGGCACAAGCACTTGCCTCACCTGCCTTGTGCTTGGTGTCTGGGTATTTGGTTCCCGGGCCCCCGGGTACCTGGCATTTCTCTATAAAGAGATATTCAGTTAATGAGTGTATTACATCTCCTTGCATATGCTTCACTTCCTGCATGTAGAGACTTTAGCATCTGTAGCATCCTTTTCACGCATCTTCCAGCATCAAATCTAGAGAATGTACGGAATAAGGGATGAAGTATATATTGTAATGCTTCTCTATCAAGTATCCAACTTTTCTCCGGCAACTTTGTGTGACATGGCACTATCATCCTTGGATGTCCTGACTCTATCCTGCTGGTTAACCGTGACCATACTGTTCATTAACTTAAAGACCTGAAGGGGTAATCTGAATTCTTGATCTTTCTACTGGAAAGGACCCCCTCCCCCTATTGTACATTATGTGCACATGATGTTTCCAAAGTAAGTACATAAAGCTTTTCACTTATCATCTTACCCTTTTCATCTCTTGATATCTGAAATGACTTGTATGGCCCAATTGATGACTTCCTGTAAAAATGAGCGCTATAGATCTCATGATAAGTTGGGGTTCTACCACATCTTTTCCTACATTAGAGCTGATATGATCATGTCTTCATTAGAAGAACCCTCAACAGCTTTGGCTGGAATTCTGTTGTAGAAGAACCATCTTGGTGAAACTGTTCTGGCTTGCTTTTAGCACACCTTCAAGTTTTTAATGCAGCTCTATTGGAAGGTTATGACTTATGAATGCATGTGGACAGAGAATTGAGAGCCTTGTTAGTTGTTATAGCTTATGATCTTAACGTATATGTCTCCTCTTCATTTTTTTCTCTTCCTTTTTGATTTTTTTTTTGGGGGTTGAAAAGGTTGCCTTCACCCTTCCAGCTTGACAGTTTTGTTTGCATTCTTTGATTAATCTTCCCCCATATGCTTTATTATTATTTTTTTTGGGTCTTTTACTTGCAGTTATTCTGGTAAGAAAAGAAGACATCTAATTTATTCTCAGTGTCAAATTGTATTTACTCTATTTCTTTGCTTTCTAATTTCAGGAGATTTTTGAAACCATGGGTGAGTTTGTTGATGGTCTGAAGTTCACTGGTGGCTCATACAGTTTGATGCCTAGGTCTTCTATCAAAGAACTAATTGATATGGCACATAAGCATGATGTTTATGTCAGCACAGGTGATTGGGCAGAACATATGCTTCATGAAGGACCGACTGCTTTTAAACAATATGTCGAGGTGAGTTAACAAACCAATTTGCTGTTTCAGACAACATTGTGGTTCTTTGCTAAGTTGAAATGGTTCCCCATCCTATCTTGCAGGAATGTAGGGACATGGGATTTGACACAATTGAGCTGAATGTCAGTTCACTTAAAGTTCCTGAAGAAGCTCTTTTGAGATTTATTCGCTTGATTAAGAGTGTGGATCTTAAAGCCAAGCCGCAGTTTGCCTTGAAGTTTGATTCAGCAGATATCCCTGCTGATGGCAATAGAGCATTTGGGGCTTATATTGTTCCTCTCCCTCGAAAATCTGGTACACATTTCTGTCTCTCTTTAATATTCATATAGACTTTATTGGCTTCATGCAACACCGAGTCTTTAGGCATACCAACATTATAAAAATCCTAGATGATTATTGTTTTTTGTGAATTGTTATATCCAGATTTTATTTTAATACTCTGGGGGGCTCATGATCCCTACTTAACCACGTCCTATTCATTTTCACTTTTCCAAGCTTGGAAAAGAAATCGGAGCACCTTTAGGCTCGTGCCAATTTCTTTTTGCAGTTTCTTGATGTATGTTATGTTTTTGATCTGCTAAATGTTTCAAAGATTGTTGAAGATTTAACCTGAGAATTGTTTAGCCTTTTTTGTCAACTCCAAACATTGGTTCTTGCACTTGTTTCTACTTGCTTTGTATTCATCCTTCCAAAATCACCGACCACATACTGCACATATTGCTCTATCCTTCTCCTGTATCTCTTTAGTCTTTATCGTTTATGCTCATTCTCCATATGGTGTGACTGGTGTCCATTTATTGATCATAATAATAATTGCATTCTGTATATGCATTGATTGAAGAATAAACTACGTGCAGAACCTCATTCTGATCTTATACAGAGATATTCAGAAAGTCAAGGAAAACATGTTTTAACCAGGGTTTGGCGCATCGCCGATTCGGACCGAATCGGGCTGTGCCTGATTCGATCCGATTCGGGCGGATCGAACCGATTCGGTTCGATTCGCATGGATTCGGGCAGAACCCCTGTTTATGACCCATTTTTGGCCGATTCCTTTGAATCTGGCCTTTTTTTGAATAATTGTGTGGTTTAGGCCTCTTGTAAATGTTTCATCATATTCATGAGATTTATATCATGTAATTGCTATACAAACATTTATTTTCAATAAAAAAAGCATTAGAAGAGTGAAAACAAATTGAAACCATTAATAGAAAGATATTTACATTGCACAAAGTCAATACAACTATCAAACTCTAAATTCCAATACAAATACAATGACTTACTCTAATATCCCCAATGCCCTTGTTGATATGGATCGTATGCATTCCATTGGGATTGGATAGGCACGGACTCTGACTCATCTGACTCTGAGGGAAGCTCTCCAATAAGGTGATGACCTTTTGTTCGAGACACAAAACTACGATACTCATCCCATGTCATCATGGTATGGTATCTCTGACGAAACTGACTTAGATAATGGTCCCACACCTGGCTGCCGGGACGGATTACATTCAGTTGTGCCATCTGTACATCCTCCACAGGAGCAAAAACTTGAACTGGAACATGAACAGAAAATGCAGGAGGAGGATGCATATATGGAGATGGACCAAGGTAGCCTGCTGTGGCAGTGTACCCACTGTACGGTCCGTACCCACTAGAGTAGTCTGTGCTAGTGGACTCGGGGTGATAGCTATGGCCGCCATAGGATCCAACAGACTCTTGTGTACTCATCCTCTCAAAGTCTGATATCATAGTGTCATAGCTATGGGAATCCACTGGTGAACCTCTTGCTTGACTGCCAGGTCTAAACTTCTGCCTTCTATTGTACCGCATTGGGGCACCATGACTACTATCTTGTGTTGCACCCCCATAAAATTGCTCCTCTGTGAATTCCATCCCACCACCTCCTCCTCCTTGATCATCGTCACCATCTCCTCCTCCCTGACCACCGTCACCACCTCCACCTCCACCGTTACCACCACCGTCACCTCCAGCATCTGAAGAAGAACCACCTGCAAATGCAATATAATTTTAAGATAGGTTAGCACAAATACAAATACATTTGAGGTAATGTGCAATACAAAATGATGACCTACCAGTAGTCATCGAATCATGGGAGGCGCTATTGGGCAATCGGGGTGAATCCAACGGAGACGGTGTCTCATCATCTGCATTTGGATCCAAAGTCTCTGCATCGGCAATGTCAAGTGGATCTTCAACAACGGTAGCACCTTTCTTGCCTTTCTTGGATCCCCAACCAGAAAACCAACCCTTCTTTTTTTATGCTGGGGCGGGAGGTGGCTCTCGTATAACAACTCCTTTACTTGCCTAGATTCTGTTGCACCAGTTTTTTTTCGGCGGGATTCTTGAGCTATTTGCTTCCCTCTTGCCAATTGAGATGATGTCGGAGCCCTTGTAGATTGTGAGGGAGGCGCATCCTGGGTAGATGACCCTCTCCTTCTAGATTGTGTGCGGGGGAGGCCTTCCATTAACCTCTCAAAATCATCATCATCATTACCATGTCCTCCACCTGCAATAACCCCCAACAGTATACATTAGCATAAATGAACTGATAAAATACGTAAGATGAAAGAAAGAAATGACTCTCCCACCTATAGTACGCTGAATATGCTCTACTTGTATGTCCGCAAGAAGATCCACCTCAGCCTCTGGATCCATCTCATAACGAGGGGAGTATGGCTGTCCCACATTCCCACGATCTCCCTCCTCCTCTGCTGTTGCTTCTGCTACTGCCCTTGCCAGGAAAGTGTTAGGGCGAGGTGGATCTTCAGGATCGTCTGCCTCCTCATCTAACTCATACTCCCCTCGCTCTGTTGTTGCTCGTGCAACCCATGCAACCATTGGGTCTTCTTCATCTCGTAGGAACCCAACGTCAATAGGATCAAACTCTACGTCCCCACGCTTCTTTGGATCTTCTGTGAGATGTTTGACCCTCAACCTCATATTGTAGTGGACGTACACCAATTGGTCCAAGCGCCTATATGACAAACGATTCCGCACTTTGGTGTGTATCAATGCAAACATACTCCAGTTCCTCTCACATCCACTAGATGAGGAAGTCTGCGATAAGATCTTCACTGCAATTTTCCTCAATGTTGGCGCAGTATGCCCAAAGTTGAACCACCAATCAGCTGCATCCAAATTCAATTATCTCAATCAGACCTCAACCATCAAGTTGCAATGATAAAAAATGAAATGGGAAGCATATTACCGCCCTCTACACGCTCCCGACCAGCAATGGCAGATGGCTCAGCAAAGGTCCCAATAGCTTCCCGAAAACTCTTCATCTGCATTTAATAAATTGATCATCATGCATATGAAATTCAAGTATTTGTTTGGATGGAAGTTGATAATCCTATACTTGCCTCATCAATGGCATCTGCCGCTTGCACAGGACTTCTTGACAATCTTTCGACAACCCTTGTAAAAGCAGCCGTCAAGTCATCCTCATATGCCAGCTCGTGTGTGTAATGGTATGCAGGGTGGAGATAATATGCTGCAATTGACGTATAAAATATCAATGGTTGTAAAATACATTAATACTTAGTGCATTACAAAAATATCATCAGTTTCCTTACCCGCCATATGTAGATCTCTACTCATCTGCCGGTCCCATCTATCCTCAACAACATCCAAGACCAAGTGTGCATGCCGAGGTGAGACTTCACGGATCTTCTTCTTCGCGGCTTCAAGCTTTGCATATACCAATCCTATAGACGGTCTCCTATCCCCATCAACCACCCTCAACACCTCATATAGAGGTTCAATGATCTGAACCAGCTTGAAGACCCGGTCCAAAAATTGGAGCTGTTGACGATGCCTTCCACCTCCTTTCCATCAGATGTTCCAGCAAAATTACTCTGCAACCATTTATCACCCCTGAACATGCGTTTCAATCCATCCTTGTGCTTCAATAGGCTCTGTAATGCCACAAAATTTGTTGCAAAGCGGGTGACAGCCGGTCTCAACAACTCTCCACCAGTGGACTCTCTCATCCACGCCAACACCAGATGATGATTGTAGATGAAACGTGTTATCTTCTGCCCTGCATCCACGACCATCTTTACGGGTTGCAATGTCCCAATCTCTTTAAGCATTAAATCAACACAGTGGGCAGCACATGGGGTCCAGTAAAGATGAGGATAAATCTTCATCAACTCCTCCCCTGCTTTTTTGTATGCAGTTCCATTATCTGTCACCACCTGCACAATATATTGCTCACCAATCTCCTCAACAACCTCTCGCATCAAACTCATAATGTATTCATAGTTGTGTACTCTATCAGATGCGTCAACAGATTTGTGATAGAAGACTTGTCTATCACAATACACCAGGAAGTTGATGAGGCTGCTCCTGGTGATGCCCGACCAACCATCACACATCAGTGTGACACCATACTTCTCCCATTTCTTCTTAAAGCTGTCAATGTAAGACTTGATCTCATTAACTTCCTCCTGCAGATATTTCCCAGCCAAGTCCCTAGCTGTAGGAGGCTGCACATGTAGGCCTCCACGTTGAACCTCCTGTATTGCAGTTTTGTAATAAGGACTGTTCGCTGCATTGAATGGTAACCCTGTATGGTGCCACCACTTTGCAATTGCTCGACCCACCTTGTATTTCGGCCCCTGCTGGTTGTATGCATCATCAATCCTAGTCTGCTTGCCATGCTCCCTAGGATACACATAAGGGTCCACATCCTCAATTTGCACACCTGTGGGTCTCTTGCTATGCCTGCCTTGTTCTGGTACTTGTGTTTGTGTGGGAGGGGGCCGAGTGAAATAATCTCCCACATTTGAAAATCGACGGAGCCACTGCCACCTACCGCTGAGCCACTGCCACTGCCAACCTCATGCTGAGTTCCCTGAAAACTTACTCTGTGGGCTGCCCTTTGATCACCTTCCCATGCCTCAGCCCTGCTCTGTGCTCTGGCTAGCCTTTCCTGCACATCAGGATCAGACACATATTCTGCATACATTTCAACTTCATCATCAACGTCTTCATCTCGTTCCCTTCCTGATATAATCCTCTCTTGGATCTCCTTATCTGCCTTCTTTCTTGCTGTCTCTGCCCGAACCTGTTTAAGGTGTTCAATCATAAGCTTCTTAACTTCTCTTGGCACCGACTTACACCCCTGCACGTCATGGTAGCCTGCTAGTCGACCACCAGCAAGGTGCTTCTTCAAACGGGAGACCCCACCTCCTTGTCCCGTAAAACCACAATAATTGCACTTGAAGTTGTGCCTATTTTCCAACATGATGCCATGCTGCCACCCAATATCATCAGAACCCCTTTTCGGTGCCATCTACAAGGACAAAAAAATAATTAATAAATTAACAGTAAATTAATTTCAATCTCAGAATTTGAACACTAAAAAAAAGTGTTCTTACTTCTTAATTTATATGATATTTTTTTATATACATGAACAATGATCACAGAAATCCATTCACACCTCCATATATATTTTCTGTAATTTCACATTTTATTAATTTTTTATTTTAAAATAATTATTATTAATGTAAGAACATAAATTAATTCTAGCTCAACTTCTTATGTAATCAACTTCTAACCATGATATAGAAGTTATACAACACATTCCTATCAATTTTTGGTTGTTTACACTTTTTAAAGATTTTTTAAATTATTTTTCAGAAAATCATATTTTAGGGGAAAGTGTTGTTATATGATAAATTTTTTCATAGACATGAATCACATGATCATACAAAATTACAAATACATTCACACCTCCATAGGCATTTTCTGTAAATTCAAGTTTTATTTATTTTTTTAATTTTAATATAATTATTAATTATGTATGAACATAAATTAATTATACCTAAACTTCTTATGGAATCAAGTTCTAACCATGATATAGAACTTATACAACACCTTCCTATCAATTTTTGATTGTTCAAAAATTTTTTAAGATTTTTTAAATTATTTTTCAGAAAATATATTTTAGGGAAAATCTTCAAATCTACATGAAAAATTTGTAGATCTTGATGAGAAATGGTTGCAAGTGTACACCAATCACTTGCAACAACATTTCCTAACAAGATCTAACCCATACACCAAGAAAAAAACAGAAAAATGAAGAAAAATGGAGGCTTACCTTCAAAGCCCTGTAGAACCTCCAAAAAACTTGAAGAAGAAGGGTTGAATGCCTCCAAATCCACCTCCAAATGGATGCAAACTCGCGTAGGAAGCCTCCACTTGTGGATTGGTATGCAAATCTAGGGTTTTTCGTTGAAAAAACCTGAAAACGGGGGGGGGGGGGGGGGAGAAAGGGGGCTGCGGTCTGCTGCGCTGCGAATGGGACTGTAGACTCCCGATTCGCAGCGCATCGCCGACACCCTTAAGGGTGTCGGGCGGATCGAACCCGCCGGATCGTGGCGCATCGGGTTCGATCCGCCTGTTTAAAGGGGATCCGCCCGCATCGCCCGAGCCGCGCATCGGATCCTCTGTGATCCGATGCGATACGCCCGAATCGGGCCGGCTCGATCCGGCACGCCAAACCCTGGTTTTAACCTTTAAAATTACATTCAATACCTTGGAAAATGGAGTCTTTTCATGTTGATTTGTCATCTTCAAGTCTGTTGTTCCATAAGTTGCTACCGCTTTGTACAAGGGTAAACTCCTAATTTTTCTATTGCCAAAAATAGATGGATGATTGGCAAATCCATGTAATTCTTTTTGAGGTCAAAGCTAATTAGTTCTCACTATACAACAACAGATAACAATTTTACCTGAATCATAGCCCCATCCTATGACGTTGCTGTGTATCTTGTTTCCGATTGTTTGTTATGTTTGTCCTTTGTTGTACGTATAACTAGTTCTGTTCCCGTGCGATGCACGAGTATGAATTTTTTTTTTAAAGATCTAAAAAAATCTCAAAAGAAGATTATAAAAGTTTAAAAATAATAATAAAAAAAATTTTAAAAGAAGAGGGAAACAGGCAGGCCGCCCGCCTTGCGGCTGGCTGCCCCCATTTGAAAAAAAAAATAAAATAAAAAGGTATACGGTTTCCCTCCCCTCCAATTTTTTTTTTTTTAAAAACTACAACAGGGTTCCCTGCCCATCACGTGGCAGCAGGGAACTCAGTTTTAATAGTATAAGATAGATTTAAAAAAGTCTCAAAAAATCTCAAAAGAAGATTTAAAAAGTTTAAAAAGTTTTATTTTTTTTTAAAGAAGGTGCTGGCCGCCCGCCTAAAAAAAACGGGCGGGCGGCCATCCTTGCGCACTGACTGCCCCCATTTGAAAAATAAAAATAAAAAAAGGTATAAGGTTTCCCACTCCAATTTTGAAAAAAAAAAACTGCAGACAGGGTTCCTGCTTGCCACGTGGCAGCAAGGAACTCTGTTTTAGTAGTATAAAATATATTATCAATATCATGGAAGCCTGTGAGCTTTGGGGACTACTTTCTTCACAACTATCATGATCTGCTACTATGCGGACAATTCTGCAATTATCTCATAATGATATACAAGGAGTTCATTGCCTGCATATTCTAATAAAGATGAGAGGCCCGCAGATTGGTACTTCTAACTTTCTTTGCATCAATGACCGATACAGCCCCCTGCTACTGATCTGTCTTGTTAATGGTGTAATAACTCCTTTCCTTTAATTGATGCCACCACTAATTGGTAAATCACTAGGTTTTGTTGGCGTATTCTGTCTTTCCTCATTCCCAAACAGAAATGAAGGATCTTGTTCCAAATGCTTAAGCCAACATAATTTCCGAAAAGCATAAACCTTAAGATGGTTGAATTGCAAGATGCTTCCCCCCGTCCTCTGCCTGTGGCCCGCTGACTGTCTCTTTATCTGCTAAATGTTTCTCATTTAAAATTTAATTACCCTTATTATCACAATGGAGAACTGATCCTTCTGTATCTATTTACATGTCTATGAAGTGGAAACCCCTCGTATGGCAATTCGACAGAAAGTTTCTTGATTTCTGTGCACATTTTTTGGAAGTAGAAACTATTTGTAAATTGCATAGAATTTCCCGAAGTGTGCAAGATCAAGAAATATTGAACTGCCATTTGATTATTTAATCCTTGAAGTTTTTTTTTTTTTTTCGGTTAAGATACTTTTTAAGATAGGATCACGCAAGGACAATTAACTGAGGCCTTGAAGAGTATATCGGGCAGAGTAACTCCGGAGACCTAGATTATGTTTAGAATTACCAGCCGGGTGTATGGTGTGTTTTTTCTTAAACTGCAATTGTCTTGCTGATTCTTTTTCTTTTACTTTTTGACTTTCAGAAATTATTGAAGATGTGGACTTGTTGATTCGGAAGGCTGAGAGATGCTTGGAGGCTGGAGCAGATACCATCATGATCGATGCGGATGATGTATGCAACTATGCTGACTCGCTGCGGACAGACATCGTTGCTAAGATCATAGGACGCTTGGGATTAGACAGGACCATGTTTGAGGCCTCAAGTTCCAACACCTCGGAGTGGTTTGTCAAGCGCTATGGTCCAAGGGTAATGTAACGTGTTTTCTCTCGCCCTTGTCCTGTTTTTCTTGCTTAACCACTCGAACCCAGGCACTCCACCAAAGTGAAGGGGTTCCCAGTGCATGGGGTGACCCACCACCGTCAACACCCAGTCAGTGGGTTTGGACCGTCTCCCAGCATGCATATGTGCATAACTTATTTATGGGCTAAAAATAGGTGTTTCTCTCTCTTCTTCAATAACATTATTTTTGTTGCAGTTCAAATCATTATTATTGTAAAATTGATCTTGTAATAAGTATTTCTCTGTTATCTAAAGATCGTAAACAGTTGTTTGTAGCCTTGGGAAAGAAATATGTCGTGAGATTTGAACGTGGGTCTATCAAACTCCGTTCAGGCTGTTCGACTTTCCGGTCATAAAAAAGAACATTTGCTCCGTGGGATCTAAACCGTAGACCTCAAAAGGGCATACGTACCCCTTTTTCCTCTTTTCTTTCATGCCGATAACTGCAGCTTGATGCAGCATAACTAGTAGTCATTCCCCTTTTCTGATGCACCTTTTGTCTGTCTTTTCAGGTGAACCTTTTCATTGATCACTCCCAAGTGATGAATCTGGAGTGTCTCCGCGGTCACAACCTGGGTAGAAACCGTCGACCCCTCCATGGCTCCATGGCTCATTTTCTCTGGTAGGAGGTTACTCGGCGTCGGTTCCCCTGGCTCCCCCTTTGCCGGGGGAGAGGTGCTGATTTTATGAGATCGGGCTCTCACTTGTAGATTCCTTGCCCGTGTTACTGTCTGTGTTGCGTTCGTGCATGTACTATAAACATCTCATTGGCGTGCTATTATTCCCATGCTAAAAGTCTTTTGTCAAGACGCGACTTTGATAGTGCTGCTAACTGCATCTGGTAATATGGGTTTTGTTTATGCCTAATGTCAATAGACACAGTTCATTAGAAGATCATCTCATAGCTAAAGTATAACTTATCAAGAACTGTTTTCCCAGTCAAAACTTGGATTCCAAGCTGACATTTAGGTGTGGTAGGATCTCGAGTTTTTTGTTACTCCAAGGGCAATTAAGTCGATTCTCAAAGTGTAGTCCCCCAAGGGCACTGTACAATTACTTGACTAAAACAATCATGGGAAATTACATTCATGCTCTTGGAATACGTGAGGTTGTATTTTTGAAATTTACATATTATATTCTATATTTTTGCATGTCATGTATTTTATCATGCATGTTTTTACCGTTTAATTTTATCTGTTTAATTGAATTATATTTGAGGTTAAAGGATAAAAAACTAACTTAGTTATCAAAAAAAAAAAAAGTTTTTAATCTCTTTTCTCTCTCTCTCTCTCTCTCTTCGGCATGGACTGGTCGGCCAGGGACGTTGGAGGGGACCCTCATCTCTCTCTCTCTCTCTTGGTTAGATTGAGAGTCTACTGCCCTTCCAACTCTCTCTCTTGAGTTACACCTCTTTTGCGCTTTCATCAATGTTTAGCCCAACTCCTATCAACTCACCATCGATTCCGCTTAAGCTACTGCCTTCTCCAACTTCACCTTCACCGGTTGCCTGGGCAATTTTGAAGATCCTGCCAGCATCAATCTTCTTGGCCAAGGTTAGCGGGAATCCCATCTTGACTCATCCATACAGTTTGCGAGGTTGAATGGTTGGACTAGGAGTACCCGTCCAGGGAGGAGAAGATAACTAATTGGTGGGTACTCTCCTCCAAGAGTGGCGTACAATTGTGGACACTGAGGCTGCCCTCATGAGGACAACAGGGCCATGGCTTCAATTTTCTCTCTTTCTAACTCTCTCTCTCTCTCTCTCTCTCTCTCTCTCTCTTCTGGTAAATTTGTCCCTTATTTAACAAACTAATCACAAAAGATATAATTGACTAATTTTTTAGATTTATACAAATTTCAGAGATATAACTTGGAGTACCATAAGAGCGGAAAGAAAGGAGGGATATCTACGCTATAACTCAGATAGCTACTGCACGAGGCGGTTCAAGTCTTACAGCCCGGGGCCCCTCGTAGTGGAATATTTCCGGCGACTTTAGAAGTGCGCAAACTTTGGAATCACGGCCGACATCTTTAGGAACTTGTTGCTTATGAAATATTTCAATATTTCCACTATCTTTATTCAGTTCCCCCCTCCTCAAAGAACGTGTCATCAAGTGTTAAGACACTTTCATTGTCAAACCATTGAGTGGTGAGGCAACAAACTTGCTTTTTGGAATGCACATATTGCCTCACGTCAAAACCAAGTGAATCGTGTTCATAGTTGAGGTTATCAGGGGAAAAAAGAGAAAGAGTTGAAAAGAAACAAGGGGAAAATACCTGTATACATATTTTTGGATATATCTCTAAAATATAACTATTAAATTAAATATTCTTCAAATAAAAAGTTATTATGTATATATGTCGTTTCACTCCATCTTTTTAACTCTATCGAAGTTGAGATAAGAGGGAAAATAACTAACTTACACACACACTAACTGGAGGGGAAATCTCGTTTGGTGCCTCGATGCGGAGACCCACGATGCCGCAAAAACAACCGGTGGAGAAGGGCATGACATGGCAAGGCAGTGGGCGAGTTGAAGATTGTAGAGGTATTCTTTAGTCCCACATTGAAAGATAGTGAGAACAAGTGTGTGTTTATCAGCAAGAGCCTCACCTCTTCTCACAAGAGGGCCCTTTTAAAAGATAAAATCCCAAGCATGGGGACAATACCTCTTGGGAGGCACACTTAAATCACGTCTCTTCATTGGCGCCGTCTGTGGGAACGAACGAGAGGCCATGCGCCCTACCCGAGCGTCTCATCTTCATGAGACCCGCACACCCTTATCCTCACTGGGGGGCTGTGTAGAGATATTCTTTAGTCCCACATTGAAAGATAGTGAGAACAAGTGTGTGCTTATCAGCAAGAGCCTCACCTCTTCTCCCAAGAGGGCTCTTTTAAAGGACAAAACCCCAAGTATGAGGACAATACCTCTTGGGAGGCACACTTAAATCACGTCTCTTCAGAGATCATTGCTAGAGAGGCAGAGCTCACTGGAGGAGATGAAGACCAGGTCAAGGCGTTGCTGCAACGTCACTTGGCCTTCCATGGCTAGCTCCAGGTGCATCATATATATCTACTATGGTCTTGGTTCGTGCCACAAGAACCATCCACACCTTGCAACTCGTGATGAAGCTGAAGTGCTCTGTTGTGTCTTCGCCAATGTTGTCGACCACCCTCACCTTCACCAGATAGGTTCACATGACACATGCTAAAGCATAGGGGGAGCACTTCAACAAGGTCCTTCCAGTGACCCGCCCGCCGACCCCGTTGTAGATATTGTTGGTTGGTAACAACGAAGGTCGCACGGATCCTGTTGAAGTGACTGGTGAGATCCTATACCTCCATCCAACGGTCTTTTGTCAACATCTCCACGGAGGCAAGGTGTCACGCCCCCGATTTTAACAATGAGACACGACAAGTAATCATTTAAAAGTCATAAATAATTAATTTTTATAAATAAGGTTTATAATTAAATAATCAAAATCTCTTCCTTAATTCATCATAAACGAATATTACGATCTACAATGTCCAAATAAAAGAATAGCTCTACTACTACTAACTCATCTACCTCTCAAAAGAAAAGTAAAAATTTCAATAATGACCATTTTAGAATTAAGAATGACTCTCTCAGTATACTCCACGCTTGGCACATAAGTCCCATCCTTAAGTTTTATTCCTTTCACCTTTCACTACCTGAAAATGTTAGTGAAAGAAGGTATGAGCGCACTCGTCCAATAAGATTTATATCTCGATGTGCAGACAATAGTATAAGTGATTAATGTCTTAACAAACAGAATTTCTATAACGATGGGATAACAATATATGTATGAAAGTAAACAATAGTCGTATGACAGGAGTAAGAATAGTAGCTCAACAGGTTGCATGGTGATTCATGTAATTGATTATCAAAAGACATTGAACAAGGATTCAAGAATGAGTACATATCAGATGCTCAATAATAGGACTAATCATCTTTCACACATATCAAATAATCATCCAGATAGTTAAACATATCATGTCACACAAATACACCATCAAATTTTACACACATTCTGGTGCCATGTCATGCACCACAAGTCCATACTCTAGTGGTTAATAAGTATGTCGGATGCTCCTCCACAGAACTAGACATAGCCCTTATTTGCACAGATATTGGTCATTGGACCGAAGTCCCAAGTAGTGTCGATCACACAAAACATGTTATGGCCATAAATTTCCAAGAACATAGTAATAAGGATATTTTCTTTCATAGAGTTCAAAAGTATGACGATAGCTCAATAGTTCAATCGGATAGCATACCAACTTATTTTAAGTTCCATAGAACTTTAGTGTCTTGACAAAAGTATAGGGGGTATGATAGATTATACATAGAACATAGTGCTCTCTATCTCTAGAGAACTTCTTGATACGTACAACCATCTTGGTCTCTATGAGGGAATCTGTAACGTCAGGGTCGTTTGGATCTGTGTTTATTGGTTCTGGTGTGGTGCTCATGACCAATGCGGGGTCATTGAGCCTTGGTCGTGGCTTCCGTGTGTGGTGTGGGTGTTGTGGGCCAAAAATCCAGACCCAAAAAGCCCACAAGTTCACTGGTTGTGAACGCGACAGGGTGAGGCGTCACATTTTGAACACGACGGTCTCATGCGTCGCGTTCTCCGCACCGCCTTTCTGACGTGTGGCATGGCGAGTTTTTAGAAGGCGACGGTTAGGTGTGTCACATTCTGAAGGCGACAGGATGCTACGTCGCGTTCTTGTTTCCGGTTGGGATAAGTTTAGCCCTCCGGCCAAACAGAGCAGGAAGCTCTGTTCGACCGGGGAGAGGCTTGCTGCTGTGATTTTTGGCGATGTCAGCCTTGAAGCTTGTGTCTTGACGTGGTTTTGGCGCGTAGAAGCTGCTTGGAGCATGGAGAACACCGATCGAGCCTCGTTCTGCGAGTTCTTCTTGTTGGTAGGGACTTTCCTTGTCTTATTCACGTTATTTGATTGATTTAAAGCATGTTTAATATGTATCGATGTGTGGCCAGTATAGTGTAATTGATTTGTAGAAGCTTGGTATGCATGGAAATGAGGATTTGAGCTGGTTTTTGTGTGAGAACCGCAATACAGGGTTTCTGTCTGTGAAGGCGACGGATCGGGCTGTCGCGTTCAAGTCACGACCACTGGCCCCGTCACGTTATGGTTTGTGAACGAGACCTGTCGGGCCGCGTTCTTAACGCGACGGTAGACTCCGTTGCGTTCTAGTGTGGAATTGCGATTTGTCGGGCCGTCGTGTTTGTAACACGACAATGCCCCTCGTCGCGTTCTTCTGTCCGAAGTAAGTTGTTAAAAATTGGGCAACGAGGGTCCTGTGTGGACCTAGCTCAGGTTGTTTAGGGTATTTTAAGTTGTTCTGAGTTGATTAATGATTAGTAAAGCATGTTTAGGTTAATGGTTATGTTAATCATGTTAAGCATGTTAAAAAGGTTATGTGATTCATATGTGTGGTTTATGTGTATAGTGGTGTGTTGCTATGGAGGTCATGAAATGACCAATGACATGCAAGATTGTAATGTAGTTTATGTCCTTAGCAGTGTGTAGTTGCTTGGAGGTCACGTGGTGACCAATGACGAGCTGATTATGGTTTGTGTATCGTGGTATAAGTTTTATGGTTGTGTTAAGTAATCGGCGTAGTTTGTGTGCTTGCCGAGTTTGGTGGTCCCGCGCCTATTCCGGAATACCTCTCTAGTCGGGTACCCCAGGTTTTGTGTGAGCCAGACACGTTAGTGCTCGGGGTTTGTCTCGGTACTTTGTGTACCATTGAGGTATGTGTCGTCTTCCTGGACACCCTCACTCCTGTGTTTGAGTTGTACGTCCGGCTGGGGGAAAGGCGACAGAGGGCAGCGACTTGTGTTTGTGGGTGTGCGGTCGCTTGTAGTGCGCTCGTGGTTGGGGGTACGAACACCAGTAGATGTACTGGGCCCCAGCTAGTCCTATTTTTCAGTGCCTCACTTTAGGGAGCTTAGGCCAGAGTCTCTAAAGGTGCCAGGCATGGGCCTGTAGTTGTGTGCGGTCTGCAGGTGTGGTGTTGGTTGATCTCCACTGTTATTTGGCTTTACTATGTGGTTGTGGAGTGGCAGTTGGACCTTTCATTCGTGACTGCGAGATTGAGAGGTAGTTCTTGTGTTGTGTTGTTTGAGTTGGATACTGGCGTCATGAACCAGTAGTCTATTCCCATGTGGTGGCGTCGTTCCCTCCGACTTGTGCCTTGCCAACGGTTGTGGCTTGTGAGTGGTGACCCACCGGTTGTGGTTTGACTCACTGTGGTGTGCCTTGTAGGAGGCACAGTTGTGTTGCAGTTTTGTGTGTGGTGGTGGTTTGTCATGGTACCTTGTGGGTTGTTGGCTGTTGTGGCACGCAATGTGCTAGCCTTATCAAGTGTTGAGGTGGATCGATTTCTGTGGAAGTCGCGTTGTGTGACCTTCCATTTGTGATGTTGTACCCTTGTGTGGGTAGTTCTCCGATGTGTTTTCTATCATGGGTATTGTGGTGGACTAACCCTTGTGTTTAGCCCCATTACCTTTCGTTGGTTGTTGGCCTGTGTGGCCTTGCATCACTCGTTCGTTTTGTGGCGGACTGGATCTTTGTTGTCAGTCTCGTTACCGTCAGTCAGTGGTTGGTCTATATGGCTTATGGCGTGGTTTTTTCAGCTGTCGTGGTGGACTGGTGTGTCTACACTAGTCCTGTTGCTTCTTTTATTTCTTATAAACTGTGACAATTAGTGTGTTCATATTTAATGCAGTTCCGTTATATTTATTGTTAGTATGTTTTACTTCTGTAGTGCATCAGTTAGTGCTGCCAGTGAGACCCTTAGGGGTTGAGGACTTGGTTCCTTCTTTCAGTTGTTGGTTGTGGTTGTTTTTGGGAGGTTCCTGCTGAGCCTATATTTTGTTGAGGCTCACTCCCCTACAGTTCTTTTCAGGGCTTGCCATGTGTTTGGCTTGCAGCGGCGTTGTGGCAGACTTGTACCACCAGTAGCTGAGTAGTAGTCATGTTCAGTGTGAGCTTTACTCCCTCGGGGTGTGCCCCTGGTAGTTGTACTTTTCTCTTGGACATGTAATAATGTATTGGGACAATGTAAAATTATGGTAAATGAGTATAGATACATGTACTTCCTTGTATATTATACTCTTGTGGTTGTCTTTTATATTCTTACTGGACACTTGTGTGAGTTATCCCTTGCGAGACTTCGGTCCGATCACGGGAGGCGGACTTGGATATGGAGCCTTATTGGGCATAAATTTCAGGGTCGCTTCAGAATCCATACAGTACAGAGACTTATGGAGGTCATAACAAAAACGCCCTAATATGCTAGAATGGAATGTCCAAAAGAGAGGTTCCAATTCGTTAAGAAGGGTGTGCCTATTGTTACGCCCCCAAAATTTATACATCATAATTGCAGCAAAAATACAAAATCTGAAATAATCTGAATAATCCAACATCAAGATACACTTGAACCGACACCTCAAGACACACCGGGGCGCGACACTCAAATCAAATAGAAATGAAACAGATGAGAGGGGCCGAGCCTTAACCATTTAATTAGGGCCCACAAAACCAATATTTCTCCAAGAACAAAGTTCTGGTGCAACAAGATTCACATTTAAATCTCAGAATTTGACTCATCCCATTGCGCTAAAGTTTTCTACAATAATCATACAATCCCAACACATAAAACGCAACATGTTGAATATGTGATTCCTACATCCGTGATGCACATTAGGACAAATCATCAATTATTTTTTTCATTCATTGCATGGTTTGTACGAACACTAATTTCCAAAAGAAAACACTCCTCTCAGAACCATCCCAAAAGGGTTATAGGAATAACATGATTCGCTCATACATTTGAAATCAGAAATTTAATTCCTCCAAGTGCTCCAAGCTCATCACACAAGGGGTCTGCTACATGCTAATCATGTTCCAATTTACCTGAAATGTTAATAGGTTTATAAGAAAATTAGTCCAGTAGGATTTATATCTCATAGTGCGGGTAAAGTATATTTAATTAACATTTTAACAAATTAAATTTCAAGGATGGCAAGCAAGAGATCGAGGAAAATAGGAAGCATGAAGGTAGCAGACAAGAATTGCATGCTGCAAGAATTCAAGGCAAATCATGCTTTTTTTTAACATATCCAGATAATGCTACACAAATCAAGCTATGATCCAAATCAAACATATAACAGATGAACATGAAATTGGCCATTTCAAATGAATCAAATTTATCAAGTTAAACGAACAAATCAAATATATCATATCAAATAGCACATCGTGCTTCATTCATATCATATAACAAAAAGGCACTTTCCAATCTTGCATACATATAGATGCCAATGCCAAGCACCGCTCAAATTTGGTTGATCTATACTAGTTCGTCGGGGTGCTCCTCCCCAAGACTAGATCAGGCCCCTACTGCACAGGCATTTGATTAGGGATATCATCCCAACAGTAGTTCCGAATTCAAATCATTATGGCCATTCAGAGTCAAGAAGGACAAACTTGTAAGATATCATAGAGGCCAATAACATAAGTTCAGATCAAGGAACTTCAAGAGTGCAGAAAGCCAAGAAGTCAACAGGCATGTTGGATAAAGTAATGTTGAGAGCTCAAAGGGTTTCCTATGTATTTCTTTTACTTTCAGATTCAAGACGAGCAGTGTGACGGACCACATCGTTCAAATCCGTTAACCTGATAACGAGCCTGACACGACTCCGCCTCCCGCGAACGACCCGAAGCTTCGCAAGGGATTTCATTCACACATGTCCGTAGAAATATAAAGGAAACAATTGAACATAAACAAACTTTCAATTCCACAATATTTACATGAGATTTACATAACCAGTTCTTCAATTAAAACCATAAACTAGTACAACAGAACCTGGGGCATACCCCGAGGTGTACAAAGAGAGAAATTACACTGCTGCTGGTGGCGCAGACCTTGCTTCGCTACGGTGCGGCCCAGAACTAGAAGACGGTTGGGAAGCCTCCTTCTCTCCCTCACCTGAAAGGAGTAGGGGGGGTGAGCCTCGCTAGTCACTGGCTCAGTAGGGAAACTCCCCCAAAGAAACCGAGCAAACCACAACTCAAGTAACTAAGCAGGAAGCTATGCTATAACAATTTATAGAATTATTTAAGCAAGATATTAAAGTTGTAACTTACTTACCGCTTGCTGATACCGAAAGTAATGTTAATAAATAAATAAACGGAAAACCCAATCAGGTGTACGAGCTAAAGTAGGTAAACGCCAAACTCGGGTCGCGTAGCCTGGCTCGCGACACCAGCAACCAACCCGGACAAACACACAGGTCTACCTCTCAGGCTCGCAGCCACAGACGAAAGGTCCAGCTGCCGCTCCACTAAACCAAACAAGAACTGTGGAGACCAACCAAACCACCACACCTGCAGGTCACACCCCGCAGGCCCATGCCTCTCACCTTTAGGGACTCCGGCCTAAGCTCCCTAAAGTGAGGCACTAGAAAGAGGACTAGCTGGGGTTCAGTACGTCTACTGGCGTCCGTCCCCCCAACTACGAGCGCGCTACAAGCGACTAAACAACAAACTCTCACAAGTCGCTGTCCCTGTCGTCTTTCCCTCAGTCGGACGACAACTCTCCCCGAGAGCGAGGGTGTCCAGGAAGAAGACAAGACCCTAACGGTACCACTGTACCGGGACAAACCCCGAGCACACCCACGTGCCTGGCTCACCTCGGAACCTGGGGCTCCCAACTGTAGAGGTAACCACAGAAGGCGTAACACTACCTGCCACGCACACGGAAACTCGTGCACGTTACGCAAACCACGTGAACACATACGGGTCACTGAAACCAGTTACACACACTACCACGTGAGCCTGTAGCTCACCATGTGAACCGCACTCCCAAGGAGCATAACAGGTGCCAAAGCACCGCTAACCATTCTACACACATCAGATAATCATACCATGTATCATTTAAACATTACAGATACATGCATTAACAATTTAAGAAAGAAATACCCCACGGCTGAGATCGCGACAGAGGCCCAGGTCGCGTTCAGATAGCGACGCCCCGACATGTAGCAACCAAGATCGCGAACGCGACGTATTGTCCTGTCGCGATCTGATCGCGACAGGGAGACCATCGCCTTCGCAGGCGAAAACCCTATCCGGGTCCCCTTCGCCAGAAAACCCTAAAAACCCTGACATACATGGTTTCTAATCCATTTTTCATGCTCTTTGTGATGTCCTAGCATGCCATCTACGGTTCTTAAAGCAGTAACACATCACACGACACACACACAGCGATTCCACGAAGAAAAAGGGTAGAATCTCCCTACCTTGATGAAGAACACAAAAACTGGCGATAACCCGACATTTCTCCCGCTCCACACGCGATCCTCGCGGCGAGAACACGACCAACCGAGGTCCACGAGCTCGAATCGCCCAGAATCCTTCGAGCAAAACCTCCCCTGGCCAAGCAGAGCTTGTGAAAGCTCTGTTCTGCCAGGGTTTCTTAAAAATGCAGCTCTGTTGGGAACGTGACGTATCGCCACGTCGTGACCAAGTCGCGACGTGTCTGCCCGTCGCGATCCGCTTGTCGACGTCAGCACGCCCGTCCAGCGCGCGACACGCGGCGCGCATGCAGACGACGAGCCAAAATGGTGGCAACAAGAACGCGATGTCCCCGGGTGTCGCGATGAGAACGCGACGAGCCCCTCTGTCGCGTTCAGAGACAGAGAACAAACCTGCGTTTTAGGCCAACCAGCCGGCCCACAACGCCTCGGAAACCTGTGTAAGCACCTGCTACACACAATGTGGGCCACACACTGGCCACCACAACGAATATAAGACGATCCGAACAGTCGATATGCTACATTACTATCACCTAAAAGAAATTTCGTCCTCGAAATTTAAAGTGGAACCCGATAACAAAAATTTTCAATTTAAAACAAACAGGGTACTATCACCTAAAAGAATTAAAAGCTTACTCAAACAAATATGGATACATCTTCATCATTTCCTCTGCTAGTTCCCAAGTATCTTCACCGCCTTGCCTGTTTTCCCATCTGACTTTCACTAAATCAATATTCTTATTCCTGAGCTTTTGGGTTCTGCGGCCTGTGATCTGTACTGGATATTCTGGCATAGTCATGTCTGGCTTTAATTCACTCCTCTGGTAACTGATCACTTGGGACAGATCTTCAATGTATTTTTTGAGCATTGAAACATGGAACACATTATGAACATCTGCGAAGTCTGCTGGCAGATCTAACCTGTAAGCCGTCTCGCCCAATCTTTCTATTATCTGAAATGGACCTACATATCTGGGGCTCAACTTGCTTCGCTTGTTGAATCTAAATACACCTTTAGTAGGAGAAACCTTCAAAAATACATAATCCCCCACCTCAAACTGCAATGGTCTGCGTCTGTTATCAGCATAACTATTCTGTCGACTCTATGCTATCTGAAGTTTTTCTTTAATAAACTTAACTGTTTCTGCACATTGCCTGATTAACTCCGGACCCAGAACTTGCCTCTCTCCTACCTCATGCCAATTCAATGGTGCCTTGCATGGTCTGCCATATAATGCTTCATAGGGTGCCATTCCAATACTTGCTTGATAACTGTTATTATATGCGAATTCAACCATACTCAAATGGTGTTCCCATATTCCTCCCAAACCAAGCAACATGCCCTCAACATATCTTCTATTGTCTGGATGGTCCTTTCTGTCTGTCCATCTGTTTGCGGATGATATGCTGAACTATATCTTAACTCAGTGCCAATTACTCTCTGCAAACTTCTCCAAAAGCCTGAGGTGAATCTTGGATCTCGATCTGAAACAATAGTAACTGGAATTCCATGCAATGGTATTATTCTTTCCACATATAATTTGGCTAGCCTGTCCACTGACCATGACATATTAACCGGTAACAGTCTGCAAACTTTAGTCAGTCTATCAACAAAAACCCAAATGCCATTGTGACCTGCTGAGCTGGGCAAACCTACTATAAAATCCATAGCTATATCATCCCATTTCCATTGTGGTATGGGCAAAGGTTGCAACAAACCTCCTGGTCGTTGATGTTCTGCTTTTACTTGCTGACAGACGACACATCTTGCTATAAATTCTGCAATTTCTCTTTTCATGTTTGGCCACCAGAAAAGACCCTTCATTCCCTGATACATTTTAGTACTGCCTGGATGAATAGTATATCTTGACTTGTGGGCCTCCTCTAACACTTTCTGTCTAATTCCTGCATCAGCTGGAACATACACTCGGCCTTTTAATCTGACTACATTATCATGGCCCAAAGTTACCTCCTCCATTCTTAGAATATCAGCCAAATTCTCATCTGCTTTCTGGGCTTCAACTATCTGTCTGTAAAGAGAAGGTTCAACTGCACTATTTGCCAACACTGCTCTCTGCTGACTATTTGGCACATATAAGGAATTATCTGCTATCTCTTCATATAATTTCCATTCTCTGATCATAAGTTGATTCATAACAGCTTTTCTGCTCAGTGCATCTGCCACAACATTTGCTTTACCTGGATGATATCCCAAACTGAAGTCATAATCTTTTAAATATTCCATCCATCTGCGTTGCCTTAAATTCAAATCTTTCTGTGAGAATATATATTTCAAGCTCTTATGATCTGTGAATATTTCAAATCTTTCTCCATATAAATAATGCCGCCAGATCTTCAAAGCAAATACTACCGCTGCCAATTCTAAATCATGAGTCGGATAATTCTCTTCATGTTTCTTTAACTGCCTGGAAGCATAAGCAACCACTTTTCCATGCTGCATTAATACTGCCCCTAATCCTCTTCTGGATGCATCTGTATATATCACAAAACCACCACTTCCTGAAGGAATTTCTAATATTGGTGCTGTAGTAAGCCTCTTTTTCAATTCAGCAAAGCTGCGCCTGCACTCAGAAGACCACACAAAAGAAACTCCCTTCCTGGTCAACTTGGTCATTGGGGCTGCTATTTTAGAGAAATCTTGAATAAATCTTCTATAATAACCTGCAAGACCCAAAAAGCTTCTGATCTCTGACACTGTTTTTGGCTCTGCCCACTTCAACACTGCTTCCACTTTTGCTGGATCCACTGCAACTCCTTCACCAGAAATCACATGACCAAAAAATTGTATCTCTTTCAGCCAGAATTCACACTTACTGAACTTAGCATACAGTTGATGCTCTCTCAATGCCTGCAATGTAATTCTTAAATGGGTTGCATGCTCTTCTTCTGATGCTGAATATATCAAGATATCATCGATAAAAACTACTATAAACTGATCCAGATATGGATGAAATATTCTATTCATCAAGTTCATAAAAGCTGCTGGCGCATTTGTCAACCCAAATGGCATTACTACAAATTCATAATGTCCATACCTGGTCCTGAAAGCTGACTTTTCAATATCTTCTTCCTTAATTCTCAACTGATGATATCCTGACCTCAAATCAATCTTGGAGAACACCTTTGCTGACTGAAGCTGATCAAACAAATCATCTATTCTTGGGAGCGGATACTTATTCTTGATAGTAACCTTATTCAACTGCCGGTAATCTATACACATCCTCAGACTACCATCCTTCTTTCTAACAAATAGTACTGGTGCACCCCATGGTGAGTGACTTGGCCTAATGAAACCTTTCTCTAATAACTCCTACAACTGCTTCTTTAAATCTTTTAATTTGCTGGTGCCATCCTGTACGGTGCCTTTGAGATCGGCATACTGCCTGGTTCTAATTCAATAGTGAAATCTACTTCTCTGCGCGGTGCTAGCCCCGGAAAATCTTCTGGGAATACATCTATAAATTCTCTAACCACTGGCACAGACTCTACAGATTTATGAGACTCAACCAGACTCACAGAAGCAAGATACGTACACATCCTACATTAATTAATCTTCTAGCCCTGAGCGCAGAAATTAAAAAGCTGTTCCATCAGGTCTACAAAACCTGACCCTCTTCTTTCTACAGTCTACCAGAGCACCATAAGCCTCTAACCAATCCATACCCAGAATCAAATCATATTCCTTTAAAGACAAAGCATATAACTTTGCCGACAACTGATTCCCATGAATCACAATTGGAACCTCATCTAAATAACAGGAAGTAAGCATAAAATCACCGGTAGGAACCTCAACCACCAATTCACACTGCCTTTCTTCTATGGGATGAGCCAGACTATCCAAGAAATCTTCAAAAATAAATGAATGAGAAGCACCCGGATCAATTAATATTCTAGCTGAGAAATCAAAGATCGGTAATATACCTTCAATGAGATTTGATGCTTCTGCCTGCGCCTTGGTGATTTCCATCACCCGACCTCGACCTCCTCTCTGAAAAGGGTTCCTCTGCCTCTCTCTGCTGACGGCTGATATGTCTGCTGCTGCTGCTGAGTCCCCCTGCCATAACCATATCCTCGAGACGGACAATCCCTGGCATAATGTCTTGACTGACCACAAGCATAACATATGACCTCCTGAAAAGTTACGGGTTGACCTGTTGTACTCTGCTGGGACTCCTCTGGAACCGGTGGCCTGTAGCCACGCCCCTGCTGAAAACCACCTTGCTGAAAACCCTGTTGCCTGCCTCTGCCTCGTCCTCCTCCTTGGAATGATTTCTTGATCTTCTTACCCCATTTTGCTATCCCGGATGATGATGCTCCTGAGGGTGCCTTTCCTTTGCTAATGCCCTGCGACTGCTGGGGAAGTCGGAAGCTGCCCGAACCTCCCGCCTGAGACTGACTCTGCCTAGCCTGCAAAGTCCTCTACACACAGCTGCCCGCTGTGCCGCCTCCTCTACTGTCCTGCACATCAGTGGAGCTACTGCATCCTGCAACTCAGACCCCAATCCCCTAATAAAATACTCCACCATTATTGCATGATCGGTCACCACATAAGGGGCATATCTACTCACTGCCATGAATCTCATCTGATACTCCAACACAGACAATCTTCCTTGCTGTAAAGTTCTAAACTGCTCCCTCTTTGCTTGCTAGATCTGTAGTGGAAAGAACGTGTCATTGAAAACTGTCAGAAACTCTGGCCAAGTAATTCCATATCTTTCCTTCCTGCAAAGACAGTCTGCAACTTGAGCCTCCACCATTCCTGAGCAAATCCCCTCAACTGATAAATAGCAAGAATGACTCTGTCCTCCGGCGGACACCTCATAGTCACAAATACCCTCTCGATCTCATGTATCCAATGCTCTGCAGTATCTGGGTTAGGGCCACCTGAGTAAGTAGGGGGTTGTAACCTCAGAAACCTCTCCACAAGAACTGTGGAATCCTCTGCGGTAGCTGGCCTCACTGGTACTGCAGGGTGCACAGGTACTACAGGAGGTACCTCAACTCCTACTGGGGGTAGAACTGGAGCTACTAGCACTGCCTCCTCAACAACTGGTATCGCTGGCTGTGCGGGTCCTGGCTGATCCATCCTCATACGGATCTCCGTAAGACTTTCCCATATCTGCTCAATCATCCTCTGGGTAGGATCCTCCAGATCATCACCACCTCCTCCAAAATCTCTCCGATCTGCCATTTCTAATTCTGCACAAAAAATTTTCCAACGTCACAATACGACACATATCAACACAAAAATCCAGGGTCAACTACCAGCAGTGGGTTTAAGTAAAGAATTGACTATGTAAATTTCATGTTCCTTAACATTTATACGGACTATGCTCTGATACCAACTGTGACGGACCACATCGTTCAAACCCGTTAACTTGATAACGAGCCTGACACGACTCCGCCTCCCGCGAACGAGTCGAAGCTTCGCAAGGGATTCATTCACACATGTCCGTAGAAATATAAAGGAAACAATTGAACAGAAAAAACTTTCCATTCCACAAATATTTACATGAGATTTACATAACCAGTTCTTCAACTAAAACCATAAACTAGTACAACAGAACCTGGGGCATACCCGAGGTGTACAAAGAGAGAAATTACACTGCTGGTGGTGGCGCAGACCCTGCTCCGCTATGGTGTGGCCTGGAACTAGAAGACGGTTGGGAAGCCTCCTACTCTCCCTCACCTGAAAGGAGTAGGGGGGGGGGGTGAGCCTCGCTAGTCACTGGCTCAGTAGGTAAACTCCCCCAAAGAAACCGAGCAAACCACAACTCAAGTAACTAAGCAGGAAGCTACGCTATAACAATTTATAGAATTATTTAAGCAAGATATTAAAGCTGTAACTTACTTATCGCTTGCTGATCTCGAAAGTAATGTTAATAAATAAATAAACGGAAAACCCAAACAGGTGTACGAGCTAAAGTAGGTAAACGCCAAACTCGGGTCGCGTAGCCTGGCTCGCGACACCAGCAACCAACCTGGACAAACACACAGGTCTACCTCTCAGCCTCGCAGCCACGGACGAAAGGTCCAGCTGCCGCTCCACTAAACCAAACAAGAACTGTGGAGACCAACCAAACCACCACACATGCAGGTCACACCCCGCAGGCCCATGCCTGTCACCTTTAGGGACTCCGACCTAAGCTCCCTAAAGTGAGGCACTGGAAAGAGGACTAGCTAGGGTCCAATACGTCTACTGGCATCCGTCCCCCCAACTACGAGCGCGCTACAAGCGACTAAACTACAAACTCTCACAAGTCGCTGTCCCTGCCGTCTTTCCCTCAGTCGGAAGACAACTCTCCTCGAGAGCGAGGGTGTCCAGGAAGACGACAAGAACCTAACGGTACCACTGTACCGGGACAAACCCCGAGCACACCCACGTGCCTAACTCACCTCGGAACTTGGGGCTGCCAACTGTAGAGGTAACCACGGAAGGCGTAACACTACCTGCCACGCACACGGAAACTTGTGCACGTTACCCAAACCACGTGAACACATACAGGTCACTGAAACCAGTCACACACACTACCACGTGAGCCTGTAGCTCACCATGTGAACCGCACTCCCAAGGAGCATAACAGGTGCCAAAGCACTGCTAACCATTTCTACACACATCGGATAATCATACCATGTATCATTTAAACATTTACAGATACATGCATTAACAATTATAAGCAAGAAATACCCCACGGCTAAGATCGCGACAGAGGCCCAGGTCGCGTTCAGATAGCGACGCCCCGACATGTCGCAACCAAGATCGTGAACACGACGTATCGTCCTATCGCGATCTGATCGCGACAGGGGAGACTGTCGACTTCGCAGGCGAAAAACCCTATCCGGGTCCCCTTCGCCAGAAAACCCTAAAAACCCTGCCATACATGGTTTCTAATCCATTTTTCATGCTCTTTGTGATGTCCTAGCATGCCATCTACGGTTCTTAAAGCAGTAAACACATCACACGACACACACACATCGATTCCACGAAGAAAAAGGGTAGAATCTTCCTACCTTGATGAAGAACACAAAACTGGCGATAACCGACGTTTCTCCTGCTCCACATGCGATCCTCGCGGCGAGAACACGACCAACCGAGGTCCACGAGCTTGAATCGCCCAGAATCCTTCGAGGAAAACCTCCCCTGGCCGAGCAAAGCTTGTGAAAGCTCTGTTCTGCCAGGGTTTCTTAAAAATGCAGCTCGGTTGGGAACGCGACGTATCGCCACGTCGCGACCAAGTCGCGACGTGTCTGCCCGTCGTGATCCGCCTGTCGACGTCAGCACGCCCGTCCAGCGTGACACGCGGTGCGCATGCAGACGACGAGCCAAAATAATGGCAACAAGAACACGACGTCCCCGGGTGTCGCGATGAGAACACGATGAGCCCCTCTGTCGCGTTCAGGGACAGAGAACAAACCTGCGTTTTAGGCCAACCAGCCGGCCCACAATGCCTCGGAAACCTATGTAAGCACCTGCTACACACAATGTGGGCCACACACTGGCCACCACAACGAATATAAGACGATCCAAACAATCGATATGCTACAAGCAGACTCAAAGATGGACTTTCAGTTGAATCACAGAGGAGATAGAAATCAAGAATTTAGGAATCATTAGAATAATCTTCACATTCTTACCACTTTTAACATGTACAAGGTATTTAGGTTACTGTAATGCTAGTTGCTCTTCTATAAGATAGATCATAGTGGCTGGAAGGGCCAATGAAATTGATAGTCGAAATGTACATGAAGGAACAATCGAGGTGGCCAGAAGGGCCAATCGGAGTTGCCACAAAAAGTCAGTCATAATTGCCTCAAGGCCAGTCATAATTTGTCAAAGAGAACAATCAAAGTGGCCAGTCGAAGTTGACAGTCGAAGTGACCAGTTTATGTTTCCATGAGGGCCAGTCAAAGGTGCAAATCAAGAGTGCCACAAGGCCAGTCAAAGTTTGTCAAAAGAGAATAGTTGAGGTGGCCAGAAGGGCCATTCGAAGCTTATCAAGAAAGAACAGTCGATGTTGTCAAGAAACTTAGACAAGGATTCCAATAAGGAGGTTGATGGAACCAACATATGATCAATCTTGAAGTGTGCATTTCCAGTCTAATGGTTCTAGAAATGCATGGTGACATGGACAAATCAGATGGGTTCCTATCTGGGAAGGTCAAGGAAAAATTAGCTATGTTTCCTAGGAACAAGGGTCAGGTTCCTCACGATCAAGCCGAAACAAGGAGAGTCTTGCAAAGGTGTAAGGGTTAGGAAAATCCTAACATTCTACTGATCAGACATTTAGGCAAATCAGAGGTGTTCCACTAGATTCTTAACTTAAACATATCCAAGGATGCTGTGAACAAGAACAAGCAGTTTAATTTGTGCCCGAGAAAACCTACCTTTTTGGGTTGCTCTTTCAAATCCACTCTTATTGTTTGATGCAAGGTCAAGGCAGTGGTCCAAGGATGAAGAACTTCCAAGTCCTCCAAGCTTCAAGCTCCAAGCTGCAGGATTATCCCTCCAGCTCCAGAGTTCTCCATTGTGTCAGACATCCAAGCTTCTTTAGCAGATGCTTTTAAGAAAAGGCAGAAGAGGCTCTCAAGCTCCAAGATTTCCCCTTGAGGAAGGGCATAAGATTCGACCAAGATGGGCCGTGTGGCTTATTTAAGAGGTCTTTGGTCTCATTAAGGATCCTTTCTTTATTTCTTCAGAAAGGACAAAAGAGGACAGAAAGTTCAAGCTGGCTATACATAGGCCAAGCCCAAACCATACCCTGTTAGACCTAACATTGACTTGGTCTACAAGAAGGACAGACAGTCAAAATCTGTAGCAACCTAGATTTTTCAAAAAATAAAAATTTAATAATATTAAAAAAAATTAAGTCAATTGGAAAATCAAAGGAAAGAGAATTAATTAAAACCCACTAAACGAAAAGGAGTAATGGGCTTTGTTAAATGGACCATCTAAAATTTAGTGGGCCAAAATAGGGATTTTAAAATGTGGAATAATCAGAAAATACCCTAAATTCGTAACTTAAATATTACTTAAATGGGAAAAAGGGTAATAAAGCATTAAAATAAGTAGTTTGAGTTGGAATTGGATTCCTAACTCTACCCTAATGGCTTGGCCATGAATTTAGCTCCCATCCTAACCCAAATAGGAAGTGGAAAGCTTGGGAGGTGGAATTAAATAAAGAAAACTCGAAATTTAATAGGGGTTAGAGTCCTAATAGGAAATAGAAACAAAGGAGACATAAATACTCTCCAATCTCTCCATGGCCGGCCCTAACATGTTGCTGGGGCTTGCTGGACCTGGAGGAGAGGCCAAGGAGGAGGAGATCTCGTGGGGAGAAGGCTGCTCAAGTCCCCAACCCCCGTTCTTCAAGTTCTAAGCCCTAGAAAGGAAAACGAGCCAAAGGTAGGCATTCTCACGAGCAAAAATCATAAAACTTCGTCTGTAGATTGTTCCAATCATCAGGAACAAAAGCCCTCTAGTTTCATATTTTTCCATCGAGCCAATCTTTTCTTCTTGATTTTTGAAGTTCTGTAATTAGCATGACCTCGAACCCTCTTCTTAATTCTTGTTCTCCATGTATACTCGACCCCATGCTCTCAAATTTTAACTGGAGACACTGATGATAGTTAGGCTTCGTTTGCCCCTGAAAGCCCTAATTATCATCCACCATGTTGCTCGAATTAAATCTTTCATCTCAACTGTACACTGTTCTATGTTCTTCGTGAATACACTTGATTGAACCTCGTCGAAACCATGTTTGTTTTCAAATTCCTATTTACTGTAAGTACTCTCGCCTGTTTAGAGTCGTTTAAAATTAGTTTCATGAATTTTCATTGTCTGTACTATTTGTTCTTAATTTTTGAACAACCCTGTGTCAAAATAAGGAAGGTTTGGACCGTAATCCAAGACCTGTCCTTTTCTGCCCGGACTCAGGCGCAGGGCCTAAAAATGCGATGGCCCGATAGGCCGCGTTCTCAGGCGGATCACGACAGGCAACCCGTCACGTTCTGAACGCGACAGATGCTGGCGTCCCGTTCTGACAACCTGCACTGCCCGACCCGTCGTGTTCTGTGTAAACCCCTATCGCGTTCTGACTCCTTGCTCTGACCGCTCTGTCTCATTCCTTGCATGACCCTGTCGGGTTCTACTCTTACCCTGTCGCGACCCTTACCAGGGTACGTCGCGACCTCAGGTTTTTGCATGAAAACCCATAAAATGTGATGTTCTGACTTTCTACAGTGCCAATACCCTTGTTAACAGTTACCAACACAGTCAATGAAGTTGTTATAAATCATATTTTTGTTGAATGATTAAAATACATGCACATGACCTCTTTCTATCTATGATTTCTCTTACACATACCACACTTGAACCATCCAATATGGCTTAACTTTGCATGAAAATACCTCATAATACATCTGGTTATATATGTCAATCATATCGTTAAATTTCCCTATTTTTAAATGGACTTGTCTATATTTTATCGCGATGTTTTGGGAATACCGTTACCGACGCTCCACTTTTCTAGAATTTCTCTAGAACGTCGGGCACTTGTTTCTCTACACACTTTTCTCTTGACTTGGACGAGCTCTCCGTTGGATACTCCTTCTACGGACTAGTGAATCCTTGTTCAAGGCCTCCGTAAGTCTCCTCTGTCCATGAATTCCACATGGCCGACGAGCTAGTTGTACCCCAATACCTATGATACCATTTAGGGATCAGTAAGATCCAAACGGCTATTAGAGATTCACTCTTATCTTAAATCACGCCGGACCTCTGGACCTGTGCTTAACATGGCCAGTGGAAGGTAGTGAAATTCCACCTGGCTGCCAACACCAAGTGCACGTGTTGTGCAACTGTTACTATCGCTTGTTTACTCGACGTGTTGTGGGCAATGTCCCTTAGTTCTCATCTATACTCTACTCGCTTGTCTATTCACGTTACTCTACTATCTCGTCTATTCATCTATTGCTCTCATCTATTTCTTGGTACTCTCTATTGGCCATTGATTGATTGTCTAAAGATAAACAATATAACCAATGCCTGGCAATATATAAATGGCCCGATCTGGTCCTGGGAGGTGCGCCCGAAAGTGCTATTTTCCCATGGGAGTTAAATGATCAGAGTGTTTGGCATTACACTCGAGTGCTATCTATCTCGACTGTCTAAATGACAATCAAAGTGCTATATTATCTCGTTGTCTATATGACAATCAAAAGTGCTATACTATACTCGTTGTGCTATTGATATACTTGTGCTATTTATGCTATGGCCATCCTGCTATTTGTGCTATACTCGACGCTTGTGCTATATTTGGAAACTTGTGCTATTTCTATCACGTGCTATCATGCTATCTCTCACATTACTTGACTCTCTCGCTCTATCGTTAGTTACTCTGCCATTTAATACATTAATCATTTAAAGTCTGCTTGACTATTGAGATTTAAGTCCTACTGGGCGTTATCGCTCACCCTGCGTTTTTGTTGTTGTGTTCTCAGGTGAGACCGAGGATGAACCTTACACTCAAGAGGATGCGAATGACCAGGAGTAAAGTCGAGAGTACCCTAGTGTCTTAGTACTATGTTAGAGTGTTAGTTAATCTTTTGAAGGGTTGCGGAATTCCCTATATGGTAATCTAGAAGGGGGGTTGAATAGGTTACTGCCGATTTAAAAACGTTTATCACCTTCTTTTCTTTAAAACACAGATTATAACGATAAGAACAGAGTTTCACTATGTGTGGATGTGTGTGACTTGATGACAATTGGATTGATGAACTATCAAGTGTGTGCAAATACAGCGTGCCTATCAAACATCTAACGTGAAAGCGTTCAAACCACGAGATGCACAAATTTACGTGGTTCGGAGTACACAACTCGTGTATCCTACATCCACGGGCCACACACACACGCAAAACAATCTGCTTATGAGCTAGTTCACAAACTACAACTCACACACACGTGTTATCTGATGTGTAACCACGATCAGATCAACACCCACACACGTGTATCAAGCACAAGGACTGCTTGAAACACCACATACACACACAGATTTGAAAAATAGAAACAGAGAAGAGTTTGAGAGTTGAAGAACAAATCCAAATTTGTAAACTCTTCTGGTGAACGTCTGACTGGGCTTCAAGTTTCGTCTTGAAGGTCACAACTTGATGGAGACACTTGAATCCATGACGTTCAGACTTCACCTTCCGCTGGAGAGACTTCTCTTCTTGGTTCTGGGCGGCAGGTTGAAGCAGAGCAGCAGAACAAGACTTCTCTTGAGAACTCTTTAGGGTTTTTTCTTGGAGGCTGCTTGAGTTCGTGATTTGCTTCAAAAGGATGTTTATATAGTGGTGTTTACATATGGAGATACGTGGTACAAGGAAACACCAAGTTTGGTAACTTTCAAACTTCCTGTATATGAAGCTTCTGTACGTCTGTCGACAGGTCATACACCTGCTGTCGAAAGGGATCAACAGTGTCCCAAGTTCCAGAAGTCTGGAAGTTCTGTCAAAGCTTTCACTGTGTGCATCTTTCGACAGGTGCCTTGGTGCTGTCGACAGACACATGTTTCCAGAACACTGGTTTCCTGACTGTGTGCTTCTGTCGACAGGGAGCTTTGTTGCTATCGACAGGGCTTGTTTTCCAGAACAGGTGTGTTGCTGACTGTTGACATCTGTCGACAGGGGCTTGATGGCTGTCGACAGGTACTCTGTCTTCTGACTTTTTTCTTGATCTTTCATACTTGTTGTTGGCACATGTCTTGCATAGTGTATCTCCTACATTAGTGAACATAGTTAGTGAGATATTATGAGCATATAAGGTCAAGCATTGTACCAAGTTATTGTGACAAGTCATTTATATGAAGATCTCATGCTTTAAACTCAATTCACATTGTTCACATTGTTTATCATCAAAAACATGTTGTATTTATTATTTAGTATGTGAACCCAACATTCTCCCCCTTTTTGATGATGACAAAACTAATCAATTAAGTAAGTGCACAATTGAGTTTTCTCCCCCTTTTGACAACATCCAAAAGCACAAACCATATACACATGTAGTAGACAAAGAGGAAGGATTGGCATTGATATTTCATGAGTCACACATAGTACATGACATGCTAATGGGAAAAACAGAGCTTGACAATCATCTAACATCAACATGACTGAAGGCATAACATGACACAATTGAACTAGAGAACATGACTTGACGCTATCCTAGACACCTAAGCATCATCATCAGCGGGCGGTGTAGGAGCCCGATGTGCAGTAGCAAAGCTATCCAGGCGGGTGTCAAGTGTGTCCATTCTGGCATTAAGTCTCTCAAAGCCTGTTGCCATTTGGATCTGGAGCTGAGCAAGTAAATCCCGAATTGAGGGCTCAGCAACATCAGCAGGAGAACTTTGGAGCAGTGGTTCCCAAGTGTTTATTTAAGGTGTATAAGAGGTGAACACATATTTTACCCAACCATATGCAAAAATATAAAAAGCCAATTCAATTTCCTTAATGGTTTTAACATAATACCCAAGGAATTGTAAGTTAGAGCATTAAGAAAACACCTACTAAAATGAAGAACAATGCACTCTCACCCTTCATTGTATAAATACAGTGTAAGACAACATAATCTTCAATTTTTTTTTGATAGACAAATGATCTATGAAATGAATATCTATATGTCAAGACAATCATAAAACCAATGACCCTGAGATTTATGACTCAGTGGAGGCTTCACACTATTTCATTTTGCTTAATTGGCAATACAGAAAGGCAATGGGAAAAAAATGGTACTTAAGAGGACTTCACACCTTTTGACGTGAGGATAGACATTACAAGTGCCCATACCCCCAGTTACTCAGTGGAAGTGTCCAGCATACCGTTGTACAGAGTTGATGAGTGTGCCTTTTGACGCGAGGGCAGACATTTGTGATGCCCATCACCCCGGTTACTCAGCAAAACACAACATTGCTCTATATTTATCCCAATGTGTAGTTGTTTTTTTGTTGTTGTTTTATTTTCTTAATTGAATGTAATTTTTCAGAAATAGGTAGCTGTTCTCCAAGTATTGCTTTAAAAGCTCAAGATCAGGTAGTTTATATGATCAACTATCAATAGTAGACATACAGGTCCATGAACAAAAGACTGATCAAATAAATTGAGAATTATTGTTGCCTACAAAGAAATTATTCAGAGGAGTGAGGTGTATATCCTTGAGAGTTGTAAAATGTTTCCAAAATGATAGAACCTAAACCCAGACATGAGTAGTATGTGAAAATCATAGTGGTATAAAGAATAGCTTTAAATAACATTTCTACATGGTGTGGTCAAACATGTATTAACACCTTATAAACACCTTAGTTATCAAACACGAAGCTGCTCACTGAATGTGTGAAGAAAGTGGCTTGAAGTTCCAACTTTTAGTGTGTCTGTCGACATGGAGAATTGGCCTGTCGACAGGATTACACAGACATAAGATGTAGGGTTCTGGCAGGCAGAGACTGTACATATCTGTCGACAGAGGAAAGTGGACCTGTCGACAGATGTAGACAGTGTGCAGAATGAGTGTTCTGTGTGGCCTGCTCTGTCGACAGGATGCTTGTTGGCTGTCGACAGAGACCTGTTTAGAGCCAGTATAAGGTCAGAATGAAGTATGGAATGAGCAAAGCATGTGAGGGAATTGTAGAAGCACAAAAGTTGAGTGATTTCTTTCACAATGACATCCATCTAACCTCAATTTGCTCCCCCATAGTGTGTGCTATTGTGTACACATGCATTCAAGTACAACAGGACACATTTGCACAATTTGACCAAGCAACTTAAAAACATCAAAGCAAGTATGAAGTGATTGCATGAAGATGTTCAAATTTTTTGACAGGAAATATTGAGTGGGCAAAATATAAAGAAACTGAATCCTCATAGAAAGACAATGAACCTTTTATGCGACTTAACGATGGATACTTGGCGGAGAATGTTTTCTCACGCATAATGAAAGTTTCCAAACAAGCATGACTTGTTCTTCCACAAATTAGCATTTGATATACCTCATAGTTAGTTCACACAAGGAACATATACTTAATATTTGGGTTAAGTTTCATTGTAATTTGCACAAACCCAATTCTCGTCTCAATGTTGTGATTCTATCTTCATCCAGAGGTTTGGTAAAGATGTCAGCCAATTGTTTTCAGTGGGTATGAAACTTATCTCCAATGTTTTATTGGATACTTCATCTCTCAAGAAATGATGATGAATTTCTATGTGTTTTGTCCTAGAATGTTGAATGAGATTCTTTGATAGATTGATTGCACTAGTGTTGTCGCATAGGATAGGTGTGCATCCAATGTCAATGTTGTAGTCACACAACTGACTATTTATCCACAACACTTTTGCCGCACAGCTCCCTACAGCAACATATTCTGCCTCTGCAGTGGATAGAGCAACCGAGTGTTGCTTCTTGGATGCCCACGAAACCATGCAACCACCAAGAATTTGGCAATAGCCACTAGTGCTTTTCCTGTCAATTTTACATCCAGCATAGTCAGCATCAGAATATGAAACCAAGTTAAAGCTACTACATGCTGGATACCAAAGACCCAAATCATGTGTACCTGAGAGATATCTGAAAATTCTCTTGACTGCAATTAAATGGCTTTCCTTTGGACTAGATTGGTATCTAGCACAAAGACAAACACTGAATTGTATGTCCGGTCTACTTGCAGTAAGATAAAGGAGTGAGCCAATCATACCTCAAAATTGTTTGGCATCTACCGATTTACCTTTCTCATCACTTTCTAGCTTAATGCTTGTGCTCATGGGTGTTGAGGCATGCTTAGCTTGTTCAAACTGAAACTTTTTCAGTAGCTCTTTAACATATTTTTCTTGGTTGATGAAGAATCCGTCTTCTAATTGTTTGACCTGCAAATCAAGAAAAAATTGAAGCTCCCCCATAAGACTCATCTCAAATTCACTGTGCATATGTTTAGAGAATTCTTCACACAGTGAAGGATTAGTAGAACCAAAGATAATGTCGTCCACATAGACTTGAACAACAATTATGTGATTGCGAACTTTTTTAGTAAAGAGAGTTTGGTCTACCTTACCTCTTGAGTAATGTTTGCTTACCAGATAGGTGCTCAACCTGTCGTACCAAGCTCGGGGTGTCTGTTTCAAACCATAAAGAGCTTTGTGCAATTTAAATACATGGTTTGGTTTATCATGATCCTCAAAGCCAGGTGGTTGAGAAACGTAGACTTCCTCTTTTATGTAGCCATTCAAGAAAGCAGTTTTCACATCCATTTGAAATAGTTTGAACTTATTTGAACATGCATATGCTAACAAGATCCTAACTGCTTCTAGTCTAGCTACAGGTGCAAAGGATTCTTCAAAGTCCACACCAAATTCCTGACTATATCCTTTTGCAACCAGTCTAGCCTTGTTTCTCACCACTTTACCCTTTTCATTTAGTTTATTCCTAAAGACCCATCTTGTCCCAATGACAGAAATTTCAGGGGTTCTAGGAACTAAACTCCAGACATTATTTCTTTGAAATTGCCCAAGCTCCTCATGCATAGCATCAATCCATGAGTTTTCTTTTAATGCTTCTTCAACATTTTTTGGTTCCACTTGGGATACAAAAGCTAAATGATCCTGTTCAACTATTTGATTAACCTGAGACCTAGTTTGAACTGAGTCATTTATGTCACCTATGACATTTTCAAGTGGATGAGCTTTAGAATACCTCACATTAGTAACGGTGGAAGGTCCGGGTTGATCTTGCATTTGAGGAGGTTGTTCTGGAGGAGGGGTGGCTGGAGGACTTTCAGCTTGAAGATGACCTTGTTGTTGTGGATCTTGTGCAGGTACTTCTTCTTCATTTCTGAGCAGATGCCCTTCATTTTCATCATCGTACCTGCGAAGATATCCACTTTTAGTCTTGACAGTTGTTTTAGAGATTGCATTTGATTTTCTTTGTAGTTCTCCGAGTGTTGTATCTTCAGTTTCATCTGCAAACCTGTAAAGATTAGTATTGTTAGGATTGGTTTGAGATTCATCAAATACAACATGTGGAGTTTCTTCCACTTTTCTAGTTTTCAGATTGAACACCCTATATGCTCTAGAGTGTTCTGAGTATCCAAGAAAAATACCTTCATCGCTTTTGGCTTCAAACTTGTCCAAATCATTTTTATCATTGTTATGTATGAACACTTTTGAACCAAAAACTCTGAAATACCCAATGGTGGGTTTCTTACCTTTCAGTAGTTCGTAGGAAGTTTTCTTGAATATCGGTCTTACCATGGCTCTGTTAAGAATGTAGCATGACGTGTTTACCGCTTCTGCCCAAAAGGTTCTTGCTAGTTGATTCTCGACCAGAAGCGTGCGAGCCATCTCCACCAAGGTTCTATTTTTCCTCTCCACGACTCCATTTTGTTCTGGAGTTCTTGGGGAGGAGAACAAGTGTTCTATTCCTTGGTTCCTGAAAAAATCAGAGAAGGAGGTATTGTCAAATTCTCCCCCGTTATCAGTACGGATGGAGCATATTTTGTTGACATTTCCATGCTCAATTTTATTGAAAAATTCTTCAAAAACATTCAGTGCTTCATTCTTGTGAGCCAGAAATTTCACCCAAGTGAACCTAGAGAAATCGTCTACAATGACAAAACCATATAGTTTGCCATTGAGACTGAGTGTTCTCGTAGGTCCAAATAGGTCCATGTGCAACAGTTCATAAGCTTTAGAAGTACTCACCGGTGCTTTTGATTTGAAGGATTTCCGGGTCTATTTTCCCTGTGCACATGCATCACAGAAATTTTTATTCTTGTTAAAGGAAATTTCAGGAAGACCACTTACCAAGTTAAGCCTCATGATCTTGTGCAATACATTATAGCTAGCATGATCGAGCCTACTGTCACGTCCTAATAAAATCATCTATTTATCGGGAGTGACAGAATATCACAAGGAAAAGACACTAAATCCATTCACACTTAGATAGCCTCATAAGTGTCTAATTACAAAAGTTTCCTCATTCAGATCTCACGAGGAATAAGTTAAAAGAAACTTATTACATCACATTTACTAATTACAACACTATAGAGAAGTAACGTAGATAGCTTCTCGTAGATTCATGGTTCACTCAGCACTCTTTTCCCCCTTAATCATTCGTTCCATCTGGATTACCTGAAAAATAGAATTCTGTGAGCTAACTAGCTCAGTAGGATTCAAGTCTATAATCAAGGAGATCAAGATACAAAGTAAGTGACAAGGAATTATACATGTAATCATGCTTTTACATGCCAAACTGAAATTGCTATACGACACTAGATAGCAAAGTTATGGAACATTGAACTCAAGATTCAAGGATTCATAGTAACATTCACGAACTGTATTGAACTCATATGAACACACAATAAAATAAAATGATGACCAATTAAACACTTAATGATGCTATGCCAAACATCCACTCATCCTTTATCGTTCCGCGCGGCCACTTAAACGAATTTGGGTGCTCCTCCCAGGACTAGACTAGCCCTTATTTGCCAAGCATAATTCTTAAATTGAGTCCAAGACTCTCAATTTGTCATCACCACACTCTTACCTTTGTAATGAATCAATGAAATACAAAGGTTTTACTCATAATCACTCAAGGTTTACATACAAGGAACAAGGAACTTGATTTCATCATTGATTTCTCGAATTGATAATCTCACGAAGACAATTAAGTTCGGAACTTGTAGTAATAACTCAAGGTGACAAGAAGGTTAACTTGACTGATTTAAATAGGTGTTTTGGTAGTAAAATCCATAATATAAAGGTAGACTAACAAGTAGGACAAAGGGGTATGATTTTCAGGAAAGAACGGAGTCAAAATAAGGCTAGAAACAAGGTTCAGTCAAGACTTGTCGACAGGCCTTGGTCTGCTGTCGACAGGGGCTGCACTGCCAGAGCTGGGTTTTCAGTTCTGAGTGCATCTGTCGACAGCAAGCCAGGGACTGTCGACAGGTACACTCAGTCTGAAGTTTCTGGTTTCTGGCCAGAGGTTCCTGTCGACAGGCAGACCTTCGTCTGTCGACAGGGGCTGAGTAAACTGTCTGAAGGCTATTCCATTCAACCTCCAATGGTTCTATAAAGTTGCTCTAATGTTCCTAACATGATTTGGATCCTAAACAAGTGTGGTTTCAAATATAAAACTCATGTAGACATGATCTGAAAAAGGGAAGATCATGGAATATAATTTGCAAAGATGTTCTAGCTAAAAGTTAACTCAAAGTAGATAATGAGGAGTACTTCTTCTTTGAACTCTTTTCTCCTCACCTTTCTACATTAATCTTATATAAAGTGAACTAACCTAAGAGTCTTATCACTTCTCAACACATCAGGTTAGCTAAAAGTACAAAACCGTTGAGTTTCTATCTAATCTAAACAATAGAATCAACACTCTAAATTGGGTCGAATTGTTCGAAGACAACAAGATGTAGATACTTGTGACTTGAGGATCAATTAAAACATGATGTAATGTTGATTTTCTATCATGAACATATTTCCTAAACTTCGACAACAATATGATCAATATCAACTTTCCAGATTTCACAATGGTCTGAATTTTCACACTGGAAGAATGGCATGCTTAGAATTCTTCATACCACTAATCAGAGGATCCAAGGAAAGTAGTAGAAGAAATTGGAGAGATCAAGAGAAGAATCCTACCTTACTGAAGTGAGGGTGAGTTCCTTTACTTAGAAATCCACAAAACAAAGAAGAAATGCAAGCTTGAACGTAGAACAGCCTCAACAATAATCCTTCCAGTGCAATGGAACCTAGAAATAGTTGTTGAAGCCTTTTCCAGGTAGAGTTGGCAGCTCAACTCAGTAGCACCACAGTGAATGATCTCAGAAGCAGTATACACCCACTAGAAAGATTGGAGAAAGGTGTGAGCGAAGGAGATGGAAGGCTTTTTATAAGACGAACAGGGCTCTCATACGTTAACACATGGGTCCTTGAGGTGTCATGGTGAAAACCAAGTTGGTTTTCACCCCAACACGTAGCCCATGCAACATTTCTCAAGTTTACACGTTAGTAACAAACGTGTTTACTGTGCAGGAGAATGTGCTGGCCTCTTGGTTGCCCCACACGTGTGTATGGTAAATACCTATAAAAATCCTTCCTGTAATTCCACCATAATTCAGCTGGCTATTTGTTCCTTAAAGAAACCTACCCAAACCATATCTGATTGCCATGAAATTTTGATCATAGACTAATATGATAATTTTACTAATTGTGGTGATTTTTAATCAATTTTTAGATTTTATTTTACACTAGGTGAAAAATCACCCGAAAAATGGTCGCGTCGACGGTACCCTGAAATCCGTACGTCGAAAAATTCAGATAATTACATATTTAATTTCTCCACATTTTTCTGGAAATTATGATGTTCTTGGATTTTTATTTCGATGTCGTTTTCCAGTATCGCACTGTGGAGGCACGCACTTCGAGGTACGACACTGGGATAATGTTCATTACCACTAATTAAGTCTATCATCCAATTATCACAATTTATTAATAACCCTAAGGTATTTTAACCAAATTACTTCTATTTTCTTAATATTTTAAATTTCTGGGGCGTTACAACTCTCCCCTACTAAAAAAAAAATTTGGTCCTCCAAATTTAATAACATAAAGATCATTATACTAACCTAAAAATAATTATGGATATCTCGTCTTGATGGTATCTTCTAGTTCCCATGTGGCCTCCTCTTGTCCTCGCCTGCTCCATTGGATCTTTAATAAGGGAACTTCCTTGTTTCGAAGTTGTTTGATTTTTCGATCAAGGATCTGCACCGGTCTTTCCTCATATGCCAGATTTTCTTGTATCCCCAGATTTTGGTATTCAATAATATGTTCCGGATCATACACATATTTCCTCAACATTGACACATGAAAAACATCATGTACGTTAGATAATTGTGGTGGAAGTGCCAGTTGGTACGTCATTTCCCCAACTCTTTTCAGTATTTCAAACGGTCCAATATATCTTGGACTCAATTTTCCTTAATACCAAATCTTTTGATTCCTCTCCGGGGTGATACTTTAAGAAACACATGTTCTCCTGCTTGGAATTCTAGCTCTCTTCTTCTTTGATCAGCATAGCTTTTCTGTCGATCTTGAGCAGCTTTCATCCGATCTCGTACCAACTTAATAATTTCTGTTGTTTCTTGAATCATTTCGGGTCCAAGAATATGTGATTCCTTCAGTTCCACCCAACACAATGGTGATCTACATTGCCTGCCATACAATGCTTCAAATGGTGCCATTTGAATAGTTGACTGGTAGCTATTATTGTAAGCAAACTCCATTATTGCTAAATGAGTATTCCAGTCGTTTCCAAACTCCAATATGCAAGCACGACACATATCTTCAATGATCTGATTTACTCGTTCTGTCTGTCCGTCAGTTTGGGGATGAAAAGTAGTGCTAAACTTTAACTTAGTCCCCAGTGCATCTTGTAATTCTCTCAAAAATGTGAAGTAAATCTTGCATCTCTGTCAGAAATTATGTCTTTTGGAATTCCATGCAATCGGACAATTTCTTTCATGTACAAGGCTGCTAGAATATTGACGGACCATCTTGTTTTAATTGCCAAGAAATGAGCTGATTTAGTAAGTCGGTCAATAACTACCCATATTGCATCAAATCCACTTCGTGTCTTGGGTAGTCCGACAATAAAGTCCATACCGACACTATCCCATTTCCATTCCGGTACTTCGAGTGGTTTTAACTTTCCTGCCGGTTTCTGGTGTTCGGCTTTAACCTTCTGACAGGTCAAACATCTCGCTACAAAGTTCACAATATCCTTTTTCATGTTACACCACCAAAAATACTTTTTCAGATCTTGATACATCTTGACAACTCCTGGATGAATCGTATAATGTGATCGATGAGCTTCCTCTAGAATTTGCCTTTTGATCTTACAATCATCCGGCACACATAACCTTTCTCGGAATCGAAGATTTCCTTGAGAATCTTCACTAAAATCAGATCTAAAAGCCAATTTTTCTCTAGTTTCTGTCAACATAGGATCATTGCTCTGCTGTTCTCTAATTTGTTTTAGCAAATCTGATTGCACCATCATGTTATCAATTACAACTCTTGCTTCCTGCAGTTTAGTCTTTAAGCTCAATGTAGAAAACTCTTCTAACAACTTCCATTCCTTTACTTGCAATTGACATACCTTGGTTACAGGATTTCTACTGAGTGCATCGGCCACAGTGTTACCTTTCCCAGGATGATATTCTATTTTGAAGTCATAATCTTTGATATACTCCATCCATCTTCTTTGTCTCATATTCAATTCTTTCTGAGAGAACAAATATTTGAGACTCTTATGATCGGAGTATACTATGAATTGGTTGTCATACAAATAGTGTCTCCAGAGTTTAAGAGCAAAAACTACTGCGGCTAATTCCAAATCATGTACTGGGTAGTTCTTCTCATGAGTTTTCAATTGTCTAGAGGCATAAGCAATAACCCTTCCTTCCTGCATCAATACACATCCCAGTCCAATACCCGAGGCATCAGTGTAAACTTCAAATATTTTTCCTTCTACCGGTAAGGCTAAAATTGGTGCGGTGGATAAACATTCCTTTAACACTGAAAAGCTTGTTCACAACTTTCACTCCATAAAATGCAGTTCCTTTTCTAGTTAACTGTGTAAGTGGTGAAGCAATTCTAGAAAAATCTTGACAAATCGCCGGTAGTAACTGGCCATGCCTAAAAAGCTTCGTACTTCCGTAAGATTCTTAGGTTGTTCCCATTTCTGTATAGTTTCTACTTTTGATGAGTCCACTGACAATCCTTCTTCAGAAATGATATGTCCTAGGAACATTACTTGTTTCAACCAAAACTCACATTTACTGAACTTCGCATATAATTTGTGATCCCGTAATAATTGTAAAGTAATTGCAAATGTTCTTCATGCTCTTCTATACTCTTAGAGTAGATCAATATATCATCTATAAACACAACCACAAATTGATCTAAATAAGATCTGAACACATCATTCATCAAGCACATAAATGCAGCAGGTGCATTTGTCAATCCGAAAGGCATTACCACAAATTCATAATGTCCATACCGTGTTCTAAAAGCCGTTTTATGGATATCCTGCTCCTGAATTCTTAGTTGGTGGTATCCAGATCTTAAATCAATCTTGGAAAAATAATGAGCTCCAGACAGTTGATCGAATAGATCATCAATTCTTGGAAGTGGGTACTTGTTCTTTATAGTCAATTGATTCAACTGTCGGTAATCTATGCATAATCTCATAGATCCATCCTTCTTCTTCACAAATAATACTGGAGCACCCCAAGGTGAAGTACTTGGTCTAATAAACCCTTTTTCTAGCAATTCTAATAACTGCCTCTTTAATTCTTTCAACTCTGCCATGGACATTCTGTATGGTGTTCTCGAAATTAGTGTAGCTCCCGGTACCAATTCAATTGAGAAATTTACTTCTCTGCTAGGTGGTAAACCAACAAGTTCTTCGGGAAATACATCAGGAAATTCCCTTACCACTGGAATATTTTCCAACCCTGAAATATTCTGATTTATCACGGTTACAGAAACTAAGTATCCTTGACAACCTTTTGTACCAATTTACATGCTTTCACCGTTGATATTATAGGTATTTTCCTTGTGCGATGTTCATCAAAAGTTATGGGAGTAATTTTCTTTCCTAGAAAGGTTACTTGTTTTAATTGACAATCCAAGTTTGCATGATACTTAGATAGCCAATCAATCCCAAGGATCACATCATAATCCCACATTTCAAGACAAATTAAATCTCCAGACAAATTATGCTCCTTGACTATAATTTGACTATTAGGGTAATATTCCTTAAGTTTCTTACCCTCACTTAAAGGTGTTGCAACCTCAAGTTGCGTGAGAAGTGGAACTGATTGCACTTCCAAAGACTTAGCAAACTCATAACTGATAAAAGAATGTGTTGCTCCTGAATCAAATAATACATATGTGGGTCTTGAGTTTACTAGTAATGTACCTTCTATCAGTCCGCCTTCTGGTGGAGATTCTGATTCCACTTCCTGCACGGCTTGTAGTCTACCCTGCTTTGCTTGAACATTTGAATTTGCTGGCGCATTTTTAATCATAGGACAATCCAGAATTCGGTGTTGAGTGCTTCCACATTTCAAACATGCACCCAATTTACGCCAACAGTTTTCAGTCTTATGACCACTACGGTGACAATGCTTACATATATCTTTGTTTGCAACCGGAGCCTTCCCTGCCTTCTTATTTGCTTGCTGAACTTTTGGGGCATTCCCCGACTCGAACTTCCTCTTACGGTCCGAGGATCCTTCCCCAGACTTTCCCCTGATCTTATCCACAGTATCGTTAGCAGCTTCTAGTGCTAAGGCCCTTTTAACCATTTCTGAATATGAGGTAATCAAATGAGGAGTTAGCTGCATAATGAAAACGGGACGCAATCCATTCATAAACCTTTTGGCTTTCAATTTCTCTGTCGATATTAGATGAGGGGCATACTTTGACAATCGGGCAAACTGAGCTTCATATTCCGATACATACATTCTGAGTTGTTTTAAATTAGCAAACTCATTAGCTTTCCTTTCTTGAACTACCTCAGAAAAATATTGATCGTTAAACAACTCGACAAATTCTTCCCAATCAACTTGATTTGGATCTTCCAAAGTAGACTCCACTGTTTCCCACCACGCTCGTGCATCACGATCTAACTGAAATGTTGCTAAACGTATCTTCTCTTCTTCAGTACATCGAATTACATTAAAGATTCTTTCCATACCCTTCAGCCAATTCTCCACCTCGTCCGGGTTGGTACTTCCTGCAAATCTCGGAGGATCCAAACTTCGAAAATCCTTAAAGAGACTTGCTCCATTGTGACTGTTACTCTTAGCTACATTTTGAAGGGTTGCGGAATTCCCAATATGGTAATCTAGAAGGGGGGTTGAATAGATTACTGTCTCTTAAAAACTATAATCACGTTCTTTTCGTAAAGCACAGATTGACAAGACAGTATCAAGATCTAAACTGTGTGTAGATGATGTAGAAACCTATCTAGCGTGTGAATATGCAACGTGTCTATCAAGCATCTATCGTAGAAACGATCAAACCACGAGACACGCAGATTTACGTGGTTCGGAGTACACAACAGTGTATCCTACGTCCACGGCACACACACACACACAGAGTAAACTGCTTATGAGCGAGTTCGGTGACTACAACTCACACACACACATGTTTTTCTGATGTATACCTATGATCAGAACAACACACACTCGTGATCTCAAGCACAAGAGACGCTTGAATCACACAAACACACACACGGTTGATAAGAATTATGAAACAGGAAGAGTTCAGAGTATAGGAGTAAATCCTGATGTGGAACTCTTCTGAGAACGTCTGGATGGAGTTCAAACTTCGACTTGACTGCTTTGGATTGATGGAGAAGGTTGAATCCACGACGATCTATCTTCAGTACTGCAGGATCAACGAATCTTTCGATCTCTGCACTGCAGACTTGAAGCAGAGCAGCAGCAACTCTTTTCTCTTGGACTTGGCTTTAGGGTTTTTGGTTGTGGCTGCTTCTATATCAGATTCTCTTCAAAAGGATGCTTATATAGTTGTGTTTTCATGTGGAGAGTCGTGGGACTTGAAAACACAATCTTGGATATGAAGGAAGGTTTCCGTATTTGAAGATCCTCTGCGTCTGTCGACAGGTGCTGAGTATCTGTCGACAGATTGCAACAGATTTGCAATAGACAGACTTCAGGTTGCTCTGGCCTGTGGCATCTGTCGACAGGCGACATCCATCTGTCGACAGACAAGGTCTGTTTTGCCAAAACACAGAACTCTGATATTTCTGTCTGTGACATCTGTCGACAGGTTTCTGAGCATCTGTCGACAGGTGCTCTCAGTATTTTTCTGTCTGATCACAACTGTGGCATCTGTCGACATATACCTTTGGGTCTGTCGACAGGTACATGTATACACTGTACTTGTGATCATTTTCTTATGATTTGAGAAGGCTTGGTTATATGCACTTGTACCTACATGATAAAACATGTATAGTTAGGTATAATGAAGACATAGATAACCAAATATTGTATCATGTTAATTGACATGTATAAAACCTCAATTCAACTCATTCATCATTAAAAACATTGTTTGATTATCATTTATCACTTAGAATGTGAATTCACCCAACATTCTCCCCCTTTTTGATGATGACAAAATTATTCAATTAATGCTCATGAAATTGAGGTTTCTTCTCCCCCTTTTGACAACATCAAAATTATAGTCAATAATCACACACTTGGAGAGTTGCACAGAACATGTGATTTCATTCATTGAAAAGTGAAGCATTCTCATGACAAAAGTGTGACTGAAATAACATACAGTGAAGGAGAAAATACAGGAAGTAACAAAAGATAGAAAGGACATGACTCAGACTGAAAGGAAAATACATCAAATGATCCACTCCTAGACATCAAATCTATCTATGCAGCATCATCTTCAGGAGCTGGATGAGTGGCATGACGCTCGGTGGCTAGTCTGTCAAGGCGTGTTTCCAATGTATCCATTCTTGCATTCAGCCTCTCAAAGCCTTGTATCATCTGCGTGTTTCCATGTGTCATCTGCACCTGTAGCTGTCCTAGCAAGTCCCTTATGGAGGGCCGAGCAGCTACATCACCATCAGCATCAGCATCTCCCGGAGCATCTAGTGGCTCTGACTGGGAGTCTTTCATCATTATCTTCAGCATCTTCTTCATCATCAGCTTGAGCGTCATCCCCAATGTAGTCCTTCATCCTCTGCAGCAGCAGGTGCCTTACCCTTGAGATCCCGGGTGACGACCCCATCCACTAGCTTATATCCCATGCGTGAGGCGGCAGTGATATCAAAGCTGCTGCGGGAGTTTAGTGAGACACACTCACTTTCTGGAATGGGAATGCCAATAAACTTCAAAAGAGAAGTAATTTGGCAAGCAAAGGGCATGGATCGCCTGGGTTGGTAGAAGCACTTGGTGATTAAGCGAAGCATCAGTTGAGGAAGATTGATGGGTTCACAATTAAGGAAGAAGGTGAACAATGATTTGTGAACATTGGTGACAAGTTCACGACTGCCATGCTTAGGCGCAATGCAAGTGGTGAAGATCTGGTGAATCATGCGGTTGAGGGGAGGGAAAGTGTTGGCATTGAGCTTAGCAATCTCCTTGGTTGTATCATAGGGTTGAAGAGTAAGAAGGGGATAGTAGACAGAGGCTTCTGGATGATGATCAATAATATCCGCCCCGGTGTTGGTAATCTGGAGGGCAGTGCTAAAAAGATTAGCAGTGAGTTGAAGGGAATGCCCTTCACAGAGGTGTAGAACCCGTGATCAGAGGACTTAGGTTGTTGAAGAACTCAGTTACGGCAGTGGGAGAGTATGCCGTATGAGCGTAGAGAAAGACTGTCCAACCCTGGGTATCGAACAGGGGTTGGAGGTTGGGAAAAAGATCGCCAAGAGTGGAAATCCACATATTGTGGAGGAACAAACTTTGTGAATGTACCGTTTACCCGTCTGAGATTAAGACGGGAGGTACAACCAACTCTGGAAGACGATCATCCCGGTGTTTTGTCTGGCGTTCTTCGTGACCCTGGATCCTTCGCCGGGCGAGGAGGAGGCGGGACGACGACGGGAGGCCAACTTCTTCGCCTTGGGTGCCATGGAAAAGATGATGGAAGGACGTAGGAAGGGGAAGAAGTGCAGGAGACAGAGGGAAGAAAAAAAGGGAGATGGATGTAGGGTTTCCCGTCCAGAAAGGGGAAAGGGATGTATGTGGGAGAGGGAAGGAAGGATTGGGGTGGTGTTGGAGGGGGAAGGGCCGGGATTGCCTATTTAAAGATGTTAGGGGAAGTTTAAAAGGCAATGGCCCACCCAAATAGCCCCAAACGGCGTGCCCGTTGGATGGCCAAACAGGGCAGTCGCCGTCTGTCGACAGACATAATTTGATCTGTCGACAGATGGTAGCAGATTTTCATTTTGTTGGATTTTTGTGTGTAATTTGAAAGGGAACTCTTGAGCAATGGTTTTTAACAGATTACCTAAGGTGAATAGATGAAAAATACATATATAAGAACCTATCATATTCATGTAGATGAAAAGCCACGTCAACTATCTTAATGGTTCAAACATAATACTGAATTAGTCTTAAGTTGAAGCATGAAGAAAACAGTCACTTAGATGAAAAGAAAACACTTTTACTCTTCTCGTTGTTAATTGGAGTGTAGGACAACACAATCCTCATTAATTGAGGTTCAAATGATCAATGAGAAATATCTAAATGCCAAGACATTCAAAACAGCAATGGCCCATGGGAATTTGCACTCAGTGGAGGCTTCACACTATTTCATCTTTTCGGTATTTGCCATTCTTTAATTCAAAGGGAAAAAGAGGTAATTAAGAGAACTTCACACCTTTGAACATGAGGGTAGACATTATACGTGCCCGTACCCCCAGTTTTTCAGTGAAAGTATCCATCATACCGTTGTACAGAGTTGACGAATTAGCCTTTTGACGCGAGGGCAAACATTTGTGATGCCCACTCCCTGGTTACTTAGCAAGAACTCATCATTGCTCTGCATTTTTCCAGATTTAATTTATTTGAATCTAATGGAATGAAATTGTTTAGAAATAGGTAGCTTTTCTCCAAGTATTGTTTTAATAGCCCAAGAGCAATATTATGATTGATTATCCAACAATTGTAGACATTAAACTCAGTGATCATAATACCGTTCACTAGAGAATCATGTTTGCCTACATGTAGAGTATGAAGAAGAGTTAGGTGTTAAGTTTTTGTAAATAGTGAAATGTTTCCATAATGATGGAACCTAGACTTAACTTGAGTATTATGTAAAAATCACAAGATTGTTGAAAATTGCTTTAATATCTTATGCACATGATGTGATCATATATGTTAATAACATCATATAAACACCTTAGATATTTTAAAGAAACCAGCTCATAGAGTTTTGGATTGAATAGGCTTGAAATTCCAAGAAGAAATGTGTCTGTCGACAGCAAAGTTGAGCTTGTCGACAGGTACACTCAGACAGATAGATGGGTGTTCAGCTAGGTGAGAATACTGTGTTATCTGTCGACAGCGAAGGTGTGTCTGTCGACAGCTAGACACAGACAGATTGGGCTGTGCGGGTAGAGACGAAACCTGTGAAATCTGTCGACAGATTCATGGTCGACTGTCGACAGATGCACAGAGTTCAGAACCTGTGGGTCTGTGGATGCCTATCTGTCGACAGGGAAGAAGGGGCTGTCGACAGATCCTTGTTGAAGGCCAATTTAGAAAAGAAGGAATGTGAAAAGATCATCCCATGTGAAGGAGTTAATGAACAGCAATGTCCATGATTTCCTTCACAATAACACCCATCTTTTGAACTAGCTCCCCCATAATGTGTGCTCATGAGAAGACTCAAAAATTAAGCAATGCAATTCAATTCAAGCAAGATATGCACACATGTGTTCAGCAGACCATTCATGGAATTGAGACTAATTTTTTTTTTTTTTTTTTTTTGAGTAATTTGGCTAATGAAAAGAAACTTATCCCCTTTATCCACTGGATGTCCCTTCATGGGCTCCAACTACGGGTACTTGGCGGAGAATATTTTCTCACGCATAATGAAAGTTTCAAAACAAGCCGAACTTGTTTTTCCACAATCACCATTTGATATACCCCATAGGTGTTGCTCACAAGGAACATTCATCAAGGATTTGGGATTTGTGTCACTGAATTTTACATAAGCCTAATTCTCTTCTAAGGGATGTGAACCTATCCTCAGCCAATGGTTTTGTAAAGATATCAGCTAGTTGTTGTTCTGTTGGTATGAAGCTAATTTCCAAATTTCTATTGGCTACCTCATCTCTCAAGAAGTGATGACGAATTTCTATGTGTTTTGTCCTAGAGTGTTGAATGGGATTTTTTGATAAATTGATTGCACTAGTGTTGTCACATAGGATTGGTGTGCATCCAAGGTCAATGTCGTAGTCACACAACTGACTTTTTATCCACACACTTGTGTTGCACAACTCCCTGCAGCAACATATTCTGCCTCTGCAGTGGAGAGTGCAACCGAATGTTGCTTCTTGGATGCCCACGAAAACCATGCAACCACCAAGCATCTGGCAATAGCCACTAGTGCTCTTCCTGTCAATTTTACATCCAGCATAGTCAGCATCAGAAATGAGATTAAGTTAAAGCTACTTCCTGCTGGATACCAAAGACCCATGTCATGTGTACCTGAGAGATACCTGAATATTCTCTTAACTGCAATTAGGTGGCTTTCCTTTGGACTAGATTGATATCTAGCACAGAGGCAAACACTGAATTGTATGTCAGGTCTACTTGCAGTAAGATAGAGAAGTGAGCCAATCATACCTCGGAAGTGTTTAGCATCTACCGGTTTACCTTTCTCATCACTTTCTAGCTTAATGCTTGTGCTCATTGGTGTTGAGGCAGGTTTTGCAGTTTCAAACTGAAATCTCTTGAGAAGCTCTTTGACATATTTTTCTTGGTTTATGAAGTAGCCATCTTCCTTTGCCTGACCTGCAGACCAAAAAAAATTGAGCTCCCCCATTAAACTCATCTCAAATTCACTGTGCATGTGATGTGAGAATTCTTCACACAGTGACGGGTTGTAGAACCAAGATTATGTCGTCCACATACACTTGAACAACAATGATGTGTGTGCGAACTTTCTTTGTAAAGAGAGTTTGGTCTACCTTACCTCGTGAGTAGTTTTTGCTTACCAGAAATTGGCTTAGCCTGTCGTACCAAGCTCGGGGTGCCTGTTTCAAACCATAGAGAGCCTTGTGCAATTTATATACATGGTTTGGTTGTCATGAATTTCAAAGCCAGGTGGTTGAGAGACATAACTTCCTCTTTGATGTAGCCATTTCAAGAAAGCATTTTTAACATCCATTGATATAGTTTGAACTTGTTTGAACATGCATAAGCTAACAAGATCTGCTGCTTCTAGTCTAGCTACAGGTGCAAAAGATTCTTCAAAATCCACACCAAATTCCTGATTATAACCTTTGCAACCAGTCTAGCCTGTTTCTCACCACCTTTCCCTCTTCATTTAGTTTATTCCTAAAGACCCATCTTGTCCCAATTACAGAAATTTCGGGGGTTCTAGGAACTAAACTCCAGACTTATTTCTTTGAAATTGGCCTAGCTCCTCATGCATAGCATCAATCCATGAGTTTTCTTTCAAGGCTTCTTCAACTTTTTAGGCTCCACTTGAGAGACAAAGGCTAAATGATCCTGTTCAACTTATTTGATTAACTGAGACCGAGTTTGAACTGAATCATTTATGTTACCTATGACATTCTCAAGTGGATGTGCTTTAGAGTACCTCACATTTGTGATTGTTGAAGAACCGGGTTGATCTTGCACTTCAGAAGACTGTTCTGGAGGAGGGGTGGCTGGAGGACTTTCATGTTGTGGTTCATCCTCATGTTGTGGATCTTGTGCAGGTACTTCATTTCCATTTCTGAACAGAAGTCCGTCATCTTCATCATTGTACCTGCGTAGATAGCCACTTTTTATTTTGGGAACTGACTTAGAGATTGTATGTGGTTTGCTTTGTAGTTCTTCATATGTTGTATCTTCAGTGTCACCTTGAAACCTGTAAGGATTAGAACTGTCAGATTTGGTTTGAGATTCATCAAATACAACATGTGGAGTTTCTTCCACTTTTCCTGTTTTAAGATTAAACACTCTATAAGCTCTAGAGTGTTCTGAGTATCCAAGGAAAAAATACCTTTGTCGCTCTTGGCTTCAAATTTGTCCAAATCAGTTTTATCATTGTTATGTATGAACACCTTGAACCAAAACTCTGAAGTATCCAAGGATGGTTTTTACCTTTCAGAAGCTCATAGGGAGTTTTCTTGAATACCGGTCTTACCATGGCTCGATTAAGAATGTAGCATGACGTGTTTACCGCTTCTGCCCAAAAGGTTCTTGCAAGTTGATTTTCGACCAGAAGCGTACGAGCCATCTCCACCAAGGTTCTATTCTTCCTCTCCACAACCCCGTTTGTTCTGGAGTTCTTGGGAGGAGAACAAGTGTGGATTCCTTGGTTCCTGCAGAAATCAGTGAAGGAGTTGTTGTCAAATTCTCCCCCGTGATCAGTGCGGATGGAGCATACTTGTGGACATTCCATGCTCAATTTTTATTGAAGAATTCTTCAAAAACATAATTGCATCATTCTTAGAGCCAGAAATTTCACCCAAGTGAACCTAGAAAAATCTCTACAATGACAAATCCATACCGTTTGCCATTGAGACTCAGTGTTCTAGTAGGTCCAAATAGGTCCCATGTGCAACAATTCATAAGCTTTGGAAGTACTTACCGGTGCATTCGATTTGAAGGATTTTCGGGTCGGTTTTCCCTGTGCACATGCATCACAGAAATTTTCATTTTTATTGAATGGGATTTCAGGAAGTCCACTTACAAGTTTGAGCCTCTGATCTTGTGCAAAACATTGTAACTCGCATGACCAAGCCTACGATGCCACAATGTAAGCTCATCCTGTTTATTTGCTACAAGACATAAATCATTATTTTCTGGATCATCTAAATCAACCATGTAGATGTTATTCATTCTTTTTCAGAAAATTTGAGACTTCCTGTTTCCTTATCAAGGATTTGACATGATCTGATTCAAAAACATTTTTATGGCCCTTATCACACAATTGACTTATGCTAAGCAAATTGTGATGAAGACCATCAACTAATAGTACATTATCTATTGAGTTGGAGGCAAACTTACCAACCTTACCTGAGCCGATGATCTCTGGCCTTTGTTGTTACCTCCAAAGACAACGTGACCTCCGTCTTTTTCCACGAGCAAACTGAATTTTCTTTATCGCCCGTCATATGCCTCGAGCAGCCACTATCCAGGTACCATTTGTTTTGATTGTGAGCTGCTAGGCATTCCTGCACATGTGGATTAGACAAGAGGTTTTGGTACCCAAATTACTTTGGTGCCGTTTTATCATTCATGCCAAACAGTAAATGCTTTGGAATCCAATTTTGTTTGATTTTCTGTTTTATTGGATTGTTCCAGCATTGTTTTTCATTGTGCCCAATCTTTTTACAGATTTTACATGATGATGGCTTTACAACAGTGGGCTTTGGATTCTTAGGAGCATGCATAGGCATCTTACCCTTTTGTTGCCTAGTGAACTTAGCTTTAGGGACTTGCTGTTTTTCCTTGGACATCCTGTTTGGGGTTAGTAGCAAACTCCTTAAGCTTAGTTGGAACAAATTTGGTAGCCTTAGGTTCCTGGTTTTTACCCTGGTTTGATTTTTCCTTTTCCTTGAGGGATTTTGATTGCTAGAACTTGGGGTAGGATCAATGAAATCAGTCAACAGATTTTTACCAATTTCCTTTGGCTTAGGATTTTGAAACCCAATCCCATGTCTAGCAACAAACACATTGGATCCTAAGATTGCATCTAGATTTGTTTGCTCTTAACAAAACTAGATAATCCTTTGATTTGCCTTTAACTCCTTTTCAGCTTTTTCCAATTTCTCTTTTAGATTAGCATGCTCACTGTTTAGAGTTTCAAGAGAGTTCATTAGATCATCCTTCTCTTTTTTAACTTCTTGAAGCTTAATTTTCATGCTATCCATCTCTTCACTGTGTTTTGTTCATCTATTTTCATCATGTCAATTACCTTATTCAGAGATTCAATTATCATTATTATCCGTTTCATGAACAAGGGAATTAACTTCTTCTTGAGTGCTTTGTTTTCTGATTTCAATTGACAGAATTTTTCAAAAAGGACAGTGTAAGCTTCTTCCCATTCAGTAGTAGAAAATGATTCAAAGGAAAATTACCTCAGAGGAGTCATCACTCCTTGCCATGAGACAGTGAATCTCGTCATCTCCTGAGGTAGCTTGACTTTTTTATCATCGTCTTCATCACTCCATGTAGCCAGCATTGCTTTGGCTTTCTTGAAGACGAGCTTGTCCTTTTCAGTTTTCTTCTTGAGCTCGGCACTCTCCTCTCATGTGTCCCTGCTTCTTGCACTCATAGCACACAACATCAGATTTTTTATTGGACGAATCAAACCTGTTGGTGCCTTTTGGAAAGGTTTGGAGTTCCTGAACCTCTTCTTTTGAATTTTAGGAACTTCTTAAACTGTCTAGTGAGCATGGCCATTTCGTCATTCTCACTATCAGTAGAGGTTTCACTCAGAACTTCCTGTTGGGCACTCTTTTTGGAATCTGAAGATACTTTGTTGGAAGCCTTCAAGGCAATTGACTTCTTGGATTCTCTTCAGTTTCTTTTCTTTTTACATTTAGTTCATAAGTCATGAGAGATCCAATCAATTCATCAACTTTCATTGTTGAAAGATTCTTGGAATCTCGATGACAGTGACTTGGTGTTCCAAGAGGATGGAAGAGACCGAAGTATCTTCCTTACCAAATCACTCTCTGAGTATTCCTTCTTAAGACCTTTCAATCCATTTATAAGTACCATGAATCTAGCAAACATGTCAGAAATTGTCTCATCACGGTTCATCTTAAACATTTCATATTCTGAGACTAGCATGCTTACCTTGGATTCTCTCACCTCAGACGTACCTTCATATATCAACTCGAGCTTGTCCCACATCTCCTTAGCTGAGGTGCATGTGGAACCCTCGAATACTCCTTTGGGTGGAACCGCGCACTGCATCATGTTGAGGGCGCTCCAGTTGATTGTTCCTTTGGCAATCTGGTCCTGGTCCATGTATTTTCGTCTTGAGGCAGTTCATATGGCCTGTTCTGACTATCTTCCACAATTCAAAGTTTTGTGCTCGTAGAAACACCTGCATGCGGTTTTCCAATAGGATAGTCAGTGCCATCAAAGAAGGTGGCCTGGTCACTGAGTGTCCCTCGCCATATACCCCCTGGTAGATTCCATTTGACCGTGAAACCTGATCGTAAGATCAAATAGATAAAGCAATAAATCGGAGAAACTCGGCTCTGATACCAATTGAAGGGTTGCGGAATTCCCAATATGGTAATCTAGAAGGGGGGTTGAATAGATTACTGTCTCTTAAAAATATTATCACGTTCTTTTCTAAAGCACAGATTGACAAGACAGTTATCAAGATCTAAACTATGTGTAGATGATGTAGAAACCTATCTAGCGTGTGAATATGCAACGTGTCTATCAAACATCTAGAGAAACGATCAAACCACGAGACACGCAGATTTACGTGGTTCGGAGTACACAAAGTGTATCCTACGTCCACGGCACACACACACACACAGAGTAAACTGCTTATGAGCGAGTTCGGTGACTACAACTCACACACAACGTGTTTTTCTGATGTGCACCACGATCAGAACAACACACACACGTGATCTCAAGCACAAGAGACGCTTGAATCACACAAACACACACGATTGATAAGAATTATGAAACAGGAAGAGTTCAGAGTAGGAGTAAATCCTGATGTGGAACTCTTCTGAGAACGTCTGATGGAGTCAAACTTCGACTGACTGCTTTGGATTGATGGAGAAGGTTGAATCCACGACGATCTATCTTCAGTACTGCAGGATCAACGATCTTTCGGTCTCCACTGCAGACTTGAAGCAGAGCAGCAGCAACTCTTTTTCTCTTGGACTTGGCTTTAGGGTTTTTGGTTGTGGCTGCTTCTGTACGAGATTCTCTTCAAAAGGATGCTTATATAGTTGTGTTTTCATGGGAGAGTCGTGGGACTTGAAAACACAATCTTGGATATGAAGGAAGGTTTCCGTATTTGAAGATCCCTGCGTCTGTCGACAGGTGCTGGTATCTGTCGACAGATTGCAACAGATTTGCAATAGACAGACTTCAGGTTGCTCTGGCCTGTGGCATCTGTCGACAGGCGACATCCATCTGTCGACAGACAAGGTCAGTTTTGCCAAAACACAGAACTCTGGCATTTCTGTCTGTGACATCTGTCGACAGGTCTCTGAGCATCTGTCGACAGGTGCTCTCAGTACTTTTCTGTCTGATCACAACTGTGGCATCTGTCGACATATACTTTGGGTCTGTCGACAGGTACATGTGCACTGTACTTGTGATCATTTTCTCATGATTTGAGAAGGCTTGGTTATATGCCTTTTACCTACATGATAAAACATGTATAGTTAGGTAGAATGAAGACATAGATAACCAAATATTGTATCATGTTAATTGACATGTATGAAACCTCAATTCAACTCATTCATCATTAAAAACATTGTTTGATTATCTTTTATC